>CAWUFW010003861.1:1200000-1697500 GCA_963921515.1 Calotriton arnoldi | reverse complement strand
TTTTATTTATATTTTAAAACCCAAAACATAAATAAAAGGCATTGTCATTTACAAAGGCAAGAGCTCAAACTCGTGTAAATGCGAAACCTATTGCATTGCAAATGCTTGTTTCACTTTTGAAGTTATGCAGCATTCGTCACTAGCTGGGACACATGACATGCTGGTATAGATTGACTGTACATCGTCTCCCGAAGAACAAGCACTAAAACCCAAGGATCTCACCAGGTCAATTATTCCTTCACTGACACGGTCAAGGCGTGGATTTCCTGTGTGTCCTCTGGGCAATGAACTCATTTTGTCATGGCTTGGTGTCAAAGTAGTACAACAAAAGGACTACTGATGCATTGCAAGCCATATTCTGCTTACTGCAGGCGCCTTTAGCGAATTTTCATTGCACATGTTATGCTTTTGAGGGATTAAAGCTGAGATTCTCACTTTAAAGCCTCAAACCAGAGCTCGTTTCTTGAAAATGAAACCTTTTCATGCACAGCTTTGTTTTTCACAGCTAAGGAGACATTAGAGTGTAGTAAGGATATTGACAGTCCTAGTTTAAATGAAATACGAGGTGAATTCCAAGTTTTATTTCGTTACACACTTCACCGGGATTCCTCGCTAAAGATGTAACATTCAATGATTACAATAAGTTTCTGATTTTCATTGTAGATAGACTGAATCATGATGGATTTGAATGTTGTTCTGAAGGTAGTGCCTATTATGTAGGGGGGGGGTCAAAGAGGGCCTCTTTTTGATGTTTTGTTTTTCGTTGTCGTTCGGTATGTGAATTGCAAACCATGCCCATGGGACATGTCTTGCACAGCAAGGGCATTAGTAGGATGGGAAGTTTTATTAGACAGCCTATCCACTGATATTCCTTGTGCGGTTGGTTTTTGGAATTGGAATGTGACTGAATTGGTCTTTCTCTGTGACTAGGAGATACCCTTTGGAGTTCTGAACCTCTGCAGGAGGAACAATTTAGACTTAATACACTTCTCATGGTTAAAGCTCAAGATCACAAGTATTATATTATTTAAATATATTTCTTCATTCTGTGTAGTAATTTGAGCTGTTTAAAATGTAAGTGTGAGAAGTTGGCCTGGCATATGCTGTCCACTAATTATAGTGGGCACCTTGCACCAGTCCAAATCGACTCTTATGGTAGGTAGGTTAAAGACAACCTTATTGAAAGCTATCCTAGTGGTAGCTGTGGAGAGCAGCCTTCAGGCTAAGTCTTGAAGGAATGTAAAGCAGCTTGTTTTACCAGTCTATAATCTCTTGAGTGACCAAATGAAAGAGCACCACACCAGGTATATATTCAAAATATATGTATTTATTACTAAACACACCCCTCTAGTCTCTTTATGAGGCTAGAGTTCAAGTACATAGGTTATAAGATCTTAAATCACAGTAATAGCACAAATACACGTTTGGGCCCTAGGGGCGTACCAAACCATATACCAATAAAGTGGTATGCGAACCACGACTGAACTAGACACTAGGCCTAGAGCCTCTAGAAGTGCTTGGACCACAAGGAACCACCCAAGGTAGTGACACAGGGGACCCACGGGAGACGCGTGCAGTGTAAATACACAACCGCGATACGCCGTTAACTTCTATGGAGAAAGTCGGGATCGGGAAAATAGAGGAAAGGGACACTTTAAAAAGGACTAGGACAAAACCCTTTGAGATCTAGGACTTTGAAGAGTCTCTACCCACGGGAGCACCGGAGTACTCGTGTTACCTCACCCAGGGAAGCCGGGTGCATAGGTGCCTTTCGGGGTCGGGTTTCGTCGTCGGTTCTTATGGCGATCTGCTGCAAAGTGCTGCTGGCGACCAGGAGAAAAGTGTCCGGGTGGATCCAAGAGTGGATCGGAGTTCTGAAGAACCTGAAAGCAGAGGGGACAGAGTCTGGGTCACTAGCCAGTGACCAGGAAGGCGATGGACAGATGCCCACCGATGTCGAGTGCTTCAGGTGCGTTGACGGTCGTCTCGTTTCTGCAGCCACGAGGTCCAGGAGGCGTTGTTGGCGACCAGGAGCAGGATTCGGGCTGGTACACGATGTCTGTCGAGTGCTGCGGTGTCGGCGACCGGATTGGACCCAACAAGCCTTGGCAACGGCAAGTCTCGATGTAGCTGAAGATCGTCGATGGTGCAGACCAGCAAGGTCTGGGGAACTCACCCAGCGAGGGTAAGTCAGGGCAGGCCTGGAGCAACCAGGGGAGCCCTTTGGTTTCTTTAGAAAGTCTTCTGGGGACCCACGAGCCGGCTGGCAAGGGATCGCGAAGACACCTCGGGCGGAATCACTCAACAGGGGCCCACGGTCACTCAGGACGGTGTAGGCCTCTGATCTTCGGAGGGATTCCTGCTGGAGGTTGGGACCACACGTGGTCCAAAGCACAGGTTCGTAGAACGTTGTGAAGGGGTTGCACTCGATAATAGTGCACGGTACCCAGGGGTCATGGTTCCTCGTCACTCGTGGGGTCCACTTGCCTCAGCTTCGCTGGGGACTCACGATGGCCTTGGAGAAGTCAGGAAATCCACTTCTTGGGCTGCAGGGACTTCGGACTCCGGCGGGAGCGGCGTAGTTTGCGACCGTCGTTATCGTTTTTGGTGCCTGCCAAGCAGGGGAGTCACTCCTTGACCCCAAGGGAGATTCTTCAGTCCTCTAATCGTGATGTAGAGCGTCGAAGGTCCAGGATTCAGTTTCAAAGTTTAGTCCAGGGATATCTAATCTTGCTGTGGCAAGGGTTCCCCATTTTAACTAGTAAAACAGGGAGGGACTAACTCTATGACCCCACCTATGGGAGGGTCAAGGGAGGGGGTGGCTACACCCACTTCCCTTTGTCCAGTTTCGCGCCAGAGCAGGGGCAGGTAGCCCCTGAGCTGGTTTGAACTGGCATATGCACAGAGGAGCCTTTTGCTCCCCCAGTGCAGGACTTCAAAGCACTCTAAGAGTGCACCCACCCAGCCCCAATACACACTATCCTGTCTGGGGAGGTGGTCACACCTCCCTGCAACAGGAAACCTATTGTCCAGGCCTCCCCTGCCGGAGTTTCGTCCAGCAGCAGGAGGCCAGACTTGTGTCTGTGGCAGCAGCATCCATTTTGTGATGCCAGGGCTTCAGAAAGAAGTTACCGGGTAAGCCAGAGTTAACATGTCTTTCCCTCTAGAAGGGTGGAATGCTACCCCCGCCGCCAGGATTGGCGGGGGGTAGTATTCCAAGATGTTTGACACCAAACACGACATGTTTAGGTGCAGCCATTCCAAAGTTAGCATTTTACCGCGAGGATATAATGCGCTTAAGAGTATATGGTCAGGCTGCACTACAAACAGCATCAGAGATGGTCTCCGAACGCTGCAGAGGGGCCCTGCTCATGCAGGGGCACCCTCTCACATAGGAACCATGCACTCTGCCTTTAGGATTGATAAAGCCTGCCTTAGGAGTGACTTATAGGTTTCTAGGTGTGTATGTATTTCGTGATATAGGTAACCTATATCACAGTAAGGGGTGCATGCACCACCTTACCCAGGCTGCAGTAGCAGACCTGTGGTGTCAGTTTGGATGGCCTTCCAGGGGTGGCATAATACATGCTGCAGCCCCTGGCAGGCCTCTGAGGTACCTATGCCCTTGGTACATAGTATACCATATACTAGGGACTTATAAGGGCACTCCAGATCCCAATCAGAGATGTGCCTAAGGCACATGGAATCCATTTTACAGAGAAAGCAGATAGACTGGGGCCCTGAATAGCAGGATCCCAGTCCAACTAAGTCATAAACCAGCAAAACACCATAAAAAAGTGGGGGCAACCATATAGTCAGATTCCACCTTCCTACATAACCCCCCCAAACGAAAGGAGATAAGGCTAACCTTGGCCAGTTGAGCCTATATTGACTAAGTGGCCATATAAGGAAGCACCTGCACTAGCATGGTTGCCCCCTATGTTATGGTCCACTAAGCAATCCCTCACCCTAAGGGTATGAGAGGGTCTCCACCATGGGGAATCACTACCTCTGGTGTGCTTAGGTAAAGTACAAGGCTGGTGAGGTGTCTGAGTAGGGAAGTGAGGCCCTAGGAATGTTGGCCTCAGTTTCCTCAGATCACTGGTCACCATGTATGCCTGTCTTTCCATGACTGAGTTGCACTTTGCTCTAAGGGTCAACCTTTGGCTGCCTACAGCTGGGGGTTGGGTCCCTTTGGATGGAACACTGGAGGGACATGGCAGGTTTGGAACCTTCTGGTCCCAGGTTTGCCCTTGCCTACCAGAGTCCTTCTGGGGGAGGTCCCTACATAAAGGTATGGGGGATCCCTCAGTGTGTAGAGGAATTTTCACCTGGCTAGGGCTACTAGACTGGCTGCCCCTAATCTGCTGATGGGGGCTTCCTCTGGACAGGGGGCCCGGGGGGTCCACTGACCTCCCTGCCCTCTGCAGCCCTGGGCTGACTGAGGCAGGGTAGAGAGGGGCAGGTTACCTGCTCCAGACTGGGTACCACCGTGGAAGGGTCCTCTGCCATCAGGGGTGTGGCCAGGCCAGACCTGACTACCTCTGTGGCAGTTCCTTCACTAGGGGTAGGGTCAGTTCCCTGAGGAGGCTGACCCTTACCTACTGTCTGGGGGAAGAAGACTTTTCTTCAACCCTTTTGCTCTCTTTGGGGGAGAGTGGGCCATTCTTTCAGGCTCCATCTCTCCAAAGTCTTGGGCTGGGGCTGTGGCCATCACAGCCCCACTAACCTTTGCAGGGACGCCCAACATCCTAAGATGGGTTTGGTGTTCAACTTCAGCCCAGGCTGAAATTTCCAAATCATTGCCCATCAGGCAATCTACAGGTAGGGTTGGGGACACTGCCACTCTTTTTGGGCCTGTGACCCCCTCCCAGCTGAGATTGACTATGGCCATGGGGTGATCTGTTCTGACACCATCAATGTTGGTCACCTGGTATTTAAACTCAGGTAAAAGCTGGTGAGGGGGGACTAGTTTCCCTGCCACCATGGTGACACTAGCCCCTGTGTCCCTAAATGCCACAGCTTTCTGACCATTAATCATTGGCTCCAGTCTGTACCTGCCCAATGCTATGGGACCCATGGTAAAGGTGGCAAATCCTATACCACCATCAGAGTCAGAGGAGTCTGTTGAGGGGTCCCTGTCTAAACTAGGGCCCACCTCTGTTCCTCTTGCAAAAGCACCCAACTTTTTGGGTGCACTACTCCCAACTGGAGGATTACTACTGGTAGTACCAGGAGGGTTGGTAGTAGTTGTGGGAGGAACATTTTCTTTATTGCCAATCCTGGGGCAACTGGGATCAGTTTTCCAGTGCCCAGGCTTTTTACAGACATGGCAATATGGTTTCTTTTCAGGAGAGGAAGGAGTTTGGGACCCACCCCCAGAAGAGGAATTTTGGGGCCCTGTAGGGGACTTATCCTTAGATTTATCCCCACCTTTCTCTTGGGACTTAGTAGAATCTTTCTTCTGGTCACCACCCTGATTTCTAGTTTTTACTCTGGTTCTGACCCATTTGTCTGCCTTCTTTCCCAATTCTTGGGGAGAGGTCAGATCAGAGTCCACCAGATACTGGTGCAAAAGCTGGTTTTGACAATTATTAAGGATCTGCTCCCTCATAATCAAATTGTACAATCCTAAAAAGTCATGCACTTTGTTGCCATGTATCCAACCTTCCAGAGCCTTTGTAGCACAATCTACAAAATCAACCCAGTCTTGAGTCTGAGCTTTTTGGGTGTCTCTGAACTTCAACCTATACTGTTCAGTGGTTAGGCCAAACCCATCTATCAGAGCACTCTTCAAGACTGTGTAATTGTCAGCATCCTCTTCTCTTACAGTGAGGAGCTTGTCTCTACCTTTGTCTGCAAAGGAGAGCCACAAGATTGCTGCCCACTGCCTCTGGGGGACCTTCTGAACTTTACAGGCCCTCTCCAGTGCAGTTATCCATTTGTGGATGTCATCCCCACTCTGGTAGGGAGGGACAATCTTGTTTAGGTTTCTATGGTCATAAGACCTGTCCCTATCTCTAGGGATATTGCTGCCACCATGGGACTCTAGTCCCAACTTTCTTCTCTCTCTAAGGAGATCTAGGGATTCTCTATCCAAAGCCAATTGCTTCTTCCTGATCTCCAGTTGAGTTTCCTCATACTGGACCAGTCTCTTTCTTCTCTCATGAGAGGATTCCCTCCTGTGAGAAGAAACAGAGCTCCCTATTGAGGTGCCAGAGTGGTTAGACTCCTGAGAAGGAGACCTAGACTTTCTGAGCACACTCATAATCCTTCCTGGGGGACAAAGGTGTGGTTCTCCAGATCCTCATCTTCATCTTCCCCAGAAGGGATTGGGTTTTCCAGGTCAGGGTCATTGTCACCCTCCTGGTCAGTTTCAGAGGGGGGCTGGGGGTAGTAGTACCCCTGGCCCCTTCCTCATCTGCTGGCCCACCCTCTGCTCCTACCCCTTCAGTCTCTGAGGACTTACTAAGATCATAAGCCACCAACATCTCCTGGAGGTGTTGGGTGGTGGGACTTTGGCCTGTCCTTAATTTCCTCACGTTACACAAAGCTCTCAGTTCCAAGAATGGGAGTGTGTCATACTTGGAGGGGGAAGCTCAATGGCTTCCTGCAGGGCATCTCTAGATCCTGCTTTTAAAGACATTACTAGTGTGGTGTGGTGTATGCACTACCTACTCTAGTGTGGCCTACTAAACTCTCTTGAGTTGTAGAAAGGGTTGTGCTATCCCTTAACACACAACTCTAAGTTCAGTAGAACTTACTGATATTCTAAGCTTAAATTATATGTACCTTAGGTACCTTTAGTGGTTTTCAGTTGATCAACTCAATTGAGATTATCTGGTAAAACAATAGCAAGCTGGAATCCCACACGCTGCACACCAATGTGAGAAGTTGGCCTGGCATATGCTGTCCACTAATTATAGTGGGCACCTTGCACCAGTCCAAATCGACTCTTATGGTAGGTAGGTTAAAGACAACCTTATTGAAAGCTATCCTAGTGGTAGCTGTGGAGAGCAGCCTTCAGGCTAAGTCTTGAAGGAATGTAAAGCAGCTTGTTTTACCAGTCTATAATCTCTTGAGTGACCAAATGAAAGAGCACCACACCAGGTATATATTCAAAATATATGTATTTATTACTAAACACACCCCTCTAGTCTCTTTATGAGGCTAGAGTTCGAAGTACATAGGTTATAAGATCTTAAATCACAGTAATAGCACAAATACACGTTTGGGCCCTAGGGGCGTACCAAACCATATACCAATAAAGTGGTATGCGAACCACGACTGAACTAGACACTAGGCCTAGAGCCTCTAGAAGTGCTTGGACCACAAGGAACCACCCAAGGTAGTGACACAGGGGACCCACGGGAGACGCGTGCAGTGTAAATACACAACCGCGATACGCCGTTAACTTCTATGGAGAAAGTCGGGATCGGGAAAATAGAGGAAAGGGACACTTTAAAGAGGACTAGGACAAAACCCTTTGAGATCTAGGACTTTGAAGAGTCTCTACCCACGGGAGCACCGGAGTACTCGTGTTACCTCACCCAGGGAAGCCGGGTGCATAGGTGCCTTTCGGGGTCGGGTTTCGTCGTCGGTTCTTATGGCGATCTGCTGCAAAGTGCTGCTGGCGACCAGGAGAAAAGTGTCCGGGTGGATCCAAGAGTGGATCGGAGTTCTGAAGAACCTGAAAGCAGAGGGGACAGAGTCTGGGTCACTAGCCAGTGACCAGGAAGGCGATGGACAGATGCCCACCGATGTCGAGTGCTTCAGGTGCGTTGACGGTCGTCTCGTTTCTGCAGCCACGAGGTCCAGGAGGCGTTGTTGGCGACCAGGAGCAGGATTCGGGCTGGTACACGATGTCTGTCGAGTGCTGCGGTGTCGGCGACCGGATTGGACCCAACAAGCCTTGGCAACGGCAAGTCTCGATGTAGCTGAAGATCGTCGATGGTGCAGACCAGCAAGGTCTGGGGAACTCACCCAGCGAGGGTAAGTCAGGGCAGGCCTGGAGCAACCAGGGGAGCCCTTTGGTTTCTTTAGAAAGTCTTCTGGGGACCCACGAGCCGGCTGGCAAGGGATCGCGAAGACACCTCGGGCGGAATCACTCAACAGGGGCCCACGGTCACTCAGGACGGTGTAGGCCTCTGATCTTCGGAGGGATTCCTGCTGGAGGTTGGGACCACACGTGGTCCAAAGCACAGGTTCGTAGAACGTTGTGAAGGGGTTGCACTCGATAATAGTGCACGGTACCCAGGGGTCGTGGTTCCTCGTCACTCGTGGGGTCCACTTGCCTCAGCTTCGCTGGGGACTCACGATGGCCTTGGAGAAGTCAGGAAATCCACTTCTTGGGCTGCAGGGACTTCGGACTCCGGCGGGAGCGGCGTAGTTTGCGACCGTCGTTATCGTTTTTGGTGCCTGCCAAGCAGGGGAGTCACTCCTTGACCCCAAGGGAGATTCTTCAGTCCTCTAATCGTGATGTAGAGCGTCGAAGGTCCAGGATTCAGTTTCAAAGTTTAGTCCAGGGATATCTAATCTTGCTGTGGCAAGGGTTCCCCATTTTAACTAGTAAAACAGGGAGGGACTAACTCTATGACCCCACCTATGGGAGGGTCAAGGGAGGGGTGGCTACACCCACTTCCCTTTGTCCAGTTTCGCGCCAGAGCAGGGGCAGGTAGCCCCTGAGCTGGTTTGAACTGGCATATGCACAGAGGAGCCTTTTGCTCCCCCAGTGCAGGACTTCAAAGCACTCTAAGAGTGCACCCACCCAGCCCCAATACACACTATCCTGTCTGGGGAGGTGGTCACACCTCCCTGCAACAGGAAACCTATTGTCCAGGCCTCCCCTGCCGGAGTTTCGTCCAGCAGCAGGAGGCCAGACTTGTGTCTGTGGCAGCAGCATCCATTTTGTGATGCCAGGGCTTCAGAAAGAAGTTACCGGGTAAGCCAGAGTTAACATGTCTTTCCCTCTAGAAGGGTGGAATGCTACCCCCGCCGCCAGGATTGGCGGGGGGTAGTATTCCAAGATGTTTGACACCAAACACGACATGTTTAGGTGCAGCCATTCCAAAGTTAGCATTTTACCGCGAGGATATAATGCGCTTAAGAGTATATGGTCAGGCTGCACTACAAACAGCATCAGAGATGGTCTCCGAACGCTGCAGAGGGGCCCTGCTCATGCAGGGGCACCCTCTCACATAGGAACCATGCACTCTGCCTTTAGGATTGATAAAGCCTGCCTTAGGAGTGACTTATAGGTTTCTAGGTGTGTATGTATTTCGTGATATAGGTAACCTATATCACAGTAAGGGGTGCATGCACCACCTTACCCAGGCTGCAGTAGCAGACCTGTGGTGTCAGTTTGGATGGCCTTCCAGGGGTGGCATAATACATGCTGCAGCCCCTGGCAGGCCTCTGAGGTACCTATGCCCTTGGTACATAGTATACCATATACTAGGGACTTATAAGGGCACTCCAGATCCCAATCAGAGATGTGCCTAAGGCACATGGAATCCATTTTACAGAGAAAGCAGATAGACTGGGGCCCTGAATAGCAGGATCCCAGTCCAACTAAGTCATAAACCAGCAAAACACCATAAAAAAAGTGGGGGCAACCATATAGTCAGATTCCACCTTCCTACATTGATTATAATTTTTACTTGTCCTACCATTGCTGATAGAGAGAGCACATACATTATAGGTTGTTTGAAATTCTTTGTAATGTATCATATAATACAACCACACCAATCCTTCGCTACCCCCTGTGCATTAATTACCACCAGGCACTTTTATAAATAACATTTGGAATGCAATGCATCATGATCAAGATGAAATATCTTTAGGTACCATTGTAACTTTCAGATAAGCTCATCCCCACTGGAAGACCGATCCATAAGGAACACTGATGTCAGGCCATCTTTGAAGTGAAAAGCAAGAACTTAAAAACAAGCTTTCTGGTTTCTGATTTAGTAATTTAAGAATTTTTGGTTATGCAGCGTGGGATTAGAAGACTGGTCACCATCACATGTGTACAAACAAAAGAAACTCTTCTGTTAATTGCTTCATGTTTAGTGCCTTTGGTCAACCATTTGGAACCAAGCACAACAGGGTATTTATAAATTACCCTAAGAGTGCTGTTTGCAAGCTCTGCACCTTCCTCATTAATAATCTGAAGCACTTTGTGGGTGAGATGGGGTTTTAACTAATTGTCCCCTTCCTTGTTGTCTCGCAGGTACTGATCTAGAGGGGAAGAAAGTGTTAGTCGTTGGCGCTCATGGAGCCTTGGAAGCGGTGTTGCTCTGCCTTCTACAGAGGAAAGGTGCCATGACGATGAGCTGCCAGTGGCAAGTGCAGCGTCTGCAGAGTAAGGTACTGTTTTGGAGAAGCCTTTCTACTATTTTGTAGACCATTTAAAAAAAAAAAAAAAAAAGTCTGCAAGAAAGTGCGTGTTTAAATTGTTTTCCACCAGTATAAATACATTTGTGCTTTTCCATTTAAGGCACGAGGCATATTTAGTTAATATTTTTGCGTGCCATGTCTTGTGCCGCATGAAAACGAGGCAGCACGTTTTCGTACGGTTTATTAATTTTAAAGAAGTAAGCAAAGCTAAAGTACCTTGAGGAACTGTTGGTTGAAAAAGCTCATTTTTTATCACCAAAGGAAAAATCCTACGTAGCGGTGTCTGCACTTCTAACAAAGCAATGAACGTGTCAATCATTTTTTTTTTTTTTTTTTTGTGGAAAGGTATTTACTAAGCTTTGCTAACGTAGCAGAAATGAGGCATGACCGACAGCAGTACAATATTCGCATCTGTCTGCATACAAAGATATCAAATGAACAACAACCCGGATCTAGGAATCTGAGTCTATCGTTAGATACTGCCTTGGTAGACCATTTCCTCAATCTAGATTGTGTTCCTTTAAATAAAAAAAATAAAAATAAAAAATGGAAGCAAACTCTTCATCACCAACCTAGGTGGCATGCTTCATTATTGGGTTACTCATCATCGAGACCTTAATCTGGTGCTCCAGGTGGGCTCCAAAGTTATAGGACCAGAGGGATGGAGGCCCATTCATCACCCTCCTTACCCCTCCACCCCCACCGCACTTGTGATTTATTGAATATTACGGTAGATCCCCTGATAAAGTGGCTGTGGGTTACTTATAGGCAAATTTTATCTGTGGGTTTTCGGATCCCCAGCACAGTCTAAAAAAATCTCCATTTAAGTGCTCCTATAACTTTGAATTGTTCATTTGATCTGTTTATATCAGGAGGATGCAATCTTTGGACAGCCCACCATTCTCTCCCCCCCAAATTATTTATGTGACATCCCCTGTACACACATTTTTCATCACGCTATCCATCCTCTGTGGCTTCATAAGTCCTGGTTTCAAAATCTGAAAACAGATGTTTTGGAAAACAGATTGGCTTTTGCAGCCTTTCATGGTGATAAATCGATGGTGGATTTGGTAAAGGAGCAGGAAGCTCTATGCAAATAAACTCAATGTTTAAAATGTGCTCAAATGGCTAGCCGAACCCTCCTAAAGAGGTGGCCTTTGGATAGGATTATCTTTTCCTTTCGCAGAGCCATTTTCCTTTTGGAATGCTTCTTCATGCATAAAAAAGTGGTTTCGTTTTTGTTAATGCTTTCAGTGTATACCGTATTCATTACACTTCAGTGGTGAAGATGAAGTAGAACTTTGTGAACTGAACTGAGAATCAGAATTCAGGTTTAGTCCATGCTGCCTGTCCTGCTCTGACAAGCCAGCTCCCATCTCTGCTATATCCATGTACTTCCATTATTGAATGGGGCACAAAGCCCCTTCATGGCAGTTTGAGGTCTTCCCCAATATAGTTTGCTTACGGGGCACTCAGCTTCGAGTTGAGCATTGATTGTCCATTGTAGATAAGTTCCTTCTCGCCTGCTGTTGAATCCCGAGTAGATGGGTCTGCTGGGTCAGGTGGGGAGAGCGGCTTCTGCTGGGGGCTTCTCAGCCCATTCTGGGACAAGTGTCTGAGGCACCCAAGAGCTGGGGGGTTCTAAGTGGGAGGCAGGAGGTTGTGAAGATTGTTATAGGGCCCCACCCCTGGTGCTGCTGGAGATTGTTTGGGGGTAAGAAACTGCTTGGGCAGCAAATGCCCACCACCAGCCCAAGCATTAAGCATTATTGAAGGGAGCTCATTATTGGTGGTTGAGGTGGGTATCCTGACAGTCTCATAAATGGATAGAGAAGGATGAAAGCCAGAAACTTCACGCTTCGTAATGTAATGCATCTTGCTGATAGCTTATTAAACGCCCTATTTACTGAAATGTTGACTAAGCACAATACAACTTTGTTTTTTCTTTCCTTGAACTGGAATGCACTCTATTGGAGCCACTGTGCTGTAGCGGACACTGCCAAGGTGCTGCACTTCATAACTGATGTTAAATACAGATTATTTCCCACAGTGCTACTTAAGGTTGGCACGGGTTGAGTCAGTGACCACACTAGGTGGTTGAAGGGAAACGAAATTATCTACATCAGTGGGAGGGTAGATCATTTCATAATTGGCACGGCGGAAGTGCCTGGAACAGAGTGGAATACAGACTTTAACAAATTACAATGCATTGTAGCAAAGAGAATTCTCAATACTGCATAAGAGACCTCTGGCCTATATAAAGATCCAAGAAAATGTGGTTACCTCCTAGCAAAATGATGAACACCAGTCCCGGGTAACCACAACTATCAAGATATAACCGCCTAGTCCCTCATCAAGGGACTACTTCACAGAGCTGTGATTGTTGGGAAGCGCACACAGGATTCATTAAAGATTTTTCCTGAAGGTATGGTTATCTGTTCTGGCCCTGTAGCTGCTATCGTTGGTGACTGTCACTACCCAAATACCGGTAATTGAACAGGACCAGTTGTGCCTCTGTGGTAAACATCTTGTATACTCTTGTTCATTTCATCTCAAGGTGCCAAGGTCTATAGTTACCTACACTTATCGTTAAGTCCATCCTCTGTTAACATCATTTCTGTCCATATTGGAGGCTCATGGGAGCTAATGGTTTAAATTGCCTTTCATGTTTACTCTTAAGCGAATATCCCCCTTTACAGAGCACTGGTTTCTGTATAAGGACAGGTTTGGTTTCCTATGAATGGGCCAGCATCCACTTACTGACCCAAGCATTTGCATCTAAGTATGCAAAAATGTGTAGCCCGCCTCCTCAGGCTGTCATTAGGTAATGTGCACAGTTGGGTAGGCCCGTGCGACCATTTGTTTCCAGCCTAGGGGCTATTTCTGTTATCTGACTCTCTACCCAGGTGGCGAAGCAAAGGTTTCCACTCACATTGTCCTTGGCAGCAGATGTGTATTGCTTCAGGGTCACCGGCCTCAGTGTAGCATATCCACCAGGCCCTACGATAGCTTCTGTAGGACAATCCACTTACTTGTAGGATAACTAGGTGCTTCTCTCTTCAATGCATGTCTGCTTCACAGGCTCACCAACCAACTCTGAGACTAGCAGGAGTTGCATTACAGACCATGTCCGGCAGCTCAATGGGCGTGTGTGTGCATGGTCTTTGCTCTCAGTGCAGTTATATTACAGAAGGGGCTGTAGATGCTTGTGCTGCCTCTTCAGTAATACTGATAGTGCCAGCACGATTTTAAGAGGGCGTTTACGTGCCCTCATTTGCATGTAGGCATGCTCCCATCTCATGCAAATGAGGGAAGCACTTTGCCTCTACACCCACGCTGTATTATGGACATTGGTGCAGAGGCAAAGAGGCAGTCAGGAGGGTCACTCCCTGTGCGCCACAAAAAGATGGCACACAGTCAGTGTCACCGGAGGGCTACCCTTTAGAAGGGATCGGAGTAGTCAATGAACCTCCCAGACATCTTCCTGTAGGCAGGTGCAGTCACTCACTGCACCCACCTACAGGAGGATCTCTGTCCCCTCCTTTTGAAGTGCAAGTGGGTGCCCTCCTCGAAAGTGTAAGAAGGAGAATCTTCTTCAAGCAGCTTGCCACACTTTTACTAATGCGCTGTCCTGAGAGAGGCATGAGTTTGCAGCTGCTCTGGGGCAGCGCAACAGGTTTACTGTAATGACCTGTGCCAGGCGCACATTGGGGCAGTGTGCGCTTACCATAATACGGTCCCAAGGTAACCACAAATGCCTTACATATGCACCTCTTGATAGAGAGTTAAATAAATGTAACTCTGTGGGCCAAAAATTCTTTGTTTCAGGCAGCCTGGCCCTTCTCTCTGCTGATGGCATGTGCCTTGTGGGTTTATGCACTGTTGTAATTGGTGAAACTTATAGTGAACAGTTTGCCAGAGCATATGAACAGCACTTTACGGACTTGGTCAGTAAGGGATTAGATACATCCAAACGTATGTTGGCCAATGATCGTATTACTGTCTTCCATTTTAAAAACCTATACCATTTAGTTAACAGTGTTGTAAATACCTGTGCGGTAAAGACAGTGTTGGAAAGACTGTTACCTTGTGCAGCAGGTCCTAGCGGTGGCTATAGTTAAGAGCTATCCTAGTGCAGATCACCACTAGGAGACAGTTTTCCAACAGATTAGATGTATTTGTTTCCTCCGACTCTGTTTATTGTTCCTCTGTGGGATATTAGTTTTTTGTTTTTTTTATTCTTTATGGCGTCCCTGTTAGATCCGATGGAGTTACCTGGTTTAACGAATTGCCCTGAAGACATTTTTGTTGGTGGCAATATCTTCAGCATGTAGAGTTTGAGAACTTCAGGCTATATCAGTTTGTCCCCCTTTCACAGTTTTCTACCCACATAAGTTGGTTCTTTGCACCTTTTCATCCTTCTTACCCAGAGTGGTTTCTGCATTTCATACGGCTCGGTCTAAAACCCTTCCATCTTTCGTCCCTTCTCCACATTCGACCAAGAAGTAAGAGCCACTGCATAGGCTAGGCCAGTGGCGGCTCCTCCGCTATGGCGGAGGAGCGTCGCCCCACTGCTTTTAAGCAGTGAGAAACATAAAATGATAATAACTTAGAGTTATTATAATTTTATGCTTCGTGTCCTGCTGCTTTGTGGCGGGCAGGTGGGCAGGGCTGCTCTGCTCTTGGAGCAGGGGAGGAGTGGTTTGCCCACTACTAAGTGCGCAGTGACTGTTTGGTCGGCCCTCTCGGACCGCCCAAACCAGTCATGCGCACTTTTCCCGTTCTCCATGCAGGCTGCATTACAGCCTGCATGGAGAACATTCCCACCCCTCCAGCCCCTGGCTGAGCGTCGTGTCACAGCGCTCAGACCAATCACAACGCTGCATTGCAGTGTTGTGATTGGCTTAGAGGAGGGAACCTGGCTGCCTGCTTCCTGTTCCTGGAGTCGGAGGCAGAAGAGCAGGAGCAGAGATGAGGGACCCAGCCTCAAGGTAGGTTTATTTTTTATCCCCCCCTCCTGTGCAACAGACCCCCTGCCACCACTCCCCCCCCGCACCCACCCACCCGCGAGTAATACCGGCCGCCACTGGGCTAGGCCCCAGACAAATGGTGTGTTGAAATGGATCACACTTCTCAAGACAGAATGGGTGATCAGGTCTTTGTAGGCTTTGCTAGAGTTAAGAAAAGTGGGTGGTTCTCAAACACACCCTTTTGGCCTGTGCTCCTTTGCTAAAGCTGTGCTACCCTTTGACCAACAAAGACCCTTTGGAGGACAGTTCTGCCCACTCCTCCAGTCACGGCTGCTCCCGCTAATCAGTTGTGGGGCGGGAAGGGGGGAAGAGGGGTAGAAAATAAAAATACTCACTTACTGGCCAGCCGGCTAGCCAGTTGCTGCCTCTCTTCCGCCCTCTTCCTGGCTTCTGTTGGACCAGGAAGCAGGATAGGCTCCCCTAAGCGAATCACAACGCTGCAATGCAGCATTGTGATTGGTCTGAGCACCGTGGTTCGGCGCTCAGATGGGGAATGGGAGCCTGCGTATGTTCTCACCTGGGTGGAGAACATGCAAAGTGCGCATGAATGTTTGGCTGGCCCTAGAGGGCCGGCCAAACATTCATGCGCACTCAGGAGGGTCGCACCACTCCTCCCCCCTGCGCAGCCTAGCCAGCCCCACAAATCTGCCCCAGCACAGAAAAATTAAATAATAACCATGTTATCATTTTATTTTTCCTTTTTTGCTGTGCTGATAGGCAGTGGGGCGACTCTCCTCCACCTTAGCGGAGGAACCGCCCCTGCTCTCCTCTAGACCTACAGCTGCCTCAGCGGCTCTCTCAAGAAATGTCCCGGTTGCTGACATTCACCACATGGCTATATGGTCATCTTTGTAAACCTTTGCCAGGCGCTACTTCCGCAAGTTTCAGCCATGCAAAGATTGCTATTTTGCCTGCGCCCTTTTAATGACAACCTTGGTTTAGCGACACTATTCAGTCCCTCCTCCGGGGTATTATTTGAGACTCATTGGTAAAGTGAGAGCCATCTGAAGTTGTTTCGTATTTTGGCGGGTGCATAATCTTCCCACAGATTCAGCACATCCCATGCCCTTTCCCAAAGGAGAGTGTGCTGTGGCCAATCTGACCACTCCCCTCCAGGTCATTACGAACACTGTTTCTAGCCCTGGACTTTTGTGTGCTAACCTAATGCACTATGGGTGTTGTAATCTTGTTTTGCTTCAGTTGAACTAATTAGACTATCAATCCTGAAATCAGTGAATTGTAGATGAAAAATTCAGAAGTGGAGATAGTGCCCATGATGACATGGGGGGTGTGGGGGTGCTCTAAAAGGGGCGTGGCAAATCTCTTCAAGGGGTGTGGCCTATCCGAGTAGGGGCGTGGTCTAAATCAAGATAACTAGCATTGTGTGCTTAAGAAAATCATGAAGTCGCATCCAGCAAAGGATAATAAAATAGGCAAAAAGCAGTAACCCACTGACTTATTTACATTATGTGCACTTTGTGATCTGCATGGTACATGTTCTTAGCAGTGGGCACATTAACCCTCTGCGCTTCCTTTCCATGAGTCAAAACGTCCACTAGACAAAACACCATCTCTCTCTACTAAGAACATTAATCACTGGAGTTATGACATTTTTATTGTTGCCGAAAATTGTTGGAGGTCAGGAACGAGGCAGCAAGTGCTTTTAAAACCATATTATACTTGCAAACACGACGCCCCCACCTGAAGTTAGCGCCAGCCCCGGTCCGTGCAGGTAACAGTGGTGGGGCCGGGTAAGGGGATTTCGAGGACGATGCTGAGAGAAAATTAATTATTTAATTTTCCCTCGGCATCATCCCTTGAAATCCCCCTTACCCACTGCTGTTAGCTGCACGGATCGTGATTGGTCAGCGCCTGGTGCGGTCGCACTGCCCTAGAGCCACCCTGCTCAAGGGTCTTTTGACCTCAGTGACAGAGTCACTGTCACTCTATGGTGTGCTGCTTCATAGGCCTGCCTGCAAGACTGGAGGTGAACTTCAGAATAAATTGTGGCGGACAGGCCTTCAAGGTTAACCCACACATGCCACTGCTAGGGTCCACCTGCTGGTGCTAAGACACCAGGGCTTTTAAGATCTTGCGGGGCCTTCTAAGGTCTAGCATGGGAATGTGCTCCCTCAGCGGGAGTGGTCTGGTGGACTGGTCATGAAGGCTGAACCTGGTTCCCCAGTTCCGAATTAAAGCAGCTCTGACCATAGTGCCACATCCTCTCCCCCACTGAACACCATACTGCTCCACTGAGAGAAACTTGCACTGCACTGACCCGCTATAAACACCTGGATGTGACTCAATTCAAATTACGCACTAGACAAGAGCAATATGCTGCCTAAAAAAATAAGTAACAACATCCTAGCAAAACAAACACTCATAAGAAATGCAAGATTAAGTAAAGCATGTGAAATGTAAGCAGGAACAACATGGTTACCTTTTTCTTTTTACACTCATTATTCAGAAATTAGTGAGTGCTTTTGCCTGAAAAGTTAAGGCCATGACTATAGGGCCCAGAAGGGACCCGTTTCAATGCCCATTGCTTATATCCTTACAAAACGTAAGCAGTATGGTTTAAAAGACCACATCTGTGAACACACAGCCGCTGTACACATTTAGTTTTCCAATTCACCCATCAAGTAGGTATTTCAGTACCTCCAGGAATAGTGCACTTTCCCACCTAAGGAAAACAATGTTGTTCAAAGAGAGACGAGAAAACAAAAGTAGCGCTTCACTGGCAAACACAGTAAAGTGGCGCTAATGTGTTTAGGTGTGAATAAATCAATCTGGCCACCTTGTAACCACTCTGTCTTGCTTTAGCTAGTTACTTTTCATATTTTGAATGTTTAAATTCTCCCCCCCCCCAGGCTGCACTTAGAATTTGAAAAAGTCAGAAAAAGAGGACGTTTCCAGCAAAAGTGTTTTTCGTTTTTGGATCCATTTCACAGGGGAGCAAATAAACGAAAGGCGGAAAGAGAAGGTAATACCTGTTTCTAAAAGTCTCGGTTTTCACTAAATGAGGAGGAGCGAGACAGAAAGAGAGGGAATAGGGGGAACAAAGAGGGCAGCACTTACCTATCAAGATGCGGCTCCACAGGTGAGAAATGCTGAAACCAATTTCCCCGACCCCTCCAATTCAAAACACGGCGTCCAATTCAAGCAACAAATAAATAAAAAATAAAAATACATGTGAAGAATGCTAGAACTGTGTAAACTATTCTTAAATTGTTTTGAAAGCAAACCGAGGATGTGATGTGACAGCGTAAGCAACAATAGGTACCTTTTGGGGTTGCAAAGTCAGCGGCCTTGAGGAACTGCTTTCCCACCAGCACGTACTATGAGTATTTCTCAATCGGGAGAGAGAACACTACTAACTTCCACTGCAAACGAGAGTAATTAAAACATTAAAAATTCGGATTATTGCCTGTAAGAGAAATGGAAAACCAAAACGAGTTGTCGGAGCTAAATGTGTGCCTCGGGCCGGGTTGCGTCTGGGTTCTTGACTTGAAACTATATTTTTTGAGCACAGAGCTGGGCGACGCTTACCATTTTGAGCCTTCCGGGTCCTGGCTGTATTTGGATGTAGAAGAGAGGAGGGGGGAGGGGGTTGGCACTTACTGATCCCAGCAGGGCTTTAACGGCCGCTCCCACTCACCGTATAGTCTGACGTCACAGCCACAGAGAGGAAGCATTTCCATGACAAAGTTCCGGCAATTGTGCATCAGGTAGTCACAACAATGTTTTGTATGATGTATTGCATTGTATTGTAATTGCATTTGTATAGCGCTTACTACCCCTGACGAGGCGTCAAAGCGCTTTTCGGCGAGTAGTGTTGAATTAGTATAGTGAAACAGCCGCGAAAATAGAGCCCGATAGAGACCCGTTTCGAGGGCCCCAAAAAAAAACTGCCGGTGCTCAGACCCGGACGGACCCGGCCCACTTAAAGCCCTGGCTGGGTCTGAAGTGGGGTGGCGAAGTGAGTTAAAGAACGATGATAGATTCAACCCAGATCCAATGGTGACTGGGGTGAGTGTCTGAAAATTTTCAGCGCTCCGTCCATTATCTCCTTGAGTTTGCTGTGAAGCTATCTGAAACCTGGAGGGAAAATTCATAATGCGAGGAATATATGGAAAGATTAAGTATCCACTAGAAAAATCTTTACATCAGGTAAATAACATCTTGATCTGTTATTCAGTGGACAATGTCCTAAAGAACAACACCGCGAAGTTGTTTTAAAGTACATTTGGCCTATTTAAGAGCTTGGATACGCCATTAGTGTTTGAAATAGTGCTGATCACAGGTATGTTTCCTGTGCATGCCACTAGATGGCAGCAAATACAAAAGTATTTTGTTTTTGACCGGCCCTCGCTCTGGTTAAAATCTTTATAGGTTGGACTAGGTTAGCCTGGGAAAAACGTAAACCGCACGAGTTCAGCAACTCTTGTGTTTGTATGAAGTATTCCCTCATTCGCAATCTAATGTTTTTGCAGCGGTCTATTTTTGCTAAATCTGTCTTCTTATAGAATCTTAATCTCGGCCTCGTATGTATACAAAAGAGATATACAGTATGTTACGCGGCAGGGTTTTAGAAGCAATGTTGTTGTTGTAGTGCGCACACGCATCATCAAACAATTGTAACAAGTTGGTTTAAAGATACGGCGTTATTATTTTAGTTAGCAGAATCATAACAAATAATAGACGTCACGCGGCAGGGCAACATAGGAAAGTTCCATTCCGAAATAAGATTTTAATATTTTTTTTAAAGGTTTTCTTATTTAAATGAAAGTTTACTACTCTATCCGGTCCCAAGCAGCCAGTGGGCCTTGTTATGACTTTGCAGCGGGTTGAAGTGGTGAAATCTCTTCCTCCTTGAAATGTGGTTGCGTGGATAACGTTTCCACCCTATTTTCACAGTTATTTTGTCATGTTTTTGGAGCTATTTTTTACCTTAGTTGTGGTACATCCCATTGTGAAGATGTAAGAATTCCCCAAAGTGTAAAAAAAAACAAAAAAATTGTACAGTTGCCACTCAGCGCACCACCGGTCTCACTGTCCATAATCTTAGTGTGGTGGTAACTCTGCTGTTCAGTGTTACTAGCATCCACCTCTGTGCATGAATGTCAGCAGATCCTGAACCAGTGGCTCTGGATCTATAATTTATAACCACAAAGTGGGGGTGTGCAAAATTAGGGTAATTTGCTTTTGTTTAATTAGCAACATGTCAGCTAAATTGCACAGAATTACATGAAATACACATTCTTAATTTCTCCCTACATTTTAGTGCTTCAGTATTAGGCACAAGGACCCATTCGAACAAAAGACCTGCAAACAGCCGCTCGTGTTCTGTTGTTCCTGTGAGTTCACAGTAAATTTTGACAGCAAATGACATGTAATTATTAAGCCTGGGCAGAGTTAAGTGCAAAAAAAACTCCGCCGCTCTACGTGGAGCTCCGCAAGCGGCGGAGTGGGTTAGAAATAATGCTGTTTGCGATAATTTTCAGTGCCAGGTGTTTACCCGCCTTTGAAATTATCGCAAACTGCACCATGCACAGCACAAGCTGGCGCTGCTTCCTTTCTGCCGCTTGAGTAGATTTTCTACCCGAGCGGCAGCTTTCTCAATACGAACAGACGGTTTCTCATCGCGAGCATACATGGCCACTTGTATTTTGAAATCCGACCGCCCGTGTTGGGAAATCTCGCCTTGCGGTTGATTTCCCGCGCTCGCCAGCATGACGTTGGTGAGCGAGGAAAAAACTCTGCTTGCGGAGCGGACTTTTTCGGAACTCCGCGAGTTCCGCGTGACACGGAGTGCAGAAAACTCCGCGAGCAGAGCGGAGTTTACTGCCCAGACTTAGTAATTATGCAAAGTGGCTTAATAGTGGCATTTCGGGAACTTCGCATAAGAAACATAATGCTAAATACCCCAAATTACGCTAGTATGATTGAAGCTTTGCCCAGGCCAACCACAGATGTTTTTTTTCCTTTAATATAATTATTGTTTACAACTTGTAAGATCTATGAGCGCAAGAAAGTTAGACTAAGGCCTATTGTGTGTATATGCTGAAATGTCGTTTTAATTTCCTTATCAACAATTAGCCCCCCATTCTGAGTGACTTGGAATGCAGATTTGTTTGAAAATGGTTGTTTGTTTGAATTGGGCCGTAAATTAATACGGTAATTTTGCATAAATTAGTACTGCATGCAGAATTGCCGTAGGTGTTTCCAGGGACAGATTTGCAGGTTAAACCTGCGGTAATGCGTTCCATGAAAAAGAGCTAGGATGCGACAATTATTGGGGAAATCAGTGCAGTAGCAGAGATTTGTATTATAATGTAACGTTGGAATTTTAGGTAATTACGCATCACAGAGTTACCAGTACCCGCTTTGTCCGAAATTATGCTTCAGAAATTGTGATGTAATTTGCACAAGAGTCTTGGTATTGTAATATAGTTGTGTGCTTTTTGGAGGAACGCATCCACATTGTATGTGGATGCCCCCGCTTCTTTAGTGCCTATTCTACTAATTTTTACTCCCATTTTTTGGGGCACATTTTTCATGAACTTTTAGAGGAGCACAGATAACCTATATGGGAGAAGTGCAGAACTCCACTCTTCCTTCCAGTATTAATTAATATTGGAAATAATTTTTTAAATATTTGTTGGTACTGCAGACTGATCAAACTTGGTGCATGTTTCCTATTTTCTAAACTAAAGATTTCTAATAATTTATTACGTCAAGGCCTACTTGCCCTATCTTGGAAATCATTATGACTAAAGGTCAAACATGTCTCCTTTCTGCTGTAGGAAACCATGTCTGTTCATCCTCCATGACTGGCTACTAACTTTCCTGATACCTTAGTTCCTGCATCTCTTTATCATGTGGTCTCCTCTGCAGGAGAAAGATGTCTACTGTTGGGAACATATTTTCTCTTTACATTTTTTTAACCTTCACTTATGTTTTATTTTGTTTTAATGAACTGTGTGACAATTATACCTCTTTAGCTACTCTGTATAATTTTATTTGTGTCCTGATTGTATTTTTAATCTGATTCTTTACTTCCGTGTACTTATTTTATTTTTTTTTATCTGCAAAAAAATCCTTTCTTTTAACTCTGAACTGATTTCTCCGTAAAGCGCTCAGAGGCCTGACTGACCTTTCTGATACTATATAGAACTACTAATATAAATAACCATTAAAATGGGATCCTGATCATGCGCGTACTTTATTTGCATTCAAACGAAGCCTTGCAGGATATCAGGCATAGCCAACATCCTTGAAACATCATGTTCTCTCAGATGCCTCCGTTGACGTCATAGAGTGATGCTCTATGCAGAGAAGGGATGAGCATGGGGTGACTAGTTAAGGAACATTGCTTCCTTACCACTCGGTACACCTGGGGCAGACTCGTGCGGCCCTCTGTGAGGAGTTCTGGCAGCTGAATGTGGCGTTTGTCCCCCTGCCGGTTCAGATTGATACTACAAGTAGCCCTGCAGGAGTGGCCTAAAGTCAGACCAAGGTTTGCCGGGGCTGTGCAATCTCTGCTGCTGAGACCCAGCTTTGAACTCCGATGGGTACAGCAGCACTCCTGCGATGGGCACCTCAGGGTGCAGTCAGCGGCGCCTCCTTTCCAGGGGGTTAGTGTAGCAGTACGGTGGGCTACCTGACGGGGCCAGTACTTTATTGTAATCTGTAGATTAATTCTTTTAGGAGTCATTGCACAAGTGCATGTGAAAAGTGTGCCCATTAGATTTAAGGTAAAAGTATGTTCAATTTCGACAGAGTTCAGTGCATCCTTACATGTCAGGAAATGTATAGAAGTACAGTGCAAGCCTTGGTCGTCTCTCTGTTGGATGATGGCAGTGTCCTGCTCAAAGGCCTCCCCAACACAATGCTAGAACCCCTGAAAAGCGTCCTGTACTTTGCGGCAGCCTCATCAAGGGCCTGAACGTGTTAAATCACATCACCCCTACAATGAGGCAACTGCACCGACTCCCCCTTGACACCTGCAACATCTAAAAGGCCACCAGAGACACCCCTGCCCACCTGTAAAGAAATTAATTACACTAGGCAGACAACACCACAAAAGGAGCCAAAACACCGCCAAGCTGGAGCCGGGGAATTCTAAGAAGGAAAAGACCAGTAGGAAGGTCTTCTGCGTCTATGCATCTGGAATAACGACGCCATGACCACTCTCTCGTCCTCCTGCAATTCATAAAGAATCTGAAGACATTCTTGAAAGAGCAACACACACACTCTCACTCAGCGGCGCAACTAGAGTCACATTTCGGGGGGGGGGCTACTTCTTCCAACGATAGTCAGAGTGGAGATGCAGGGGCTCTAAGAAGGGGTGAAAAAAAAAAACACAAAGCCTTGTTAGCAAGTAAATGGTTTTTTAAATACCTGTGAAGTACTCGGTGCGGGTGTGTGTGTGCCCGGGAAGCTGTCTCAGCTCGGGCTGCCACACACGACGGGGAGGGGGGGGCTGAAGCCCTTTCAGCCCAATGGGCGTTGCGCGCCTGCTCTCACTCTCACGCACACACTCACTCACTCACTCACACACACACACACTCTCACACACACACACACACACACACACTCACACACTCACTCACACACACTCACACACACTCACTCTCACACACACACACACTCACTCTCACACACACACACACTCACTCACACACACTCACTCACACACACTCACTCACTCACTCACACACACACTCACACACACACTCACACACACTCACTCACTCACACACTCACTCACTCACTCTCTCTCGCTATCTCTCTCTCTCTCGATATCTCTCTCTCTCTTACTTCCTCTTCTATATGGTTCTTGCTCCTCACATATGTTGAAGCTGAACACTCCTCGCCACTTATGAAAATACTTGTGCTGTACCAAAGAATTTACTCTGGCAGCTTTGCGTAGGCTTGGCTTCACTCTTACAATTGCTGACAGTTTAGTTTGTTCAGGTCTTTCCAATGGATTTGCTTGCCTTTTCTTTCCCTCGCTGGCAGCGCAATGCATTGGCTTTGAGAGAGTGATTCGATGGTGGTTTAACAAACTGTAAACAATACTTGCAACATAGTGTGTGAACTTTGTCAGAAAAATGCATTCTCAAATATGGGTTGGTGCACATTTCTCCCTCTAGGGGGCGTTTCATGGCAGGCTATGACATGGTCTATCTGCTGACAGCCAGTGTCTGGTCGGCTGCTCTGCAGCACTGCAATACTGTGTTTAAATCAGATTCCTGCCTCGTACAGCTGTGTAGCGCTGTGTTATTGCGTCAAAGGGAAGGGACCTGTGTTTGTATTCCAAGAGGAATTTTGGCCGCGAGTGCCTCATAGTTTATCGTAAGCACTCCGAAGTTTCTAACACATTTTAAATTATTGTAAATTCTGTTCTACAAGTTCGCAAATACAATTGTCTCATTTTGAAATTGCGAGTCCTCTCTTTCAGAAGATGTTAAATAATTTTAAAACCTGTCATCTTTATCCTCACTCTGTCTAAACATTGCAGAATAAGTATTTGAACAACTTCCATGTCCTGTAGAAGAACTACATAACCCTTTATTTAACCTCTTGATTGCAGAGGAGGCCCACCACCGGTGCTCAGCCTGATTCTAAGTTGGGTCTGTGTTTAGGTCTCACGTACCAGACTGTCTGGTAGGCGAAAATCTGTCGTGAACTATACCAAAAACTTGCAGTGGGCTTTGGACTCCAACTATTGCTTACCATTGGTTGCCTGTTGCTCTTAATTGCTTGCTTTTTTTTATTCAGTGGCTTTCCTCATCCGCCCTGTTTGCCCCTCCCTTTCTTCTGCTTCTTCCTCCCTTGCGCATAGCCTCTTTACCATCAGCTTGAAAGACTTACACCCATGCAGTGCTCACATTTAGGGAACTACTTTTTTCTTTTAGCGCTCCAGGAGTTCATGTGTTTTCTAGCTCACTCCCTCGAGTGCTACTGGTCCTGCGCTCTGTATTGCTCTGTGCCACTCCCTCGTGTGCTTCTCGTCTCTTACTCTCCCCACCTGGTTTTATTTTTACATTATCACTCTGCCCACTCACCATTGATTTACTAACTAACCTCCTCCTCCACAAATTCTCCTCTGTTGCCTCTCGCGGGCATTACCATTTGCTGCTGGGCACTTGGCTATTGCAAAAGCACTTTCACGTACTTAAAAAAAAAAAGATATATATATTTTATTTACTGATCTGAGTAGCGTCTACCATTTTTAGATCAGTATTTAAAAAAAAAAAAAAAGGCACCTGCTTCCTTCTGTAGGTAAATGAATACCTGGTGATGCATGCACGTGCCTACAGATTGACACAACCAGCAACAGCAGACACATCTTTCTGCCTTTTTTTGCAATGGTGCACAGCATTGGAAGAAATATTGACATAATGAATAGGTGTAGAAGGCAAGATCTATTGGCTTTGCCAGTGCTTGTTAATTTAAATCAAGCTGATTTCACCCCCTTTTAAAACCACTAGATGGCAAATGTTGCAATAGTCAGATTTTTATTTGTTCTGCGTAGAGGTTGTTGATGGACTAATTTTAAAGTAGTCTATAATTGTTTTGTTTCCTGCTGTGATTTTTCACTTGTGTGGGTGTCCAATGCAATAAAAACGTATTTTTAAAAAAATGTAGCGCTTAGAATTCTCAGTGCTATACCCTTAATCCCTATGTTTTGGGCTCCTCCCAGTCACAGGCCCTTGCCCCACCACACAAGTGAGATATCATTTTCCTCGGGAGACTGAGGGGAACGCTGTGGGGTAGGACACTTGTGCCGGCACGGTGATGCCACACAAAAATATGTGGAAAATGTATTTTTTCAGCTTATTTTGAGGTTTGCAGGGGATTTTGGGTAGGAAAACGTTGGGGGATTCACGCAAGCCATACCTCGCTGGACTCCCCAGTTGTCTAGTTTTCAGAAATGTGTGGATTTGGTAGTTTCCCAAGATGGCTGCCGAGCCCGGGGCCAAAAACCCAGGTGACCCCCATTGCAAAACCAGGTTGTTTTGTGATAGGTAATTTTGATGTCTCCTCAATACGTCTTGGGCCCTTGCCTGTCGCGAGTACTTGACCCACCCACGCGCGTGAGGTACCATTATTTTCGGGAGACCTGGGGGGAACGCTGGGTGGTAGGAATTTGTGTCAGCCCAGTGATCCTACAACTTTCCCACACAGAAATTTGTGAAAAATGTGATTTTTTTCTAACCCTGGGCGGTGAACTACGCTCTGCTCGCGGAGTTTGCTGCACTCCGCGTTACGCTGATCTCGCGGAGTGCAGAGAAAATCCGCTACGCGTAGCAGACATTTTTGCTCGCTCGCGTTCCTCAACGTCAAGTTGGCGACCGCGAGTGAGCAAAATCAACATCCCGGCGAGATTTTTCCTCGTTCGCGATCGGCAACATCAAGTTGGCGAGCGCGAGCGTGGAAAACAAACCTCACAGCGAGATTTCTCAACGCAGGGGGGTCAGATTTCTCATTGCGAGTGGTCGCGTATGCTCGTGACCGCTCGCGATGAGAAACTGCCCGTTCGCGTTGAGAAAGCTGCCGCTCGAGTAAAAATCTACAAGAGCGGCAGAAAACGACCGCTTGCACTGTGCATGATGCCGTTTGCAATGATTGCACAGTGCGGACAAGCATCCGGCACTGTGCAATCATCGCGAACAGCATTTTTCTATCGCACTACGCTGCTCGCGTACCTCCGCGTAGCGCAGCGGAGTTGTTTTACCGCTTCGCGTAGCGTCACGTAGCGCAACTCCGCGAACTACGCCCACCCTTATTTTTTCCAGCAAAATTTGAGGTTTGCAGGGGATTCTGGGTAGGGAAACGTTGGGGGATCCATGCAAGCCATACCCCCTTGGACTCCCCTGGGTGTCTAGTTTTCAGAAATGTGTGGGTTTTGTAGGCTTCCCTAGATGGCCGCCAAGCCCGGGACCAAAAACCCATGTGACCCCCTTTGCATAACCATGTCGTTTTCGGACACATGGGGGGCATCTGAGTTTTTGGTCCCAGGGTCGGCAGTCATCTAGGAAAACCTACCAAACCCACACATTTCTGAAAACTAGACACCCTGGGGAGTCCAATGAGGTATGGCTTGCATGGATCCCCCAACGTTTCCCTACCCAGAATCCCCTGCAAACCTCAGATTTTTGCTGAAAAATCAATTTTTTCTCACATTTCTGTGTGGGAAAGTTGTAGGATCACCTGGCTGACACAAATTTCCTACCACCCAGCGTTCCCCCAGGTCTCCCTATAAAAATGGTACCTCACTTGTGTGGGTAGGCATAGTGGCTGCAACAGGAAATGGCCCAAATCGTACTGTGGAGACTTCAAAATTATCTATCACAAAACTTCCTGGTTTTGCGGCGAAGGCCACCTGTTTTTTGGCCCCGGGCTCGCGGCCATGTAGGGAAACCTACCAAACCCACACATTTCTGAAAACTAGACACCCTGGGCAGTCCAATGAGGTATGGCTTGCGTTGATCCCCCAAAGTTTCCCTACCCAGAATCCCCTGCAAACCTCATATTTAGGTGAAAAAATCACTTTTTCCATACATTTTTGCGTGGGATCACTGTGCCGGCACAAATGTCCTATCACCCAGCATTCCCCTTGTTCTCCCGAGTAAAATGATACCTCACTTGTGTGGGTGGGCCAAAGGCCTGTGACTGGGAAGAGCCCAAAACATAGGGATTAAAGGTATTGCACCGAGAATTCTAAGCGCTACATTTAAAAAAAAAATGTTTTTAGCCAATTCTGCATTGGACAGCCACACAAGTGAGGTATCATTGTACTCGGGAGACCAAGGGGAACGCTAGGTGGTAGGATATTTGTACCGGCACGGTGATCCCACGCAAAAATGAATGGAAAATGTGATTTTTTTCAGCCAAATTTGAGGTTTGCAGGGGATTCTGGGTAGGGAAACGTTGGGGGATTCCCGCAAGCCATACCTCATTGGACTCCCCAGGGTGTCTAGTTTTCAGAAATGTGTGGGTTTGGTAGGCTTCCCTAGATGGCCGCGAGCCCGGGACCAAAAACCAGGTAGTTTTATGATGGGTAATTTTGAAGTCTCCACAGTACGATTTGGGCCATTTCCTGTTGCAGCCACTATGCCTACCCACACAAGTGAGGTACCATTTTTATTGGGAAACCTGGGGGAACACTGGATGGTAGGAAATTTGTGTCAGCCTGGTGATCCTACTACTTTCCACACAGAAATTTGAGAAATATTGATTTTTTTCAGCAAAATTTGAGGTTTGCAGGGGATTCTGGGTAGGAAAATGTTGGGGGATCCACGCAAGCCATACCTCATTGCACTCCCCAGGGTGTCTAGTTTTCAGAAATGTGTGGGTTTGGTAGGTTTACCAAGATGGCCGCCGAGCCCGGGGCCAAAATCTCAGGCGACACCCCCTTGCAAAACCAGGTTCTTTCAAAATAGGTAATTTTGATGTCTCCACAATACGTTTTGGGCCCTTCCCTGCCGCGGGTACTTGGCCCACCCACACAAGTGAGGTACCATTTCTATCGGGATTCTTGGGGAAATGCTGGGTGGTAGGAAATGTGTTGTTTCTTTCTGAAGCGTGAACATTTTGGCACAGTAATGCAAGGAAAATGTGACAGTCACATTTTGAGGTTTGCAGGACATTGTGGGTAAGATAACTTGTTGGGATCCACAAGAGAGACATCACAATGTACTCCCATGGGTGTTTAGTTTATGACAATATCTACAGTTGTTAGGTTTTTCTTAGATGGAATGTACACCTTGGCAGAGAGACAAAAAAGACAAATATTACTGCACAACTATCTATTCCTCAAGCACACACACATACTGGTTGGATTTGGCACGAGGGCGAGTGATGGTTCAGTATATACATTTTTATTAACAAGAGATTTCACAAAAATTAAATGCACTGTCAATAATTGAAAGGACAAAAAACTGAACCAGTGACTCACAGCTCGTGAGCTGTAAAGCCGCGTCAAGGCTCTAACCGCTTTACAGGCCATTCACACACCTTTCGTACGTGATACACACAAGACCATTCACACCACCAGGCATGGAACCAACACATTACAACATTCACAGAAAGAGACAAGGTACACCCTGCTGGAGAAAGACAGAAAAGACAAATATTACTGCACAACCATCTACTCCTCAAGCACACATACATACCGGTTGGATTTGGCACGAGGGTGAGTGATGGTTCAGTATATACAATTGTATTAACAAGAGAGTTCACAAAAATGAAATGCACTGTTAATAATTGAAAGGACGAGAAACTGAACCATTGACTCACAGCCCGTGAGCTGTAAAGCCACGACAAGACACCAACCTCTTTACAGGCCATTCATACACCTTTCATACGTGTGACACATACAAAACCATTCACACCGTCAGCCGCGGGCCCATCACATTACAACACTCACACCAGCAGACCGCGCCATTCAAGGGCTCATCACTTTCACACGCCCACATGCCTGACACAGCAACCACACCAGCTGACGTATTCCGTGGACTGGTGTTTGGCTACCGGTGTGTGTAATGACCAGCAGCAAGTCACTACTCACACACTGCCAGCCAAGCGCCAGTTCACGCACACTGCCAGCCAAGTGCCAGTTCATGCACACTGCCAGCCAAGCGCCAGTCCATTCACACCACCAGCCAAGCGCCAGTCCTTTCACACCGCCAGCCAAGCGCCAGTCCACGCACACCGCCAGCCAAGCGCCAGTCCACGCACACCGCCAGCCAAGCGCCAGTCCACGCACACCGCCAGCCAAGCGCCAGTCCATTCACACCGCCAGCCAAGCGCCAGTCCATTCACACCACCAGCCAAGCGCCAGTCCACGCACACCGCCAGCCAAGCGCCGGCCTACACACACTGCCATCACATTTAGGGTTTTTTTAATACAAAAAAGAAAACACAAGCAAATTGCAAATAGATACAAATCTACTAACACAAAATCTGAAACTAAATACATTGCACAAATGCCAACCTTGAAACTGAACAAAAAATATAAAACAATACAGACCAGGCAGTTCACTTTACCACTCATGGATGCTCCCAAAAATTATTTTGCGTGTGGTACATTCTAAAACAAGCAGGCACACACAGCGCATGGTTAGAAGGACACTCGGGGCAGTACATACAAGTCTCCTTCCGCGTACCTCTTCGCCAACAGACTCTACATCTCCTACTGGGAAAGTCTTTTGAGGGCGTGGGAGGAATGTGATCAGGAAAGTGGCGATCTTTCAATCTAGCCACATTCTCCACGACTCCAACTCTAGGAACACTTGCCTGTTCCACTACAACAAAGCTGCCTATTACAGACTCCTGAAACTTAGCAAAAGTCATCTTTGACTCAGGACAACAATCCTTGAATACAACAAAAGCATTAAAGGTTGCCAAGTGGAGAAGATGGATAGCCAACTTCTTATACCAAATGTAAGCCTTACGAAGAGCAGTGTAAGGTTCCAACCTCTGATCTACTCTATCAACACCACCCATGTGCCTATTACAGTCTAAAATGCACACAGGTTTGCGCGCTTCAGCAACCTGACCCCAAACAGTCACAGGTGAAGTGCTTTCATCATGGATGGTAGTCAGCATGTAGACATATCTCCTGTCTGAAAACTTCACAGCTAGAAGTTCCTCGCTAAGCAACGCACTGCACTGTCCCCGCACAAGCTTTTGACAAACAAGTTCTTTTGGGAAACCTTTGCGGTTAGAGCGGATTGTGCCACAAGCAACAGTGTCCACTTTGGCCAATTCCCTGAACAACTGCACACCAGTGTAGAAGTTATCTACATATAAATGGTGACCTTTGTTAAAAAGTCCTCTACCAAGTTCCCACACAATTTTCTCAGTCACTCCAAAAGTGGACGGAAAACCAGGGGGGTCAATCTTGGAATCCCTACCGGTGTACACCCTCAAATTAGAGACGTATCCAGTCCTACTGTCACACAGCATATACATCTTAATTCCATAGCGTGCCCTCTTACTAGGAATGTATTGCCTAAAAACCAAGCGGCCCTTGAACAAGACCAAAGACTCATCCACTGCTATTTCTTTCCCTGGAGCATAGATCTCAGAAAATCGATCTACAAAGTGATCAATGACAGGCCGAATCTTAAAAAGACGGTCACAATCAGGGTGTTCTCGTGGCAACGCTAAACCATTATCGACAAAATGCAGCATCCGAAGCAGAAGCAAATGCCTATCACGACTGCCGGAAATATAGCCGTTGCCATCAAGGGACTAGTAGGCCAATATGAAGACATTGATGGCTTCCTTAGCAATCCCATCAATAAAGTTAACCCCAAAAACAACTTCAACTCATCCAGATTTGTGGGAGTCCACCGGATAGCTCTAGAGTGGGGCCTAAGGCTTGCACTGTTGTCTCTCAAATACTGTTCAGCATACAAATTAGTCTGCTCCACAATCTGTGCCAAAAATACATCGTCCATAAAGAGCTGGAAAAAAATTATCGGCAAAAAGTTTTCAGTATTCACTCTACACCCCGGAACACCAGTAAAGTCTGGCAATGCCGGCTGCACCATGCCTGGGGCAACCCAGAAGTCAGCACTTCCAACGGGAAGCTTTGCAGCCCCAGGCTGCAGCCCAGATGCCTCTTGCTGCACTATCGGCACATCAATGTCCTCCTCTTAAACAGGCACTTCATCTGCACTAAGAGTAGCTTCATCCGCACTGAGAGTAGCTTCATCATCCGATGATTCCTCGTGGACAGAAAACTCACTGCCTGAATCTTCCACTCCCTCCTCTGCCTCAAATGCAGAGTCAGTCTCTGAACCATGGTCGGAGGAAGACTCAAAAAGCATACCAACAACCTGCTGAGCAGTAATCCTGCGGCTAGCCATAATCCTTACTAAGAAAGGAGACTGCACAAACAAGTCAACAACAACCAACACTGTGCAAAATAAGTAGGTAAAAAAATGTGTGCCTGTCACGGGGCGGGAACGGACCGGGACAACCCGGACCCTCATAGAGACTGGTGGGAGGTGCAGGACGTCACCACCCCGTTTGCTTTTTCATCGCAGGAGGACTGGGCCGGCTCTGCCTCCTCGGACACTGCGGAAAGGAGACGTAGCCCCTTTAACTGGGACCATACTGACGAAGATCCCGCCCCTCCTGATGACGAAGCAACCCTCCGTCCAATAAGAGAGGGCTGGAGCAGGAAGACGGGGTGCGTTGACACCGGAGGCAGTACGGGAGAAAGCGGAGCGGCGGAGAGCAGAGAGGAGTACGGAGAGCGGACGACCAGGAGAGAGACGGCTTACTCTGGACGAGCGGAGGGAGAACGGGAAACTGCAAGAGAGCCAGGAGGCCACCGGACTCACGAGTCGCCCAGCCACGCTTCAGGAGGAGCGTGGCTAAAACAGGTACGGAGTCGTTTCGCGGGCTGGGTAGGGAGGCGTCTGAGGACTAGTGGCGCTGACTCCTTACCAGCCATAGACCGAATCCCCGACCCCGCACTTGCACTTCCTTTTTGTTTTAGTGTGTGTCACTATTGGGAAGCGGACGGGTGTCCCCTCACTCCCTCTCCCTAAACGAAATACGTATCGACACGAGCACTTACCCCCTGTTACCTCCTTCTTTCCTTCTGGGTGTCCTGAGCTACATCCCTTGGCCGGCCTTTCGGAATCGGAAAGCGGAAGACCTGGACTACGGCTGGAAAGAAACCCCCCCCTCCCGGGAAGACGGAAGAAGGGGACAAGAGACGGCCGAGAGACCCAGGACCGACCTTGCACCTCATCCCCCTTACAGACTGAATCCTGCGCGTAGACGCCTCCTCTCTAAAATAAAGCCTTCCCTACCACAACCCTGTCTCCCGCTCCTCCTTCCTGAAACCTCACAGTGCCTTTATCACAAAGATCTATATACTCAAAAACTATACGATTCACTTGCAAGAGACAGCTACACTCACCAGCACCTACTCTGCAGAGATGCAGCAAAAACCAACGATATCCCACTAGAAAGAAAAAAACAAAACCAATTACTCACAAGACAACAAAATACACATCAAGCACAAATGCAAAAAGTTTTTCTCACTCAATAAAACAGAAGCTAAACATTCAGCTATTATTACACCATTTACAAAAAGACATTCATGCAGGGAAATGAAACTCATGCAACTACACAAACTGCAGAACCACCAGTGACGCAACCGCAACCTGGAACATCATTCAAAAGCCTCGAACTAGAATAAAAAGGAGAAGTAAAACATTACAATCGCTATGCACAAAAAATAAAACAATTAACAAAATAACATGCTATGTCACTACTCAAATGGCCAATCTACCACCAAGGGGGACAGAAAAACAGTCAAAAGTAAATAATAGCTAATGCCCCATCCTATTGTGGCAACTCTTACCCAAGGGGCCACGCCGAAACATAAATATATACACATCCCTGGTGCAAGTGGGTTTTCTACAAACCCCCCCATCCCCCCCTCCCCCGCCGGGCAGAAGGGTATTCAAATAGGGCTGACCCGCCCCCGGTGGGAGGGGGGGGGAGCAGAAACTGCCCACAAGTATAAAAAAAAAATTAGGGGGCAATCCTTCCCTAAGGGATCGCCCCCATGCACTATAAAAACAAATCCCTGGCTTTAGTGGGGTTTTCCGCCCCCCTCCCCCCCGGGGACAGAAAGGCCATAAAACCGAGCTGATCTGTCCCCAGGGGGGGTAGAAAATACATAGACAAATTTTACCCCCCTTGGAAACGACCCTTGCCCAAGGGGTCGCTTCCATTAAAAAAAACAATCACTGGATTCAGGGATTGTGGCTGTTTTCTACTCCCCCTGGGGCAAATGGGCCAAACTGCTCCCAGGGGGAGCAGAAAACCGCCACAAGTGCCCCAGAAAAATGGGGGGTGATCCTTGCCTAAGGGATCGCCCCCATGCCCAATATAAACAAATCCCTGGCTCTGGTGGGGTTTTCTGCCCCCCCCTCCCACCGGGGGCAGAAAGGCCAAAAAACCCGGCCGATCTGTTCCCAGGGGGGGCAGAAAAGTCTACAAAATATTGTGCCCCTTTAGGAAGCGACCCTTGCCCAAGGGGTCGCTTCCATTCTTCCAAAAGAAATCCCTGGTGCCAAGTGGGGGCATTCCTGCTGCACGATCGCGACGCCATGCGCGATCGTGCAGCAGGAATGCCCTGCAATGAGACATCAGGGGCGAGGAAAAACTCTTTCCTCTCCCCCGATGCCTCAATGCATCGCGATTTGCCCCCCCCCCTCGCCCCATCGGAGCAAGGAAACTCACCTGTTTCCTGCTTGATGCCTGGAAGCAAATGTCTTCCAGTGCGTCGGGCTGCTCCTGATGACGTCGGCGCGCGCTGTGCGCGCTGATGTCATGGGATTGCCTGGGTTGGGGGTGGCAGCGGAAACTCTTCCGCTGCCACCCCCCTTTGTGGGGGCTAGATGGGCTGCCCATGGGGGGAGCGCCAGCGCTTCCCCCATGGGTGGGTGCCATGACGGAGCGGTTCCGTCATGAGCACATGCCCACCGTGGCTCATGACGGAACCGCTCCGTCATGAGCATAGAAGGAGTTAATGGACGCATGTTTAGATCCACAGATGCCAAAGAGTATGCCGAGTAGTCGACAGCGTTTCGACTTGTTCAATTTCAGGTCATCAGGAGAGGATTAGACAAAAATTCAATCAGTGCTGTATACAAAAGATAAAATAGGGGTAAGAATAGAATACAGGGAAAGTGAAAGAAGGTAAAGTAGTGTAGGAAGTGAGCAAAATGCCTGCTGATGAGTAGGTAGGATGACTAGTATAGTGATATCCGTAGTAATATCTATATCTTCCGGTGACCAAGCAAGGTAGTTAAGAGAGAAGCAATTTGACCTGGAGGACCCAGGAATTGGCATATTGGGTAGTCCAACTCTAGCTGTCCCTAGCATATAGTGTGCACAGTAGTGTAACCACTGATAGATCTGAAAGGGAAGGGAAGGTAGTGTTACGAACGGGTCGTATTTGGAGCTGGGAGTGAGGTGGGTAAGTCAATGACAGACGCCCAAGCTATTACACTAGGTTCAACCAGGAAGGCACAATAACGACATGGGTCCATAGCCAATAAATGTTTAACGCTAATTGGAGAAGGAGTGTGGAAAATTACAACAGTCTGATCCTTAAGGTGTGGCAGGAATATTAACCACAAGTGATTAGCCATCCAACAAGTATGGCTTGAAAAGAAAGAAATGCGCCATAAAGACAGGAATGTACTAAAAGTACTAGCACGCCGGCAGCACGATGTGCATATGTGCTTACAGTGAACAAAGCGAAATGGCATCAGGGGCTGTCCAGTTTTGGAGGATGCCCAAGGGTAAGTCCAATGCCGGCAGGCGTGCAGGAAGTCGCGCAATGCGGCAGGGCCTGCTGGGGAGTTTTAAGCCGGCTAAAGGGAACAACTAGAGCTCGTTAAGGTAAAGTGTGTCGGTGCCCTGGGGGCACACGCAGTAAAGGAAGCAAGTGGGTTGTTGTGTCAAGCGTCGAATTCTGCTTCAGTTTTTAAATGCTGGTGAAACCTGATTGGAACTGAGGAGAGGGGCATAGCAATACCTCGGACACATAAGCAATGAAGGAAATAAATGAAGGAAAATAAATCGGCCATATAGAGAGAAAAAGGCCTGCAGAAATGCAATAATACACAACAATTGTGCTTTCAGTTATCAAATCAAGTAATACAATTGTAGCATGTTAAAAGTAAATCTTAGCAAATAATACGTTACTTGCATGTTATGGGTACAAGACTTATAATTACAAGGATGTAGACAGTATGTATTTTATATCCACAATGTAAAAACTAACAAATGACATGGATACGGAAGACCTTCCATGTATATAATATAACGTACCCAAGTACACTCCTAGGACAAAGACATGGATATATACAATATGTGCACTCAAACTATTGAGATGGCAAGGGGCAATTAAGACACACATAGTCCTGCATGACCCCGTACGAGTGTGTTGGCAACATTGATATAATGCCTATAGTTGAGCACCTCTGTGACGTGTTACCATGGGGGAACTACAGTTAATTAACTGAGCGGTCCAGGAAGTAGGTAATATGCAGTGTTTTGCAGAAGGGGGCACACACTGTCCAAAAGTCAGGGACACAATATGGAGAACGTGTCTACTCATGAGTAATGGTGTATAGTGAGAGGGTGTGCCAGCCAGACCAAGGGAGGATCAGAGATCAGTTCTAAGTGTGGATTGTGTTATTCCATTCATCCAGGGTGTTTAAGCCCTGGTTGACTGAATTACAGTGTGTTATCTAGCGGCATTCGCATCTATTTAATAGATGCTGCAGGTCCCCACCTCGTAAGGGGGGAAGGGGGGGGGTAGGCTGGTTGATCACTTGTCACACCTTGCCAGTTTCAGAATGACTCTTCTCAACGTAGCGTGATACTAAGGGAGCATTTCCCACTTTACTTCTGATGCGACTTCTATGTTGGATAATCTGCTGTTTTACCATCTGTGTGGTCTGACCTATATATAATAGGTTACATGGGCAGCGTATGGCATAGATGACATTCATACTACGGCAATTACTGAATTTCTTCAACTGGTACACTTGGTTGTCCACTCTAAACTCCTTCTTGTTGAGTGGACAAAGCACGCAATTCTGGCATTTATAATGGCCCCACTATGCGGTGGAGACTCCATGAGGCTGTGATAGTCAGTGTTATTTGTTAGACCATGTGACTAAATGGCGCGCCAGTGCTCCCTCTTTTGTAGGAGAAGAGGGGGGGTCCCGAAAGGGAATCTGTGTTAAATATTCAAGTTTCTCCTGATAATTTTGTTCACTCTGTTATTGGAAGGACTGAATGTTGAGACGAACAGAATGCATGTGTTGTCACGTTTGGTCTTGGGATAAGGAGAATGGCCCGTTTCAGTGCCCGAGAGATTAGTCTATGCAGATATCCACATTGTTTGAGTATATCCACAAGTACTGCTGCTTCTCAAATAGTCGTTTTAGGTCGAGCCTAGTAGCGCGCATACGCTGCTCTGCGAGGCATGGTGTATTCAATACATGGGCTTCAAGCCAGCCCATCGCTTTTCATTGGGTGTTCCGGGTGCCTTACTAAATTCCTTACTTTTGAATGGTAAATCGTGCCCATTTGCCCCCCTTTTTGGTCTTTCGTTCCCTCCCATTGCGACTGGCCCTGTTACAGGGCTCATTTCGCCTCTGTCCATTTCAGTTAGTTTCACACACTTTTTTTTTTTTTTCCGATTTGCCTGCCTCGTTTTCTGGAAATGTTGCAAACACAAGCAGCTGACCAGTGTTACTGCTTTCCCCTCCCACCCACCATTTCTCAGTGTGTTCTCCCCTCCCACCCACCATTTTTCAGTGTGTTCTACCCTTCGCACCTTAGCTTTCACTTATGATCTACAGAGTCTGGGTCACTGAAGATCGAGGTGAACAGTCACAAAGTTACAATGTTAGAAATTTGACTTTACTTGCTAGGTCCCTTTCATCCAAACTTTTATGTTTAGTATTCATTATGTTTCACTCGCTCGGAGCTCCGTTTCTGTGAACAGGGCTGTAAATCTTGTTCTTTATCTGGTTACATATGGCAGCTGTGTTTCTGTTTCCAGTGGCAATTCCCCTTTCTTAGTCCTCCAGGCAGTGCTGCTTCTGCATTTCTGTTCTCACTGATAATTCTTCATTCTAAGTCTTCTACACAGTGCTGCAGCTGCTTCTTTGGTCCTGTCGGTAATTCCTCCATTCTAAGTCCTCTAGACAGTACTGCTGCTGCGTCTCTGTTCCCTGTGGTAATTCCTCATTCTTAGTCCTCTAGCCAGTGCTACTAGCTGCTTGTCTGGTCCCAGTGGTAATTCCTCATTCTATGTCCTCTCGACAGTACAGCAGCTGCTTCTCTGGTCCCAGTGCTAATTCCTCCTTTTTAGTCCTTTCGGCAGTGCTGCTAGCTGCTTCTCTGGCCCCGTCGATAATTCCTCATTCTAAGTCCTCTAGGCAGTGCTGCTAGCTGCTACTCTGGTCCTGTCAGTAATTCCTCGTTCTAAGTCCCCTAGGCATTGCTGCTAGCTGCTGCTCTGGTCCCGTCAGTAATTCCTCATTCTAAGTCCTCTAGGCAGTGCTGCTAGCTGCTACTCTGGTCCTGTCAGTAATTCCTCGTTCTAAGTCCCCTAGGCATTGCTGCTAGCTGCTGCTCTGGTCCCGTCAGTAATTCCTCATTCTTAAGTCCTCTGGGCAGTTCTGCAGCTGCTTCTCTGGTCCCGTCAGTAATTCCTATTTGCAAGTCCTCTAGGCAGTGTTGCCGCTGTGTTTATGGTTACAATGGTAATTCCTCTTTCCAAGTCCTCTAGCTGCTACTCCGGTCTTGTTAGTAATTCCTCATTCTAAGTCCTCTAGGCAGTGCTGCAGCTATCTCTCTCTTCCCAGTGATAATTCCTCATTCTTAGCTCTTTAGGCAGTGCTGCTAGCTGCTACTCTGGTCCTGTCTGTAATTCCTCATTCTAAGTCCTGTAGACGGTGCTGCTAGATGCGTCTCTGGTCCCATTGGTAATTCCTTATTCGTAGTCCTCTAGACAGTGCTGCTAGCTGCTTCTCTGGTCCCGTTGGTAATTCTTCATTCTAATTCCTCTAGACAGTGCTGCAGCTGTGTCTCTGTTCCCAGTGGTAATTCCTCATTCTTAAACCTCTAGGCAGTGCTGCTAGCTGCTTCTCTGGTCCCGTCGGTAATTCCTCATTCTAAGTCCTCTACACAGTGCTGCTACATGCTTCTCTGGTCTCATCGGTAATTTCTCGTTCAAAGTCCTCTAGACAGTGCTGCAGCTAGTTCTCTGGTCCCAGTGATAATTCCTCATTCCAAATTCTCTAGGCAGTACTGCAGCCGTGTCTCTGTTCATACATCCACTACACTCCAAACCAAAACACATAGATAAAAGACATTGTCATTTACAATGCCAATAGCTGTAACTCTGACAGATGCTAGACCTATTGCATTGCAAATGCTTGTTTCCATTTGCAGTTTTTCCGGATGCTGAGAAATTGCCCATATGGAAGTCCATCATGGAGACCACAAGGGTGATAACTTGAAAACAATAAAAGTGTGTTTCTTTCAGTCGGTTTATGAAATAGAGAGGTACATATTTTGCCATTTTCTGTGTGAAGGGTGTAAGGTCAAGAAAATGTAGCTCATTTTTCTCGCTTCTGCAGTAAATTTGAGATGGGGTGACAATTATTCAGCCATTCAATGAATAGTGATACAGTAGTTCTGGCCCCGCCAAAGGAGGAGAATGTCATCTATATTTCTCCGCCAGAACTCTATTTGATTGTGAAAAGGGTTCTCTGGTGTAAAAATGCGTGTTTCCAAATTGTGGACATACAAAATGGCAAAGTTGGGTGCAAAGCATACCCCCATGGAAACACCTTTGATCTGCAAATAGAAAGTATCTTTGTACATTAAACAGTTATTGGTTAGAGTGATCTTAATTAGATCCATCACAAATTCGGTGGGCATTCGGGTGGGGTTAGGCCGGAAATTGATAAGATTTTCAATTATTGCAAAGACCCTCCATGTGTGGGATGTTTGTGTATAATCACTCAATGTCCAGACCTACCATCAAGTCTGTGTTGGAGTTTTAAGGTCTGTCCTCTATTTGATTGAGGAGATCAGCGCTATCTTGTATGCAAGTGTCAGTTGTGGGGACAAAATCTTTAATGATGGCATCGATGTATTTGCCAAGAGGTTCTAGGATGGATCCACATGCCAAAACAACAGGACGGCCTGGTGGAATCCTATGTATTTTAGGTAATGCATATATTACTGGGGTACTTTGGTGAGAGCTATTGAAAAAGGTATATTCTTTCTTGATTATAATGCTCTGGGCTCTAGCCAAGTCTGTTTGTTTTATCAGAGAGCGAATGTTTTGCAATGGATCAGAGGATAAGGCCTTGTAATTGGCATTGTTGGATAATTGACTCATTATCTCAGCATCATATTTATCTGTATCCATGATAACAATGCCTCCCCCCTTGTCTGCTGGTTTTATCTCGATATCTGAATTTGTTCTTAGACTGTTCAGGGCATGTTGTTTTTCCATGAGGTTAAGATTGTATGGCACATATTCAGAGCTGAGTTTAACTTCCATAACCTCACGTAGAACCAATCTTTCAAACGTCAATATTTCTGGGGGCATTGAGATAGCAGGTGGGAGAAAAGTTGATGGAGGATGAAAAGGAGACTGATTGAAGTTGTCACCCGATAGTCTGTCCGCGAAGAACTGCTTGAGTCTGATGCGTCTAGAAAAACGCAGCAGATCCTCATGTAAGTCAAAGAAATTAGTTCGGTCAGTGGGAACAAAAGTTAAGCCCTTACTCAGGAGTGAAGTTTCCTGGCATGACAGAATGTGCCTAGATAAGTTAAAAACAGGTATAGTTTCCATAGGATTATCGAGAGTTATATTCTGTGGGGTCACTGTGGAGGATCCCATTGGTAGAATTTGCGTCGGGTCTGGCGTTCGCCCGAGTATTGGTACTGGTAGTCGGGCCTGGTTCTCCTTCTCCCCGTCCGCTGCCCCCGCCTTCAAAACAGGTTGGGGGGAGGGGAGGTGGTGGTCTACTCTGATTTCTATCAGAACTGGCCCCTTCTCCGGGATTGGAATCTTCAATGGATGTGTTGAAGGAATCGGAGAAGGCCATTTCTTGAATATTTCTATATCTATCCCAATTGCGTGTTCTGGAGTGTTGATAGGCGGTGTTGTAGAACTCATCCCGTAGGTACGAGCATGTTCTTTCCTTATCGTAGTTTTTGATATCTTTTGTATTTTGTTAACTTTATTGTGTTAAATGTAGCAATAGTACTTTTTATTTTTTCCAGAAGATTTTAGCCTCTGTGAGACTGATGTGGCATTTTGCATTTCCGGAGTAGCGTGCTACTCACCGAAAAAAGCGCTTTAACACCCCATCAGGGGTAACCAGCGCTATGTAAATGCAAACCTTTTTCCCTCTTCTATCCCTCCGCTATCCTTCTGAATCCAAATAACTGACTAACCTATCCACCACTCAAATTACTTTCATATTTCACTATACTAACTCAACACTAATCCTTTATGGGTTCCGGAGTAGCGTGCTACTCGCCGAAAAAGCGCTTTGAAGCCTCGTCAGGGGTAGTAAGCGCTATATAAATGCAATTACAGTACAATACAATACAATTATAGACACCAGACTATTTTCTGAAACTGGCCTAAAAGTAAACAGTCTAATGTTCTGTTTAAACGAGTTTTACGTTTGTACACCTGCTATCTTCTGAACTTTCCAAATCCACCTGATTTGAAACAATGTTTTATTTTTTTGTCCTCTGGGTTCTAAAACCTACAGTGCATCTCGAGGTAGATTATTTGGGAAGGAGAAAACAGGTGAACTCCCATTCCGCAACCTCTGCACGCCCCCCTCACCCCTCCCACCCACCCCCAACTCCTTGCTCCGAATTTCCCAGAAAGTACATTTTTCAGAATAATCTAGCAATCCATGTACCCTCACTTCCCTTCAGTTTAAATGGAAGGACAACCTTTGCCCAGCCTGTCTCCCTCTACCAATGCTCACTCACTGGCCAAATGGTGAGCTGCGGGCCTCTCCCTGTGTGTGCCGGCTGAAAAGAGGGTGAACACCAGCAAATTCCTGGAGAGAGTGTGGTTACCAAACATTTAGGGATGGTGGCTGAGATCCAGAAGAACAAAGGGCAGCTGCAAAAAAAACTACAAAGCCTGCCGCTCTTGCTGCCCTCCCAGGCATGCTCATGCGACAGGCAACAAGGGAATGGGGAACTGAGACGTCATAACCCAGTGGTCTTTGATGATCTGATTATCATCACACTTGCTATGGAGCCATTTTGTGTACCAAGGGTGATTTTTGCGTCTGTGAAACTCTTTCAACAACGGGTTCAGACTGCTCCAGGCTTTGAGGATGCCGTAAGTCAGGTGGTGCTGCATGTGGTCGCGCAGGGGGGAGCGGGCCACTGTTTAATCGCCTTCAGATAATTAAAGCCATGTTGAAGGATGCACCCTACATAATGGTCTATGGCAATTTGTGTAAAATTGCAAGACCTGTAGAAATATCTGCTTTCATTGGCTTTGTTAGTAGATGTGGTCCCAGTTGATTGTAACATATGGAGAAAGGAACCTGGTTGGGCTTAAATACATCATAGGGGCACAGGCTGGTGCTGGACATTCCCAGATATGAACCAGTCGCTCACAGATTAGGAACACTCCATTGGCTACCTATTGAAAAAAGGATCAAGTTCAAGTCAGTCTGCCTGGCCTACAAAGCCCTTCACGGAATAGGATCCCACTTCTTAAAAACTCATTTGAAACCATATGAGCCATCCAGGAGACTGAGATCAAGCCAGGCAAAATTGATTCAGGTCCCTAAATTTAAGCAAGTCAGGTGGGGAGGGAGAAGCTTCCTCCTACAGGCAGCTAAGACTTGGAACCTTCTACCTGTTACAATTAAAAACAGTACATCGCTACTTTCATTTAGGAAGGAGGTGAAAACATGGCTGTTTACTTCGTAGTGTGGCATCATTCTCCGGCAGACCTAGTCTTTTACAATGATTAGCGCCAAGACGCCCTTGGGCATTCGTGCGCTTTACAAATTCGCAAATCAAATCAAATCAGGCAGCACGAGCACTATATAAAATGGATGTTTTTCGTACCTCTGTGTTCACAACTCTTCTGGTTTGTGGCCTTTGGCCTGGCCTTTTTTCTTTAGTTCTTGGATGTTGTCCGTGTTTCTCTGACCCTCTTATCTATAGCATGTTTTAACCTGTTTAACATCGAGCCATCCTCGCTGGTTGTCCTAGACTTTCTTCTTTCTGGTCCCCTGATTTAATTTGCTGTTTTATTCTGAAATCGGCCTGACTTGCCTGTTCTTTCTGAAATGTCAGGAACTTTGTCTGGACTGGTTGTTCTTTCCATTATCCACCATAAGCCTCCCCCCCCCCCCACCCCCCCCTTCCATACCATCGTGCTCATCTGCTCTGTATTAAAATGTAGCCTTCAGGGGTTGCTCATCTGCAGGGGCGTAGCATGGTCAGTAAGACTGGGGGGGAGGGGAGGCGGATCAGAAAATAAATGTATTTGGGGGCTGTAACACCTCAAACACTCCCCCCTCCTACCCCGAAGCTACGCCCCTGCTCATCTGCACCAGTACTGTTTAGCGTCGCCACTTATTGAAATCACCGTGAACATCCCGACCTATTAATTGGTATGGGGCAGGTAAGTGACGTTCATACCATGAGAATGTTGTTAATACTGCTATGGTTTCATCCAAACAACGTTGTGTCACAACACTCCGCTACAAACGCATTTAAGTTTCAATTTTAAGCGTTGGTTATTTGCTGTCGAAAGCAGCAACGGTGTTTTCTGGGGAGTGAGGCCTCCAAGATGCTTCTCGCCGAAAAAGCGCTTCGACGCCTCGTCAGGGGTAGTAAGCGCTATATAAATGCAATTACAATACAATACAATCTGCCTTACCCTGCCACGCCGTGCTGGTTGCTCCTGCTTAAAGCAGCAGGGGTGTTTTGCTGACCAACGCCTCTCCTCGCAAAGTGTTAAAGCAAGCATTGGGTGCGAACTTGAAAGTTAAAATCTCTCGTATAAGTCTCCCTTATACTTGGAAATGACGTGTTGGTTACTGTTGTATCGTTTAATGGTACTCCGTTTATTTGCCTTGGGAGGATGAAATGCGGAGCCTGCAGCACCTACCAGTCCACTCCACTCCTATCTGAGGTCCCACGCCTCGAATCTTTCGTGGTGCATTTTCTTTCCCTCCCAGAATGCTCTCTCTCCGCCCCCTCCCCCCCCTCCTCCATCCAACATAATCGAGTAATTGGACTAAATTTAAAGTATAAAAAAATTAATGTACCAATCGAAGATGGCCGCCCGCTATATTGGTCTTGTAAAGTCTCTCTACAATCCCCCACTCCCTGGAAAATTGGACAAAAATGAAAAACTTAAACAAAAATTCCGAAGGCAAAGTGGTTCTGTTATATAGCGAATTCAAAAATTAGAAAAATGTAGCAACGTGATATTGCCAAAAACCTCTGTAAAGCGCGCTTGTGGAAAGCCAGGCGCTAACGCTCGTGTGCGGTTTGTTTTATGCCTGGTCTCATTACAAAGTTGCACGTGCAAAAATGCGTTTTTGAAAGATGCTCTTGCACATGGACTCGTGCCAGGATTTGAAGCCTCTCTCCCATGTGAATTGAGATTACTTGCCAGCCTGAATGAATTATGCGTGTGCAATGGTGTTGTGCCAGGTTTGTTGGAAATGTTCCATGTTTCCTTGTAATGTAAATTCAAAAGGCTGCACATCATTTTCCGCATGAGTGATTTTTCTTACAAACTTTATAAAAGACCTATTTTATGCACATTGCCCACATGTAAAACATTTTAAAGGCTTGAACTGCAAAGTGTCCAAATTCTAGAAGGTATGAGTTTCTCAACATTGCCCATTTTCACACAAGAGAAAACACCGTGGACTGTATGTTCACATACCTCATGACCACTGCCTTTTGAAGCCTCGCTGCAGACATCTTTAGCCGTCTTTTGCAGACCACTCTGTAACCAGTACTTCTGTTTATGGCTAGAGCATTCTTTGCATCTCCCCCTTGTTCATGACTGGATGACTTTGTTTTCTATTTCAGGATCCTGCTCCTGATTCGGTGGCTTGCCTCCCTATTCTTGGGTTTATCTCACCCATGGACCATTTAGGTTTCTCCAGGTTTTTGATTGGTTGCGTGTATTCTTCCAATGCTGACGTCAGCAAACTTTTTTTAATGCATATTTCTCTGGCATTACAGCTTTCCAGCTCGATCAGAGTGCATGTCCTGCTCTTTCCTCTCTCACCCTTTCTCTCTCCCCACCTCTCCAAGTCATTCTCCCATTTCCTCCACACACTCCCTCCATATTGCTCTGAATCAGATTCATTATGTCAGGAGTATTGCTGAGTGCTCTGTCTTGAGCAATTGGAAACTACTTTTTTGTTGGACTCAAATGGGTCAGCCCTTCCTCACACCATAGTGTTTGAGAATCCAATTTTTTTTAAAGTATTTATCATGTGATCTTGGGGATTCAGCAATCTACAACATTAACCCTCGTTTTCACACCAGTTATAGCTGCATTTATAATGCAATCCTAAACTCTGTTTACTATTTTATTGGTCAGTGGTTGCCGGGGAAGCTTTTCGTTGTTGGTGCGTGAATTACTTTATGCCTGTCAGTGCATGAGCTTAGGGTGGATAATGCATAGTCTTGGGAAGTAATGTAAGGTTTATTCTCACATTTCAAGCTCACTTGTGGCAGAGTCTAACTCTTGTCCATGCCACTTAAATTCTGTGGATCAACTTGGGTGAATCTGGAGTTGAGCGCCACCCCGTGAGCGGGTGAGATTTTCACATACGCTGGCCCTTCTTTCTCTGATGGCGTATGCCACCGTGACTCTTGTGGAGCAAAGTGAATATGTTGCTGCTGCCAGAAATGGAACCTGCAAGCTGCAAAGGACAGACTTAAGCGCCAGTCCCATCAAGCATTGGCAAAGCCAATAGATCTGTTTTTTGTTTGCTAACACGCGCAATAAGCGTTTTTGCAGGGACTGCCGCATTAAAGCCAGACCCAGTGGCTTTGCTACGACTTACTATCCAATACAAGCTGTTAATAGATTTTCCTGTAGAGTAGGGCAGATGACCTTGCAGCGCCAGTCTGCCGTATCTTAAGCTGTTACTGGACGGCAGATAGGAGCCATCTAGTACCCCTCAACTCGGGATACCAGAAAATGATGAATAGAGCAGACCACTTTGAATGTCTCCTTGTGTTGAAAGTGAAAGTAACAATGGCAAAATCTGAACTGTGCTTTTTCATCTTTGCAGATCATAGAGATGGTGTGGTTTAACATTTAACACAAGTGTGCTTTTTCATCTTTAGGGACCATAGAGATGGTGTGATTTAGCATGTAAATTTGCATATTCACATTTGATACGCTATGAGGATTTCAAAGGGTTGATGACACTGCTGGGTTATGATGGTGATTTTCATCATTACAGCTCTCAGTACATCTCCTGTATGTTCCTGGAGGAGAAGGTGAAGCCATCTTAATAGTCTTAGGTTGTACCAGTCGTAGAAAGTACCATTGTGTTGTATATTGAACAGCTCATTAGCTGTTGTCTACTGTAGACCATGTTTGTTGAAGTAGCCACAGCCTGCATGGGCAGACAAGTGACCGGGGATAATGAACAAAAGGATGAGGCCATCTACATAAAGCCACAACAAGTAGTAGTCCTCATTAACTAATTTTTTAGCTACGTATTGTTGGAGGTGGCTTGTTCTGTCTTGACCAAAAGAAGGCCATCCTGATGTGAAAGAGAAGCACACAATGATGCAGCCATGTAAGGGTCTTGCTTGCAGATCTCTGACAAAAGCATTGAAATGACTCCTGTAATGGCAAAAACAAAATTTGACCTCCGCCCCGACAGAGAATGAATATAGAGCAGCGTTTCCAAACCTGTGGGTCACAAGCCGGTTTTTGTTAGCAATGAAAGTCCAAGCAATAAATAACGATGCCTTTTAATTCTGCAATTATCTAGTCACATTTGCTGTGTTTCAAAATCAGAGGCAAAATGTCAGGCTATTGCTTCTGACAAATTGCTGCCCATGTTTTTTTTAACATCGGGATTGGAGTTTACAAACTCCTCTCACTTTGCTTCCGGCGAAAATAATGTGAATTATGGGAAAATCTTACTGGGGTACATGAAGTATGAAAGGAAAAGCTGTAGGATGTCATTTTTTTTTGTAATCCAACAAAATGTAAATACCTGCAAATTTACTGTAAACATTCAGCAGTTAGGAGAGCAAAAATGAAACTTGTTTTGTAATTCTGAAGTGTGATGGAACCAAGATTTTAACAAATCAAGACACTTTACTTGGTGATGCACAAAAAATAATTATTCATTGAAACCACATCTCCACACACATTTGTGTGCAATATAATTTTATCATTAAAACTGTATGTCTGTGCAAATTGAGTGGCCTTTTCAATGGAAAACGTGCTGTCGGTAAATGACAGTGCACTACTACACAATGCTTTAGTTACATTAAAAAAATCGCCCACCCCATGTCCATTAAAGCTAGATGGGTCTCAAAAGTTTGTCATTCTAAGAAATAGATCGTGGTTCTAAAAAGTTTGGGAAGCACTGATATAGAAATAAATGATTGAATGTGCCAAAAAATGTATTGATTAGATGTTCTTCTTCCGTGGAAAATAGTCCCTCATGGAACTGCTTTGTAGGACCTGGAATGATGCACCAAACAGCTAACTGCCTGAGGTGAGAGATGTATTTTCCGGGGTGGATCTAAGCTGTGGTTGAAAGTCTCAAGGCTAAAGGGGGCTGATCTAAATAAGCCAATGGCTTAAGGGGGCGACCCAAAGCCCGCTCTATATATGGGAGTCAGTAGCTCTTTCATAACGATCCCTTGTTATGCCAGACCCAAAAATACGTATAGTCGGTACAGCCAAGCAATGTATTAAGCACCCGTACAGAGTGTTGGCAGTCCACGTTCATTGTTAGTAGCTGGGCAAACTCGTCAGACAGGCAGTGAAAAGAGCCGCATAGTAACCTGTTGTGGATTGCAGCGCTTCGAGTTATGTTACAGGATTTTGGGCACTATAGAGTGCAGGAAAAGCAAGCCACTTAATCCAAGCCGTCACCGAACATCTTGCCGTGTTCATGCACGTGGTAAATGTGCTGTAACAGAAAGCGAGAGGCACGTGTGCAGCTGTTTTCAGACAATACTTAGAACGCTGGCCAATTCTGATGCGGTTATTGTTGGCTGGAAGAAAATTGGGTTACAGTTGTTAAAATAGTTACGCCGTGTTTTGATTTGTAGCCATAGCGATGACCTGGGATGTTGAGCGAGAGTTTGCAAGTATTCATTGCAGTCCCTGGCCGATAACGTTTTCATTGTTATCTTCCCCCAGCTCTTTTTTTCATGGCGGGCTGCGACATTAATCAACCCTGCGAGTGACTTGAGAATACTGACGTGCGTGGTGAATTATTTGGGAAAAGTTCGTATGTTTTTAATAAAAATGGTACGAAGTGTTTCTCATCGGGGTTTGTGTGCTGGTGGAGGACGCCTTGACCTGTGCGCGCGCGCGCTCTGCCGGCGCTGACCCCTAGCTCTGTGCTGCGGAGCAGGCTTGGGATTCGGAGCTCGCGCGCACATCTGTTGCCGCGCAAACCGGAGTGCTTTTTAATTCACACACAACTGATTTCAAAGAACTTCACATCTAGAATGTTGCCTTGAGGAAAGTGTGGGCTGCCCCTGGGAATAGCCGGATATTTTCCTTGCAGCTCATCTTGCGCACAGACAGGGTCTTAGAACGCAGACTTTTTTTTCGCATGCTTTAAATCCTTTTACCTTATTTGCAGAAATGTTTTATGTGGTCACTGATCTAAATTAGAAATTTGGGCTCTTGCATTTCCTGATTAAATAGAAATGACTTCTCTGTGGCTATGAAATCAGAGGTCCTATCTGTTAGACCGGTCAGTCCTAGGATGGTCTTCCCCCAAACGTTTTGCATTCCTTCTCCATTTTTTGCTCATCTCGATTTTGCGGACTCTGATCACTTGACCACTGGTAACCAGTGCTAAAGTGCATGTGCCCCCTCCTTAAAACATGATCAGGGTCGGTTTGGTAAGGCGGGCACTCGGGCAATGGGAAGGTGTTTGAGTTGCAACTGTGGGCTGCTTTTTTGGCCAGCATGTTCAGATGCCTCTAGTGGCCCACTGGGGGCCTGAACGGCTTTTCTGGAAGCAGATGGGCATCTGTTTACCCTTTTATCAACGGGACGGGGGTGTAATTCCCAGCCTCTCGCTGGGCTGGCCCAGTAATGATATATATATATATATTTTTTTTTTTTTGCAGTTTTATACAGCGCAAACTCGACCCGAAGGTATTGGAGCACTTTACATGAGCACCAGTTACATTACAAAAGGACACATTCATTTTTTGGTAGGCACGCAGAGATTAAGCGATTTGCCCAGAATCACAGAATGTTGAGCAAACGCCGAGGATCGAACCTGGTTCCCCAGCGCCAAAGTCAGCAGCTCTGGCCGTTAGGCTACATCCTGTCCCCTGTGTATGCAGATTGAGATGAGGCAGAAGGGCCTGAGCAGAAGTGGCCGCATTTATATTTAGGCGTGGTTCACCACTGTTAATTAATCAGTGCACAAAGAGTTCTGGCAACGTGCTTTTTGTTTTATCTCCCTGAACTGAAGAAAACATACCTCTTTTATACAACACCCTCCCCCTTCTTTTCAGAATGCTTAAAACACTGAAGCAGTGTTTTGCAAAAAGGCGCAACTCTGGCTTATTTTTTGATCCTATCCTACCCTGAACATGGTAACATTGGTTCATCCTCATTTGGAAAAAGAACAATTGATGGACAGAATGCAGAACAATGTCATACATTCACCCCAGTACAGAGATCTGGGCCTAAATCCCTCGTGTTTTTGCTCACCATGCCATTCCAGTTTGGACCCAGCCATATGCAAATCAGTCTTGACCCTACGCCCAATGGGAACAGTCCAGCCCGAACTGCCAGGCCAGGTCCTCCCTGAACTGGAAACAAGCATCCTAGGACCGGTTTCGGGGTTTCACCCCTCATCAGCCAGGATAGCTTGACTCCAGTGGCACATTTAATTTACTTATTAGTCCCTAGTAAAGTGGTACTACATGTGCCCAGGGCCTGTAAATTAAAATGCTACTACTGGGCTGCAGCATTGATTGTGGCATCCACTTAAGTAGCTCTTTAAACATGTCTCAGGCCTGACATTGCAGCCTGCCTGTAAAGTTTCAAACTGCGATTTTGACCTGGCAATGTAAACCTTTTTGCCAGTCCCAAACCTTCCTTATTTAATGCAAGTCACCCCTAGGGTAGACCCTGGACAGCCCAGAGGGCAGGTTGCAATGTATTTAAAAATTAGGGCATGTACATTTAAGTTTTACATGTCCTGGTAGTGAAAAACTCTCATTCGTTTTTTATTACTACAAGGCCTACCTCTCCCGTAGGATAACGTTGGAGTCCGAGCCCGACTGGGAACCCAAAGCAGCCCTGGCAATTTTCTTAGACCAGCCCCTAGGGAAGTACTGCCCGGGCAGGCTGGAAATGCTTGCTTGCTGCTTTTGTTACTGTGGGCCGATATTGCAGCACCGCTGTAAAATCAGCCCCCACAGCTGCATAATCGACCGCCACCTTTTCAGCTTCCTGGGGAGACGCCTGATGCCCGGTACGGCCAGTCCAGCCCTGATTGGAGTTACCTTATTATATTTTATAAGTGCAATTTCCAAATGGGAACAGGTAATCGGTTCATTTTTTGTCTCTCTGGAATTTAAAATCCTAACTTATGGTGAAGTCGGGTTTTAAACTACAAATTTGAAAATGTCACATTTAGAAAGTTGGCATTTTCTTGCCATATCATCAATTACAAAAAAAGGGGGACAGGGAGCTATTAACGGTCCAGCACTCATGCTCCCATATAGGAATATCTGCACAAAAATAGGGTAGCTGGTCCTCTGAAGAATACGTGAGGTTGGGATGTATATGAATTGAGGGGATCTTCCTTATTGGCAGGTGTTGCCCTCACACACCCATGTTGGGTGCCTTGCTTCATCATCGGGCATAGCTCCTTGTGGGCCCGGCGCTGTAATGTCCCACGGACCCCGCAAGAGGGCTCTTTAGCGGAGATCTTTTAATTTTTTTTGCCAAGATGATGCATGCAGCTGTGTGGGGATTCGATAGTGTGTGTGTGGTGAGAAAGTGTATTAAAGCTACCTATGGGGTACTGAATTTTTTTTAATCAGTGGTATCCTTGGTAGGGTTAAAAGCAGGTCACATCATCTGCTGCGTGGTGCAACCCTGAGCAGGACCAACGCATCACCGCTGCTGCGTTGATTGGAACCACCGCAGAGACCTTCATTGCAGCGCTTCACCTCATCGGAACCGCTGCTGCACAACTCTTCCTCTACGCAGGCCTTCACGTCCCTCGTCAACAGCAGCCTCGGCTGCGACTGACTGCGTATCGCTACTCCTCAGAGCTGATGCTTCGCTCCGACTGTGCAACGCATCCCTGACTCCGAATTTAGCATTGCAAGCCCTCATTGACGGAATCTGTGACGCAACAGGACCTCGCACCGCAGCCTCGCTGAATCTCAGAACCAGCCTCATCGCTTCAGCTGCGCAACGCATCTTCAACATGGATCATCATGCAAAAGCTAATTTCATTTGCAACAAAAACGCTTTTTTATATATAAAAGCATACGTTTAAATAGCACATGTACTAATTGCAAATTTTGTAGTAGGTAATTATACTTAAATGTTATAAGCCTACAAGTGAAGTAAATAAGTGCTGATTTAAGTTAGCCTAACTGTTGATGCCATGTTAACTGAAAATAATGCATTAACATTGAAAGGCCTGTTTTCCACATAGAACTGATATTTTCCACAATATGTTTCTCTTTTGCTGCAGATATTGTTGCTTTCCAGAAGCCTTCTGTTAGTTAGTGTTTAGGCATTTGTTTTGTATTAGATAACTGATAGTGAGGTTCTTTCCGGGAAGAGAGGAGGCAGCAGGAAGGATGGTTCATGGCAAGAACAGTCTGGACCACAGAATGTCGACAATGTATCTTTTCAAGGTCTAATATCTTTAGACCATTGTACAAACATGAGAAAACGGGCAGTTTGCTTATTCCCAGGAGTTTACTGAAATCTTATTGGGGGATGCAGAACACAAAAGAAAACATGTTGCCACCTAGAATATTGTGTGTTTATAATATTGCGTGTTCCTAGAATAGGAGCCAAATTCCTTCCCTGAGACTCTGGCTTATGAAAGGATGACTTTTTCCCTTGAGCTTCTCTCACTTGCACGGGCTGGGGACTCATCTTTGAGTTTCTTATATATCTCTTTTTGGGAGGATGCTTATCCTATTTCATGTTGTCTGCTGACTTATAGCTGAGAATACTTTCCGGCTTGACATGCAAAGGCTTTGTGTTTTGTATTGATTCTCTCATCAGAACTCTTTAATGACTATCTGAACTGACACCTTATTTTACGTTATTCCAACTTGGTTTAGATTTTAAGAACTTCCTTTAGGGAACGCGCTTGCTGTATCACAATATTAACTGTTGTTCTAACAAATATTGTGTTCTTCCTTATACTGAAGTATCATTGATTCTAGCTTCCAACAGTGCCCCAGTGAACCATCACAGCTCATTGGTAGCCGCAGTAGATCAACAAGCTGGGTTTACAGCAGATTGTAGACCCTTTGCATCAAGTGGCCTTAGCCCAGTCACCACCAGAGTTCATTATGCTCCTTAGATATTTATCCTGCTCTTCCAGTTTCCGCTTCTGAAATCTTGTCCAGTCAGTGATAGCTCCTATGCCCTTGCATGTCTGTCACTACTTTTCTAGATTTCAGGGCTTAAGTTCCTTTCACCTACAGTAGCACGACATTTGCAAGTGGGTACTTGTTCTGAATGAAGCACAAGATGCATAGAGCATGGATCTTTTTATAAGGCAAGTGATAACACAATGAGGCAAGATTGTTTTGAAAAAGAAATCAAAGGAAAACAGTGATTATCTTACCACCAATTTAATTATCATTCTGAGAATTAAAAAACTACACTGCTGAGGCTAATCATCCATAACCAGTGCTGGGCAGAACCTGGACATTCGAGGATGTGAAATACTCTGGTTAAGGATGCATTTAGCTGGAAAGAAAATGAGTAATGTGCGTGTGGATGTATAGATATATTTTTTTTTAGACGGAGCAAGGAGTATTAAACTATAAATTGATAATCCATGTCAAAGTTTGAAATGGATGAAATACGTTTTGCATACAAGTGAATTAAAAAGATGGAATCATTTGTCAAATTACTATATTTCTGAACCTAAGAATACTGTAGTGGTTTGGTATTGATCCAGCGGGTTACTAGCAACAAGCATTCATACACTAAATACTCACCTGGGCCCATTCATTCACACTAACTAGTAATCACCGCTGGTGGGTGTCAGTTGTACTCTTTATCAAAATCCCTGCTACCAATTACCTTTTCTGATTGAAGAGTAATGACTTACCAATGGACCTTTGATAACTGCGGTTGAAATGAGATCATACAATACATAATTTTATCAAACACCTGAAATAACCACTGACTCAGGAAGTTTTAAAATGTTTATCTAAAATATTTAGCAGAGTAAAATACAAGCCACATGGCACTTAATCGCATATCAAGGAGGAAGCACACTATATAATCACCTATTTATCACAAATGACGGTCCCTCAGAAAGGAGAAGATGGAGACAGCAGTACAAACTAAGGATTACGCGTTTATAGTTACCTAAAGGTGTGAAAACCAAACCCCTTGGCCAAGGAGTTGGAAAGGGTCCCAAGAAAGATGAAGACCAAGACCTCCGGACCAGGTTCAGGACAGGATAGGTGACCTCTCTACCAAACGACGCCTGCGTCGTTCCCCTCTCTGACACTTTGTTCCTCCTCGGTTCTTCCGCGTCTTCCTCTATTAGAGTCCGCCGCCCCCACCTCAGGACCTCTTCGGACAGCGGTTCAGTCTCTGTCTGTTCTGCAACACCATCTATGTTCGTCTGCGTGCTGAGCTCCTCTCTGCTGCGCCTAAGCTAACTAATTAGCTAATTCTATATCTATTATACCCTTCTATGCCGAGGTACCTCCCATTAATGTTTCAAAATTATGGGCCCACTAATTCTGATTGGACAGGGACAGGGGGTTGATCTTCACACCATGTCAATTTAGTTCAATTTTCTTAAGCCCATTGTTTTAAAATACCGCCCCTCTCAATTAATACATTTGCTTTATTTCCCACCCGTCTCACAACAATTTTAATACAAAGTGTATACAAAATGTATCATTTTGTAGGACATTTCGGATGAACTGTGAAGGTGATCAGCGGGTCATGTCCTTGGACATCTTCCAAGTTGACTTCATCGCTTTGCTTTGTTAGTTTTCAGGGCGCATGCGCAGATCACATGGTTTCTTGAGCTGCCGTTTAGTCAACCCAGGCCCACTTTACGAACTAATAGAAAATCAAAGAAGAAACATTAAAATCAAAAATAAATGTTTTCACTGTATACCTCCTACTTCTACTCTAATCCCATTTAATTATCAATGTCTATCCCGCATTAATAGCATTAAAATACCACATTATTAATTGCAGCAATGCGTAAGCTTTAGCATGTGAGGACATTTAAGCGGCCATTTTAGCATACACTGCGCCGAAGCAAAAGATTCCCTCCAAGCAAAGAAAGACGTCATACCACGTGACATGGTTGACACATGCGCAGTAGAGTTCCCGCGTTTTAGGGGCCATTTTGGATTAGACAAGGATTACCTATTAGCGGAAAACACATAGGCAAGCATCTTCTAGATAAATATGTTTGTGTTGCACGTTATTAATAAGACATTACATGGTTTTAATACAAATTAATTAATACTGTGAGAGGATTGCTTCCGAGCAAGTCTCGTGAGTCCTTCCATCAATCCCCTCTCTGATGGCGTTTCTGAGCCATCAAAATTACCTACAACCAGATGCCAACTTAACATATTTCTGTCACATTTTCATTTTTACACTGTCTGTTCTTATCTTTTCCTTTCAGTTTCTTGTAAATTTCACTTCTCAAGTCTTCTAATTCTAACACTTCAATTTTCCTTTTCTTGCCTCTTCCTGTCACCCTATATGTTTCCATCTTTCTACAACATTTACACTATATCATTATTGACAATATTGTTATTGCTATCCCTACTAACGGTACTATTATTTGACCTATAAATCCTTTCCCTACATTAGTAAACCAGGTACCAATTGACGCTATGCTATTTGTCAATCTTTCCCATACACTATCAACTTCCAGTGGTTTCAGTTCCTTCTCAAGTTTAGTAATATTCTTTATATATGTTCCGATTTCTGTACTTTTGTCCGGAATATATGTGCAATAATGTTTCGTTTTCAACAATTTACAGACTCCGCCCTCTTTTGCTAATATTATATCAAGAGCAAGTCGATTTTGCATAACCATAGATCTAATCGCAACCATCTCCGCATTAATCATTAGAAATCCTCCAGCAGTATCCGTTGATAAACGATCAACCACTGTAGACAATTTACATATTCTCCTTGAGTTCAGAATTACTCCCACTGAAGGTATCAATGCACCAAATATATCACCTACAATTTCTGAAAAACTAGCTCTTTTACTACGTGTTAATTCACTATTATTTTCATTGCTCCCAGTGTTTCTTTTTACGTGGTATACTTTTGGAAAAACTATTCCAAAATAACAACTTCCATACCACCGTGCAGGAAGCCTAAAATAAGCCTTATTCCCACACACATAATATATTCCAGGAAAAACTGAATCTGTTCCTCCTTTTAGTCCCCAACCTCCAAGAATTAAGAAATTGTGTTCACATTCACTGGTAACAATAAAAACATTGTTATATTCAGTTTTTAACCTATGAAGACACATTTTCCCTGTCTTTACAAAATCTAGAGCCATAGCAGCTTGAGCTTTGCCAGGTGTATAAATACCTTCTTTCTCAGCCCAAGGTGGAAGATGAGCCTTATGCTCAGACGCTTTCTTTTGGAAATTCTGTCTTCTATCTTCAACTAAATTTAAAAATATCTTCTCTTCTTCACGTAATGAATGTTAGATTGCTTCTATGTGCATGTGTTATGTCTATTGACTTCATTGTTAAGAAAAATTCTCCCATAAACTGTGCATCTTGACTACTAAGCACTGGGTTCAGATTCTTTCGAATAGGAACCTCTGAAAATATCACATCTATATTTGAATAATAATACTGAAGTTTCCCTGTTCTATAGAATAAACTAGTTAGTACACTACATGATATACCATAAGTTAAAGGCAAATGATGATAGGTTAGACCTTCTGCTACTGATTCAGGTAACTTCATACAGACATAACAATCACTAACATCCATTGTATCTACGTACTGAAACAATAATTTAGTAAAGACATTTAAGCTAGTATTGTTATCTGTTACAACGTGATGAAAATCTGGTTCATCTTCTGCTTCTATTTCTACTCTATCACTTTTCAAGTTATCTATCCTTCCCTTGGTATCGTTGTTATTCTTTTTGTCCATTATCATAAGGTAAGGAATTGCTACAATCACAACTAACCACACTATAAGCACCACTACCAGACTACATATGCATATAGCACAGCATCTTTTACAACATTTCCGTTTCAGTCTCCCAGAAACTCTATCCTCAGCCATTTTGACTAAGAAGATTTCTCTTCTTTCTTTTTCTCCTTCAAAATTTTAACGTTATCTAGGTGGTTTCACTTCTTTTTCATAAGTCAGTTCTGCACTTGTTCCTTCGTCACCACTTTCACTTGTTTCTGAACTTTCGCAGTCTTTGAGAATTATATAAGTCCAATCAGGACCTTTAAATTTATTGTTCACAACTTTCAATCTTTTGCTTTTTCGTTTTTCAGTCCCACTTGTTTGTCCAGATAAGCTTGTTACTTCATTTACTTGTTCTGGGGCTTCACTTCGTGTTACAATATGGTATTTCACTCTTTTAATGACACTAGGCCAATGATCAACCTTTCTGGCTTTCTTGGTTTGCACTGTATTTTCACCTTGCGAGTCTTGTCCAAAAACTTCTTTATTATCAAGGTGTGGCACAAATTGTTTGTCCTTGATTTCAGTTTCCCACTCTATCTGCTCTTGTTCAGGTCTTATTGATGTTCCTTCAGTTGCCTGAATGTGATTCTCTGCTAACTGGCCCTGTTCAGGATTGACGTCTTCTTGCTTGATATTTTCATGTTCAATGTTTTCTTGATTTTCTTCTCCCTGAACGTGATTTTCTTGTCCTAACTGGTTCTGATCAGGGCTTATTGCACTCTGTACTTCTGCAGCCTGACCGCGTTCTTCTGAACCTGTCTGTCCCTGCTCAAATTTTGTTGTTTCGTTGTCAATTTGAGCCCAATTTCCTTTCCCTATCTGGGCCTGCTCAGGTTCTCTTATAGTTTCAACCTCCCTATCCTGAGCTTGTTCTTCTTCACCTATCTGGTCCTCACTAATTTCCTCTAATCTTCATCTGCTCCTTGTTTTGATAAAGACTTAAGGTATATCAACCACTGGTATCCAGTCCTGACTTGTGCTTGGTTGTTCTTCTTCAGCTACTCCCGAATCTATCACTTGGGATTCTTCAGCTGTCCAACCTTCAGCTTCCTCAGCTACTGATGCTGACTGAGGATCTTTTTCTTCAGGAGCTGGTACCCTTTTGGTATGGCTTACGTGAATCCAATTAGGTAAACCTGCACATTTCACTGCTGTGTTTGTAACCAATATAACCTGACAAGGTTCGCCCCACCTGGGTGTTAGACACGTTTCACTGGTGTGATGCTTCACTACCACCCAATCTCCGGGGTTCAGATCATGCTCTTGTTCAGGCTGCCTGAAAACTGCGTCTTCTCCAACCTGCTGAGAGACAGAACGCACTAGGTCAGCCAATACTTTGCAATAATCTAGAACCATATCATCAGTTACGTTCAGCAGTTTATTTCCAGGTACATGGGCTTGTCTCATTGCTCTTCCCATGATGATTTCATGTGGAGTCAATCCTGTATTTCTATCAGGAATGCTTCTGAGTCCCATTAAGATAAGAGGCAATACGTCTGGCCAATCTAATAATGTGGATGCGCACATTTTTGACAATCTTGATTTTATTGTGCCATTCATTTGTTCAACCACTCCAGAAGCCTCTGGGCGGTATGCACAGTGCAATTTCTGTTAAATTTTAAATGCTTCACAGATTTACATCATTATTGAAGTGACTCCCTCTATCTGATTCCAAAGTTACTGGGAAACCAAACCGTGGAATGAGTTCTCGTAACAACAATTTTGCAACTGTTATGCTGTCATTCCTCCTGGTAGGGTAAGCCTCCACCCACTTTGAAAACAGATACACTATGACAAGTACATATTTCAGTCCTTTACATGGTGGTAACTGAATGAAATCTAACTGCAATCTCACAAATGGACCTTCTGCTTTTCCAATTTTTCCCAAACCAATTACTGTTTTCCTTCCTGGATTATACATTTGACAAGTTAAGCACCTCTGGCAAAGACTCTCTGCTGCAGCCCTAAACTTTGGATTGTAATAATTTTGTCTGAAAAGTCTAATCATAGCATCTCTCCCTACATGTGTGTCTCCGTGATGCATTCTGGCCATTTGTGAAATCAGGCAATCAGGCATGACTGGTCTGCCATCTGAATAAACCCACACGTCATCATCTGTTCTCCGTGTACACCCTATTTTTGTCCAAACATCCTTTTCACTCTCTTCAGCATCATCCTGCAATCGTCTCACATCATTCCACGTTTCAGGTGTTGAACATAGCATAAGTTGGCAGCTGATTCCCATTCTTTCGACTTTTCTGTTTACTGCCAGTCTGTTTCTGGCACAGTGTTGAGCGATTAGGTCTGCATATCTGTTACCGGCTACCACCCAGTCATCTCCTGACTGGTGTGCGGCACATTTCACCACTGCCAATTCTTTTTGTGATTGTATTGCCTCCAATAATTCTTTTACAAACTGCCCATTTTTGATTGGGGATCCTGAAGAAGTCATAAAATCCCTCTGCATCCACAGTTGGCCAAAATCATGCACAACCCCGTAACCATATTGACTGTCAGTAAATATGGTTACCTTTAGATTTTTCCCAATTTTGGAGGCTTTGATCAAAGCAATTAATTCAGCTACTTGTGCAGATTTGACTTCTGGTAAATAGGATGCTTCGACTATTCCAGAAATTTCACATACAGCATAAGCTGCACTCAATTTGCCATCCTCATGCCTTAGGCATGAGCCGTCCACAAACAGCTCCCTGTCTGGGTTCTTAAGAGGCATTTCCTGTATGTCAGGGCGTGGTTTGGTACACAATTCTGTGACTTGTAAACAGTCCTGTTCTGTGTCGTCCCTAACTTCTTCGCAATATGGATCTGGTAACAGTGTAGCATGATTTACAACTGTGCATCTAGCTATGGTCACATTTTCAGCTCCTAGAATTATTCGCTCATATCTTGTCATCCGACTAGGTGTGAGATGCTGAGTTCTAGTTCTTGTCAACAGGATTACAACTGCATGTGGGACGAACACTTTGACAGGATGTCCCATTACTATTGACTCACTTTGTTCAATGCTCATACAAGTAGCAGCTACTGCTTTTAAACAGCCTGGCAATGCTGCGGCCACTGGGTCTAATGTAGCTGAAAAATATGCTATAGGACGTCTGTCCAGTCCATGTCTTTGTGTTAAGACTGAAAGTGCACAACTTTCTCTTTCATAGCAAAATAATGTGAATTCTTTTGTATAGTCAGGCATGCCCAGGGCAGGTGCCTCACACAAAGCATTTCTGAATTTTACAAATGCACTGGCACTTTCATCATCCCATTCAACTGGATCCTTTGCTTTTTTTTTCGTTAACTGAATTAAAGGCTTTGCTAGTAGTGAAAATCCTACAATCCATTGTCGACAGTATCCTACTATTCCAAGAAACATTCTCACTTCTCTTTGTGTTACTGGCATTTTCATTTGCTTAATTATTTTTATTCTCTCAGATGTTATTCTTCTCTTCCCTCTCTCAATCTGGTGTCCCAAATACTTAACTGTTGTACAAAATTGTAACTTCTCAGGTGACACTTTATGACCTTCCTCAGCCAAATGATTGAGAAGTACAATCGAGTCAGTGACACAATCGTCATAAGTTCTAGATGCGATTAGCAAATCGTCTATGTACTGTACCAAGACTGAGTTCCTAGGCATTACTACCTTCTCTAGGCACTTTTTCAGTATCTGATTAAAGATGGAGGGACTTTCTGTGTACCCGAAAACAAATACTGACTGTCTGGGTGCAATGGAATTGAGAAAAATGCTCGGCACAAATCAATTACTGTAAACCATTCTGCATTCCAGGGTATTTGGTATAGGATCACTGCAGGATTTGGTACTATAGGACAACAAGGTACCACAATTTTATTAATTTTCCGCAAATCCTGAACGAGCCTATATTTTCCACTTGGTTTTTTTAACCCCATGATTGGTGAATTACGAGGGCTACTCATAACTTCTTTTAATATGCCTTGTTTTACCATTCTGCCAATTTCCTCAGTAACTCCTGCTTTCACTTCAGCACTCATTTTATACTGTCTGGTATTTGGGAAAATTGCACCTTCCTTTACAGTTATCTTTACTGGGTCTATTTTTGCCATGAGACCTACTTCTTTTCCAGTAAAATCCCATACCTTTGAGCTCACTGTAGTTTTTAACTCTTCTGGTAATTCATCTTTGGTTATCAAGGAGAACATTTCATCTACCTCCGCACCTTACTTGGTTATCATGAATTTGTAAACATGATCTTCATCCGGGGTCTGTATTACAACACCATCCGGTGTGCAGAAAATAGTGCAATTCATTTTGCACAGTAAGTCTCTGCCCAGTAAATTTACTGGACTGGAATCACACACCACAAATTGGTGCATTTCTCGGAAGTTTCCAATTCTTACTTCCATAGGTTCTGTAAGGGGTGTTCTAATCTTTCGATTGGCTACACCTACCACTTGGATGGCTTCTCCAGAGAGAGGGAGATCTGGGATGTCTGCTGTTCTTACAGTAGAACGGGTAGCACCAGTGTCCAAAAGAAAGGTGATATCATTACCTTTTACTTTCCCTTCAACATATGGACCTGACTGATCTACCGGCAAGGATGCGCCATGTACGCACTCCTTCTCCCCCTCTCTTAGGCACCGTCATTGATAATCATATGGATTAAAATCATCCAGTAAAAGAAACTGTGAAGTTACATATTCATTCATACCACTTCCTCCTTGATATCCGATGTCTGTACCGTGCTTTGCTCTGCTTACATTACCCTGTATAGGGGCAGGTGGCAACTGACTCTGAGGATTTACACCCTGCTGTGAGTCGTTCTGCGTCTGTGGATTTAAATTATGATTTGGGCCATTATTATTTTGAATCTTTTTACATTCGTTCTTCCAATGTGCCAACTTTCCGCATCCATGACAAGGAAATTTCTTTTTAGCCTCTTCTCTACTCATTCGTCCTCTTACCTTTCCATCATTTCCTGTGTCACCATTCGAACCAGATTCTTTTCCCTGATTTTCTGTTGGATTATCTAAATTAATTCCCTGTCGCTCAGCCATTTTCACTTGAGCCCACATCACTTTTTCTTGTAGTTTCTTGTGCCTGTCTTCAATGTCATCCCCACAATATTTAGCATATTTCAAAATTTCATCAATAGGCTTTCCTTGCCAACATAACATATGTTGCTTAATCATTTGACAAATCTCTGGTTTTAGACCATAAACAAATCGATAGACAAACTGACTCATATTTTTGTCTCCAATATCTTCAAAACCACTATACTGTTTGAACACCTGTAATAGACGTTCATAGTAGGCATGTACTGATTCATTTGCTTCTTGGGTTGTTCTGTCTATTTTCACCCAATCTGTTTCTTTTGGTGGTATTTTCCCTTTCAAATAAGTTATTACCTGGTGATACTTCTTCATCACATCATTTGATGGAGCACCTGTCTTTGGATCCCTAGGGTATTCTTCACTAGGCCAGTCAATTGTAATTTTAGTCTGTCCATAAATCGGCAGGTACCACTATGTCAAATAAACCATCTAGATCCTTCAACAAAACCTTTGAAACCTTCACAAACCTCTCAACCTGCTTGTACCATTCAATTGTTTTTTCTCTCAACTTTGGAAAATCATTTGTAAATGACAAAATGTCTTGCCTACTCCATGGGACATGGACGTAGCCTCCTCGTGGAACCTCCCGCATGGGATACATCTGTTCTACCTTTCCTGTTTCCTTCAATAAATACTCAGATGTCATTCTGTTTGAACGTGCGTCTTCCTTTTTCTTTGTCCATCTAGTTTTCCACCTATCCAATTCTCCCCATTTCTGTAAGACTGTCATTAATTCTTTAACTTGTAATTTTCTACCAGATGTATTCATATTTTCTAAGTCTTTGTCAGTAAATTCTGCTCTATATGGTCTCTGCAACACTTTTGACTTCCTTATTTCAATTCCCATCTCTGAAGCCAAGTCCGTTAATTTTTCATGGAATATTTTTACATTTCTGGTTATGCTCCTACATACGAACAATAGTTCTTCTTCACTGTAGGTATTTAGACGATCTACTCCTACGTTGCCTGCTATCATTTCTTCTAACTCGACTTTTAATTTATAAATGTCCAAGATCTTTGGGGGTGAACTCTGTCTATTCCCTGTGCCCATCTTTCTAAGTCTTCCGGAGTTACTACGGTTGCACTTTTAGTTCCTGAAGATGTTATTATATTTACATCCTTTGAGCAACCAGGTGTGGTTCTTCTGGGGGTGCTATTTGCAGATTCTCGAATAGGCAAATCCATTAGTGAAATCATAGATTCACAGTCACTGATATGATCATCAATTATTACAGCTCCATGTTTCGGAATGTCCATAGGTGTAGTCATAGCTAGAGGTTTCGGGCAATTGACTTTGTCGCCATATAAAGGGACCACGGGACCAATTGTTACAGGTATAGTCAGGGAATCAGGATGTACATTCAACTGAGTTATTTTCTGTATTAACTCTGCTCTATTTCTATCTAAAGCCTCTTTTTCCTTATCCTGAAGTACGCTATTTACTGGTGGATTATGCAGTACTCGAGGTACTAATGGTGTTCTCAAAACAGGTGCGCTTGGGGAACATCCACCCAACTCGTATGGTGGAGGGTTCTTTAATATTTCCTCATGAATTCATCTTCGGATTCTCCAAACCCTGTCATATGTTTAGTCTTTTCTTTGCACTTGCTCCCTAGCTGCTCATCAGCCATGAATACTGGGTACAAACCTTCACTAATCATCGCTCGTCTCCACTGTTTCATCTGACTTTCTCTTGTCCCATTCTGGTATCTAGGGAAAAATCCCCTACAGCCCCTATTGCTCCTGGGTCTATCACGTTCAAATGCTTCTGTCTCCCATTCTTCTAGGGCTTCGTACTGCGTTAATCTTGGTCTTGGTTCTAATTCATTCATTCTCATTCTTAAATTTTGAAGAATTCTCTCATTGAATGTACCATTCTCTGGGAAAGCTAATACTCCGTCATCTTTTGTATATTCTATCCAATTTTCTAACCATACACAAGTATGATAACCCCTCTCCATCATCATGAATGAGGCGGGCGTTTTTGCTGGTGGAATGATAATTCCTTCCCTAGTTTTGATTGGCTTATCTTTCTTAAAATAATTCTTAATCTTTTGTAAGAATGGCAATTTTCTCTTTTCTCCACACATTTTGTGTAAATATCTATGTATTGAATTATATTCTGCAAAACCTAAAAAACATCTGTCGGGACAGGTTCCTATCAAAGTCGGATCGTGTTTCCACATACAATTTTCACTGTCCACTAATATTTCAATTTCTATTCTGACAACCAATCAAATTCCAGCTTACATTTGTCTCGGGACCAATCCTATCGCGGCTTTTTTGTGACGTCTATTCACTCTCTCTGATGACCCCTCCTTTACAATCTGCGCTTCTCTGTCCCTCGCTGTGCCGACCAATCCCAGCGCGGCACCTGTGACGTCAGTATTACTCCTGACTACTGATCCCTCCTTTACAAGACTCGTTCCACGCCCGCTGTTTCAGCCAATCTCAGCGCGGCACTTGTGACGTCAGCTTCTACTCCGGCAGCTGACCCTCCCTTTACAAAAATCGTACGCAAACTTTAATTCTTCAACACTTTTCATTAAATTTCAGTAACAACATAAAACATTCGCCATCTTGTCAGTTTCCCTAAATTAAAGGATCGATTTTCTCATACTTAGTAAAACCCTTCCGTTTACTAGACATACACTACGAGTAAAACCCTTCCGTTTACTCTTCACGTAAGCTTCAGAAATACCTGCTACTCCTTCAATGTTACCCTTTCTAGGTGATATAACATCTAAATTTCACCAGCGTATTCCTTTGCTGTCACACACACACACACACAGAGTCCCTAACAAGTACTGATAGCCCTGCTTAACTTTTCAGTACTAATTCTGCCTGACAGATAACCTCACTGCAGTATGGCTTCCACTTACCATCCGCTATTCAAATTCCCCGGGGATTTCTAGACAACATAAAACAAAACTTTTAAAATGGATGTTAGTTCATAAAAATAAAATTCTCATTACCCAGTTAACATAGTATAACCATCCTCTGATAGCCAGAAAACTGATCCAGCGAGTTACTAGCAACAAGCATTCATACACTAAATACTCACCTGGGCCCATTCATTCACACTAACTAGTAATCACCACTGGTGGGAGTCAGTTGTACTCTTTATCAAAATCCCTGCTACCAATTACCTTTTCTGATTGAAGAGTAATGACTTACCAATGGACCTTTGATAACTGGGGTTGAAATGAGATCATACAAAACATAATTTTATCAAACACCTGAAATAACCACTGACTCAGGAAGTTTTAAAATGTTTATCTAAAATATTTCGATACCAAAGGGGATGATGGACGGAGTGTTAGAGCAAATCAAACACTCACCCCCAGTCAACTGTTCTGGGTTTAATCCATCATCATTCTTTAGCTCACTCCACCACCCCAGTTTAGACATGGCCATATGCAAATCAGTCTGACCCTGTGCCTCATGGGAACAGTCCAGCCCGAACTGCCAAGCCATGTCTTCCCTGGACCGGAAACAAGCATCCTGGGACCGGTTTCGGGTTCAAAACCCTCATCAGCCAGGCTATCTTGAATACAGTGGCAAAGTGAGCAAGGGACCCACGTCTGGGCATACCCTGCCAACTTAGGGCGAACAAAGCGATACCAAAGGGGATGATGGACGGAGCGTTAGAGCAAATCAAACAATCACCCCCCAGTCAACTGTTCTGGGTTTAATCCATCATCATTCTTTAGCTCACTCCACCACATGGCTTGGCAGTTCGGGCTGGACTGTTCCCATGAGGCACAGGGTCAGACTGATTTGCATATGGCCATGTCTGAACTGGGGTGGTGGAGTGAGCTAAAGAATGATGATGGATTAAACCCAGATCAGTTGACTGGGGGTGAGTGTTTGATTTGCTCAAACGCTCCGTCCATCGTCCCCTTTGGTATCGCTTTATCTAAAATATTTAGCAGAGTAAAATACAAGCCACATGGCACTTAATCGCATATCAAGGAGGAAGCACACTATATAATCACCTATTTATCACAAATGACGGTCCCTCAGAAAGGAGAAGATAGAGACAGCAGTACAAACTACAGATTACGCGTTTATAGTTACCTAAAGGTGTGAAAACCAAACCCCTTGGCCAAGGAGTTGGAAAGGGTCCCAAGAAAGATGAAGACCAAGACCTCCGGACCAGGTTCAGGACAGGATAGGTGACCTCTCTACCAAACGACGCCTGCGTCGTTCCCCTCTCTGACACTTCGTTCCTCCTCGGTTCTTCCGCTTCTTCCTCTATTAGAGTCCGCCGCCCCCACCTCGGGACCTCTTCGGACAGCGGTTCAGTCTCTGTCTGTTCTGCAACAGAATCTATGTTCGTCTGCGTGCTGAGCTCCTCTCTGCTGCGCCTAAGCTAACTAATTAGCTAATTCTATATCTATTATACCCTTCTATGCCCAGGTACCTCCCATTAATGTTTCAAAATGATGGGCCCACTAATTCTGATTGGACAGGGACAGGGGGTTGATCCTCACACCATGTCAATTTAGTTAAATTTTCTTAAGCCCATTGTTTTAAAATACCGCCCCTCTCAATTAATACATTTGCTTTATTTCCCACCCGTCTCACAACAATTTTAATACAAAGTGTATACAAAATGTATCAATTTGTATGACATTTCGGATGAACTGTGAAGGTGATCAGCGGCTCATGTCCTTGGACATCTTCCAAGTTGACTTCATCGCTTTGCTTTGTTAGTTTTCAGGGCGCATGCGCAGGTCACACGGTTTCTTGAGCTGCCGTTTAGTCAACCCAGGCCCACTTTACGAACTAATAGAAAATCAAAGAAGAAACATATTAAAATCAAAAATAAATGTTTTCACTGTATACCTCCTACTTATACTCTAATCCCATTTAATTATCAATGTCTATCCCGCATTAATAGCATTAAAATACCACATTATTAATTGCAGCAATGCGTAAGCTTTAGCATGTGAGGACATTTAAGCGGCCATTTTAGCATACACTGCGCAGAAGCAAAAGATTCCCTCCAAGCAAAGAAAGACGTCATACCACGTGACATAGTTGACACATGCGCAGTAGAGTTCCCGCGTTTTAGCGGCCATTTTGGATTAGACAAGGATTACTTATTAGCGGAAAACACATAGGCAAGCATCTTCTAGATAAATATGTTTGTGTTGCACGTTATTAATAAGACATTACATGGTTTTAATACAAATTAATTAATACTGTGAGAGGATTGCTTCCGAGCAAGTCTCATTGTGAGTCCTTGCTCCATCAGTATGAAAAGGAGCTAAGAAAAGGAAGTTAATGAAATTAATGAGGCATAGAATACTGTATCCTTGTTAACAGAAAACACATTACAAATGAAATTGTTAGTGGGAATCAGTTACACCTCTGCTATTCATATAATGTACTAGAAATTGGTGTTGTCGTCTCCACTTTTCTCTATATAGTTCAATCCTGGTGAGTAATGCTATTTTGTGAAAGTGTGCACACATGAATGATGCTTCTTCAGGCTTGTAAAACACTACCCGAGCTTCATTTAAAATGAAGTGATAGTCGTGGATTCTAAAACGAGATTTTGTTTGTGACATCATTAAGTGGAAGAGGAAAACTTATGGGTGCCAGACAACCGCTTGTTGTGCATATTAGAAACTGCAGAACAGTGTTCACTCAACTTCAAAATCAACACTTTGTCAATAAAAACAATTTTCCAAAGATTTCTGACCATTTCGCCTACAGTCTTGCTAACACACAGAGCATCCCTCTTATGCCTTTCTGAGTTCTGGTACTCTAGCCACACCTTAAACTTGGAGATTTATCTTGAAGTACTTCGCAACATTTAGTTGCTGTAGAACATTTTTGCTCACCTGTCACCATTACAATTGTACGATTGGCCATTGGTTTGTTTTGACTTCTTACAAAGCTAGGAATTTACCTTGAAATGGTTTCATTAAACTGGAAAGCTACAACCATATGCGTTAAATGTATTCATGACCTTAGTGAGCAGCTAGATTATATTTAGTTTATAGAATCGTCTAGTAGACATGCATGTTCCATCCACAGTAGTGTTGTGGGATTTGTATCTTATCCTTATCGCCTGAGCCGTCTGCAAAGATTAGCTCTGATCCGTTTCTAGCTGCTGTATCATAGATGGTAGTCTTACCTAGGTTTCTTTTACATTGCCTATTTTATCGAACAGGATGTCATGTTGCATTTTTTTAATGTTTGATTTTTGAGCGTGCACTGTTAAAAGGTACCTTAAAGAACAGGTGATCCCATGATCAGAACAGGTGCCTGGTTAAAAACAGTTTGATATCCAAGAACTGTTGGCCACACAGGTAGCAAACCTGTTGTCTTCATCCCAATATTATTGGGTGTCACACTCTCTAGGTTCCCTAAGTCGCAAAAGCAAATATATCCTTTTTGGAGAAAAGGAGAAATGGCAGGTGTCTCTCACCCCTCCGCTAATAAGGTATGCTAGATAAGGAGTGTTAGGAGTCAAACCTGTCGAAGAATCTCTTACTAGCAGGTGATGAAATGGATATCCACCCTGGATCCCTGAATCAATAGGCACATACAGTGATTGGCCTTTCACAATTATATTATATATAATATTCATAATAGATATAACTGTATTTATTATGCAGAGTTTTGTCTAAATAATGAGTGCATCATAACGATCGCGATTATAAACAACTTAGCAGAAAATATGCAAATTGGGGTGAAGTAAAGAAATCTCCAATCACATTTCATCACACATTCCTATCTTGCACCATCAGAACACCGTACTCCAATTTCTTGACCATTTAAAGATAATAGCAAAAGAGGTTGGGATGGTGCCGTTTTTCTGTACTGGCACCATCATTATGAAACTCTCTCTCAGATCACCTTTGGTCAGAAACAGATTTTAAGTTGTTTTGGGAAAACATGAAAATATGGCTATTTAGAAAGGATAACCATTGCTGAGTAACTTTACATCCTGATCTGGAAGTACTGCTCTTAAGTATCTACTAAGTGCCAAGAAAAACAAACAGCCAGCCTCTGCCATGCTGTGTTTGTTTGAAGTAAACTGAACGGTGTGTCCAAATAAATTGCCTTCTCATTGGTATAAATTGATTGGGGACACACCTTAAATCTGCTATCCTGAGTCATAGATAAATTAGTAACGGATTTGAGATGCTTGAAAATAGAGGTTGAAGCATATTGTTTTATGATGAGTCTATATTGATTGAATCTTTGAAAAACCTAAATCTGTCATCCAGGCTAGTAGTAAAGTGAACAAGAAATTGGAGATGTTTGGAAATAAATGTTGAAGGTATATGAAGATGCTATATCTCTGGTGTGAGAATGGTGAAACCAATTAGGAAAAAGTTGTGAAAATTAGCATAAACCTTTTTAGGATTATATTCAAACACGAAGAAGCCGTGGACTCCTTGCCATGAAACACCTGTTGGCTGTCCCTTGACAATATTTGTAAATTTTGTTGCAAACTTTTTTAATTTTGTACTGTGCAAATAGTTTTACAACATTGTATGCAATACATATGAGATGATTGTTTATAGTTTGATGAATTTAGGAAAATAAAATTATTTTTACATTTGTACTAAAAACCAATGCTTTTGTGATTGGCAGATAGCTTCCCCACACATACTACAGCAACCGTCTGATGCAACTTTGATGTAATGTGAAATATTGGTTTGCTTGTGGGGATATCCAACCAGCTGGGTTTTAATCTCTGCAGGGACACTGCTCACACAATAGTGCACCTTTCTTCTTTCTTACAGAACCCCTGTTGAGCATAGCTGTTGGAAACCTAGGCTTCATGACAATTAACTGGTGTAAAACAATTAATTTGTAATTACCATTAGTTATTCAACTAACGAGTTCCTGTACTCCAAGCCTAAAGGCATTTTATGTTTAACATATGCTCTTCCCAATAAAAAAAATCTAGCCTACTGCCTTTGGTATAACTTTTCATAATAAGAATATGCGACCTATAACATCTGAAATAAAGTTACCCAATGAACTACTCAGGCTTATAGACTTGATCATTGGCTTGTCACCATAACAAACTGAGGCCTACTGTATTCAGCATAAACTTTTCAGTGGCAGCGCACACCATCTATAAGATCAAAAGCTTGTACAGAAGATCATCATGTGGGTGGATTCCAAGAACCTGTCTCAGTCAAGCTTCTTAAAGCAGTTATTTGGTGTTCACAAAATCTAGCAACGGCTGCAATGACAAACTAGACCTAAAATGACAATGCAGAATTCCAGGTACTATTTAAAGATCGATTGTTTACGCTGGGTTTAAATGTTGATTCAGATAACTCATTGTACTTCAGAAGTTGAACAGTTTGCTGATCTGCTGAATTTATTTTGCCCCAATGGTAAAAAAAAAAAAGAATACAACATGAGCAGGTAAAAAAAACATATAAATTGAGCAGATCCAATAATTTGCAGCAATCATGGATTAATAGCTTTCTAAAGTACAGGAGAGTGTATACATATCTGATATGCTGTTTAGAATTGTTCCATAGCAGAGGGGCAAACACAGAGAGCCTTTGGTCCCCTCTGCTTACAGAATGGGACAGAGTTGCAAAGAACTAAAGGTTTTTCCTCATTAGGGACTGCAAACTGTTGCCTGAATTCTGCTGGTTGCTCAGAACTGTGTGTTAGGATGACAGGAGGTCAGAATGTAGGGACTGAGCCTCTGTACAGCATCAGTACCTGTCGACTCAATCCTAGTTAGCTCACAGTACCTCACCAGAACTCCCAGCCTGCCCAGAGTAACAGGTGATTTTGGCAACCTGATCTTCTAGTCCCCAAGGGAACCGTGAAAACCGATCCTCCCCTTTCGTTACTCACTCAATCACTCATGCATGCTCATAGTAAACCCAAGAAAGATACAAAGGAAGTTTACAATACATGTATTGAAACTATCATAGTCTATTATGAAGCAAATGTGCTGCGGTCATTAGACGGGTTCAGCTGAACAAAATAATTTGCATTATTAACAGACTGTGTAAAACAAACATCCCAACCATGGCAAATTATATATCTATCTAGGTCTACCCTTACTATATGAGCACAGGGATATATTTGCGATCTCTGGGCTTGACCTAGGACTTCATACCTGATGTATGCAGTTAGGTGGTCTGCATCATAAGTGTAAACTTAGTTTACACAGGGCTGCAGGTCGGGCACTGCTGTCATTCCAGAACAATCGTCTCTGCTGTAATTGTCCTCTCTGGCCCCCAGGGGGACAGGACACAGTTTATATGATAATAGTATTGTGCTGTGTTGGAGATGCAGCTGTGTGACCGTGTTATGTTTAGACGTTAGGAACTGTTTCTGAACGAGCAGAAAAAGCAGTACACTATGTTGCTATGTATTCCCAGCAACCTTGTTTGCAGACTAAATCCCAAGAAGAGTCCCTCAATAACAAACAACATGTACTGCGTGTTCTTAAAAATACTGGCCCAAAACATATGTGTTATAGGTGGCTATGCAATAAGAGCAGAGTCAGCCTAAAATGCAAAACTAAGGGAGAACCAAAGTGGATTCAGAAGGGAAATCACTACAAAACCTAGCTAGGATGCACCTCTTTGTTTTATTTTTCAAATGTTTAGATGCCAATCCACATAAAAATGTAGAACTAATCACCAGATAATAAAAAGGATTCTTGATTGGGCTACCACCCTTTGAATAGAACAGAACGGTGATGGGCAGTGTCCTGTTTACGTAAGTCGGATATCAAACTCCCTGCTGCATTTTGCATTGTTTGAAAATGCTTAATTTAGCATGCTGGGAGGTTTGCATAAAGTTCATTAAGAAGCAAGTATATCAAGTTTGACACCAAAGAAACTTCTCTATATTGGCCTCTCTGCACCATAAATTGTTCCCCAAAGTGTTGCTTTTTTCTTTCCAGCTCCATGAAGCAGACATTGTGGTGACTGGAAGCAGAAAGCCAGATGAGGTTCCAGTCGATTGGAAAATACCTGCAGCCATTGTCGTCCATTGCTCTCACATGTATGGATCAGGTATGTTGAGAACTTATGTATACATATTGCAGGACACATTGATCATCAACACTTCGAACATACCCTGTGGCCCTGGGTTCCTACTGGGGCTACGCCTGTCTGATTGTCGCTTGAATGTCAGTCACACTGGTGCTTTCCCAGGGTGCAGCTGGGGTCGGCACTGGGTAGCTTCGCTCCCTTCGTCCCCTTTCAAGGTCAGACCCCGATCGCCCATCGCAGGATCCCACCCCCGGTCCTGTCGCAGAGGTACATCTGGCCTTCACCCCTTCGGTTCGGGGGTAGGTGGCATTTTAAGGAGGAAAAATCAGCTCCAGACTATTTGGTTGAAGTTTTGAACTTTCAAGGAAGCACAAATTCTGATTGGCATTGGACAGCTGCCTTAGTGCTAGGACTTGGAAATATAGGTGTCTGCCCACCCCGTCCAGCTTATGGGACATCTTGGATACAGACATATGGTAACTTTTTGCTTGCTGTTGGTGCTTCTAGATGTGCAACTCTGTGACTCACTTGAAAATGGTTGCACTGTATTTCGTTTGCATTGTGTTTGAATTTGTTTATATTTGTTAGCAGTGCTTGGGATTACTAGGATCACGAATGACAAAGGTTTACGAATCGGAGGCAAAGTAACTGTTTTGGCAAGAAGATTGCTATCCTCCATTTGACATTGTTGTGATCTCGATTAGTTCTGGATTACGAACTGTATGTTCAGGAAGGTCATGTGATCCTTTCATTATTCTGTTAATTCCATTGGTATTCCTTTATTTGCTGTTTTTCACAAGTTTTCTGCTGTTTGTAATCATTTAATAGTGAATAGTGTTTATATCTAGGGGCCCCATTGTTTCATTTCGGTTTTAGTTGTTCAGTAACATATATTTAGTGTTTACTGCCCTCTTATGGGGGTGCCGAAGTGTTTGCCTACTTGTATAGCACACGATACAATGCATTGTGCTTTGTAATTTTTAGCATTTAACGTCCGTGTGAACTGTAAATATATTTGTATCTTCTAAGCCAACAACAACATTGTATATATGAAAGCTCACAAATCTGATAATTGTGTTGAACTTTACCATGACTGATTCATATGCCACCTCCTTGGAGCTAAGCCTTCTCTTTCCACCCACACTTATTCAGAGTACTCACTGTTTGTCATGACATATTGATAACTTTTAACTGCTAAAAAGATCAATTAAGAGACCCTAAAGATAAATGCATATTGGGGGATTGTATAAACCTATGATATAGCTACTTTTATGGAGTTAAATTGTACTGTGATTTATATATTTATTTTAAGTATGTATACACTTTAAATGAGAATAAGCAACTGGTATGCCCTCGGAGTAGAGGGAAAGGGAATTGTGGAATACAATGAAGTAATATGTAAGATGTGAGCTGAATAGAAGATGACATTTGCTAAAATACAAGAGCACTAAATCCATAGTTGGGCGGGTTATGGGCATTACTGAAGAAGTGGGCATTGATAGTTATCATCTACAATGTAATTGCTACATACACAACAGATTAAGCAAAATGGCCTTTGATAATGAGGATTTAAAATGGATGTTAAGTAATAGTTGATTAGTGAGGGTTATAATTTAAGTATTCTTTTTATATTTGTGTGTGTAGTGTTTCTTTTATCAATGAAGTGGATTTGTAATGTTTGTGAGCCTCTTTTGGCTCAAGTCAAACAATGAATAAAAATGAAAATACTTGGAGTTAGGAGGATGTGGAGGCCTACATTGCATTCTAGGCCTGGTTAGTGGTGAACACCAACTCTTGCACCTTAATTTCTTACTGTTATTCTTTTTTCAATCCAATATTGCATTTGGTTTATGCTGGTAGCGACTACAAAAATACTGCAGAACTAGGTTCCCAGAAAGCAAATGGAAGAGAGGCAGTCCAAAGAACACTTGGAGGCGAACTGTGGAAACAGAAATGAACACCGTGAACGACAGCAGGGGCACCATACAGAAACGTGCCCAAGACAGAAGTGGAGGCCCTTTGTTGCTGGCCTACTAGACAGTCTGCATAACAGGCATTAAAAGTAAGGTCCCTCTTCACTGTAGCCAGATGTCTGCCCAGTCAACACGAACATTCTATGAGGAGGTTCCTTTGAGCCTCCCCTCATTACATGGCTTCAAAAGAAGGTCATTTACTTTCAGCATAGTTTTAGAGAACATGTATCACATTAATTACGACCCGTCACCCAGGAGATCGCTCTGCGTAGAAGTCTGGCACTAGAGCTGCAGGGGAGGCTGAGTAACTGCTTCTCCAACCACTCCCTCCTGTCAGTAAAGTTTCCAGGCAGTTTGGCCAGGCAGGCATCTGGTTTTCAACAAGTGGGTTTCCTCAGCTAGAGCCTACTCCTGGAGGTCTTCAAAGCATGCATTTATTCAAGGATTTAGTTGTTGGCTGAAACCAGTGTATCCCTGCGTGCCTCCTAGCCAGGAGGTGTGATTTTATGTTTCAGTTTGAATTTACTTGGTAAAGGGATCAGTCCCAATACATACTTATTGGGCTGCAAGGATTCAATCTGTCCAGTGACGACTCTTTACCTGTCCACTTTGCCCCACACAGTGTCTTAATCTCCACTCATGCCCACATCTAGTGCCGTCTAGTCCACTTTTCAGGCAGTGTGTTAATCTGTCAGGTGTATTGTATGAAAGATCACTGGCCTCTTGTTAGGGTCTGTGTAGTTTATCAAATTGCTCCAATTTAGGACCTGCCTTTCTAGAGATGTTTTAATATGTAGGCAAGGCTCTTTATCCATTCAATCTCTGCATAAGGTTTGGTTTAGTTTGTAGGGCTTTGTATAACGATGGGATCAGTCTTCTACGCCTCAACAGCAACATTAATTGCCTCAGCATACAAATTTCCTCTGGCATATTGGGGAACTGTCTCCAAATCTCCTGTACCAACTTGCTGTACTGCAAGAATTGACTCTCTGTAGCTCCATATTGGTCCTATGCTACTTGGAACAATAGGAATTTGCTATTGCTGTATAAATTGCTTACACGCCCCCTGGGTCTATTTGGCTACATAAGTTCTCAAATGACTGCAATCCACAGAGCACCAACTCTTGTGCAAATAATTTTTTTTTACTTATCTTCTCGTCTGTCCTTTCCCAAATTTGTCCAGTTCAGTAGGTCAGGTATGGCTGATCTTGTAGGTAATTTCCCCGGCCATGAGTAAATGCTATACTGTTTCCCCACCAAACGCCCCTTTCAGTAAGAAGTTTTCCTGATGTGATCCTTCAGTCAGCCTCCCAATGTCCTATTGGAGCAGTGCATCAAGTTTATATATTTTGAAGTCGCGGAGCCCAAGCTGTCCTTCATGTGGCCGTTTCATTGTAGCCAGTTTTACTCTGCTGTGTTTCTGTACTAGTAGAACATTAACATTTGATTTAGTTCCTCATAGTGATTTAGGAAGCAGACAAATGGCACCCTGGAAGGTACACACGCATTGAAATGGCATAACCACTTTTGTTAACAAGTCCCATTACAGTTAAAGGAAGTGTGAACCAGCTAGCTTTGGATTTCTTGACTCCTTTCAAGACTCTGCATATTATGTTGTGTCAGGCCTTCTACTTATGAGTTATTGTGACTTCAAATATCAGAATCTAAAAGTCCTCCAGGTTAAGCATGAGTGGACAGATGAACAGCACTCTCAAATTTGAGAGTGTCCCGTTGTCCCTGCAAATGCAAGGGTCGTGGAAATGCATGAAAACTTACAACTTGAGTGGAGGAGCTCTTGAGAATGGAGTTGATCAAGGGAGCAGGGTGTTGGTTTGGATGTGGAATGCCTAGTTCCTGATGGCACCCTAGTTGGGAAACAATATTCAAATGTTCTAGATGGTGAAGCTTAGACTAAATAGCTCCAACCATACTGGTCTCACTGTTATGAGGCATACATTTTAGATTGTTACTTGTTAAGCTGTATGATCAATAAAAAGTTTCATGCTCTCTCAGTGATCTGGGACTTACACAACAGCACTATAGAAACTATGGAGAATGTGATTGTGAATGCATCCAAGCATAAAACAAATTACACATTCATGGTACCTGCTACAATATCTAGCACGAAGGTTGTTGCAAAAGATGGAAACTTCCGTACTTTCCAAATTTGTGGAGGTGCATCTACCAAGGCTAAAACAAAGGCGAGGAGAGAGGATGTAGCCTAATGGCTAGGGCGGTCGATTTCAAATCTGGGGAACGCAGTTCGAGTCTCAGCATTGACATTCAACATCCTGTGATTCTGGGCAAATCCCTTAATCTCCCCGTGCCTAACAAAAATGAATATAACCTTGTGTAACCGAACTGGGTCAAGTTCGCTTTATATAAAACTGCGGGAAAAAAAGGTGAGCACAGTAAATAGGCCCTGTAGAAAAGTAACAGAAGCAGTTTAGTTGCACTTCCACAAATTTAGTAAATGCTGATCTAAAATGTTCAAGATAAGGAAAGCGAAATGTGCTCTCTGATACAAATTGAATTCTAAAGAGGCGAAGGGTAAGTTGGATGTATTGAAGTAAACCAGACCGGAATGTTCAAATGTGGGGCGGACTGCTTAATGATACTTGATCAGAAGATGAAGAAACAAGCTTCAAGTCTAAGGGATAATTATGAAAATTGATGAAAAATTAGAGCCAATCTGTCGTATGGTTCCTACAGTAAGTCTGTGCGTTTGTACAACATAAGCGTCAAAACTATGGTGTTGCGGGGATTCTGCACATATACAGACCTATGCACAGGAAAACAGGACCTCGGTGTATAGTGGTGTACCAACCATCCACCTTAGTGCCCAAAATCCCAATCCGACTAGCTATAGTGTCTCATTCGTTCTCCGTATTACAGCGAAGCTACCAATGATTAGACATCCCAGAACACGGACTCTTTCAGGAATCGAGGGAGCAAGAACACTTTCATTACTCACTCATACTTGTCCACAACATGCGTATTAAGAGATACAGTATAGTTTAAAATGTTTATTTCAACTATTGTTCTCTAAGACACAGTACACGTGCCAGTACTAGCAGCATAATGCATAAAGATAAAACAATAAGCATGGTTACAATTCCATAGAATACAAACGGGGATAGCATTTTATAAAGACAGTGGATATAGGACTAAAATGCCTTACCACCCTCCCCGTGCTAGTAACTAGTTTATTATAAAAATAGAAGACCTCTAGGCTTGGTCAGGGGGACCCCCATACCTCAAGAACTAGATGCAAGGGTTACATCATCGGACAAGCACAGCTCTTCTCCCTGGAAAGGTTTTTCTCCAAGTGCCACCAACAGGGAGATCACAATATTAAGAGCACACAAATTTCTCCAGTGCAGCTGTATTTCATGTTATGTCTAAGTGCGAGGGTCTGACCAGAACAGCAACAACAAGGGACGTTGTTTTTCGACCTTGTACATTGTGTGCAGACGAAAACCACAGAGAACATGAGAAAAGGTGAAAGGCAGACAGTTCTAATGTGAACGGTCACAAGCAGAGTGTGGAAAAACAAAGTCACAGAGTAACGTGTGCAAAGAAGGCATCATGGCAGCTAGGCCTAAGCTAACTTAGCCATGTCGACACTGAGGCCACAATCCACACTACACCCTCCCCTGGTCAGTCCATAGGTTAAGACATAGGACGAAAACAGAGTTTGAATAGATGGAGCAGAATGTAAACGTCTATTTGTGGGAAATGTCCCTCTGAAGGAAAGGGAGAGTAATAAAAAAGCTTTGGAAAAAAATTCTAGATAGGGCCAGAAAATAGGTCCCTCAAAGAGAATAAAATTTTTTTAAAAAGTCCAGCAATGCAGGTCATTGATAATCAATGCAACTAATCCATCAGAGTGTATGCGCAGAAAACTGCAACACCTTCCAAAAAGACATCATTGTCATCGTCTGTAAAAAGAGATGCCATCCAGTTCAACAAATCCAAACTGCATTCATGTTCCTCACAATAGGGATCAGTGATCAGCATTGCGGGACAACTTGCGTGATACTCGATATAACTTCGTTGTAGGAGATTCTGAGCAGCCGCCCAGATATCCCATTGCGCCAAGACCCCAAGTGCAGCCGTACGCGCCATTAATCCAGCACCAGAACATTCCCGTTCATGGGCCACTAAGGGGCCCATCAACTGGTCGAAATCCGGGTCAGAACAAGACGTATTGGAGAGGCAAATATCCAAGGACCAAGAGAACGGACATCGTAAGCAGGACATCACAGGTTGCATGCAAGTGAAATACGCAAAGCGATAAGAAAGTCCATAAGACACGCTGAGTGTTGCCAGCGGCAGGATGCCGAAGCTGTTAATCATGCGTTCACAGAGCATCCACAGTCGCCCTGGGTTGTGTAGGCCCACAGGAGGTGCAGCCATTGCGTAACAGACAAAGTAAAAGCAATATTCCAGCAGCTAACGCTAGGATCAATGGGAAGCCACCGAAGACACTGGAAAAAATAGAATGAATAAAAGCCGGAATTACACCAAATATAGTCTGAAAGGAGGTCAAAAGGCCAGAGCCCACAACTTTAAAAAAGTGTACAAGACCTGCTGTATTTGATGCATTAAATATATGGTGAATCAGTTCACCGAAATGTTGGGGGAGGTTAGTGTTTAAAAGGGCCTGTATTTCACTGTGGGCGCTGGCCAGCTGGAGAACGAAGGTCTCCCGTGCGGAAGTGAGCATAACCTCCTGGTTTAATAATAGCGCCTTTATTCTGCTCAATTTATTGAAATCCGCTTTCAAAGTAGGTATCTGAGGCCAAATGGAACTAGCTAACTTCCCACGCGGGGTGGAAAAAGCACATTTTTACAGCACACTACGCGTTGCGAAACTGTTACTATGTAGGGTATGCCAGCCTGCAAACCACAGCAATCCTGATTATTTAAAAGCAGATAGCTACCATTAGCAAGCATAGTGAAAGTAGGTGATCTAACAGGAATGCCCTTTAAAACACAAGCAAGATTCGGGGCAGAAACATTACAAGCCCCGTGCAATTTAATGTTTTTACAAACAAGGGAATGACCCACTGTAGAATCGCAAGACTCCCCTGTGAGAAATACCTCCTTGTCATCCCTAAGACATCTATATGTGAAAGGTAGGGACCAGAGTTCGTGCAAAAAGGCACTGCCCAAAGGCTCAAAACGGCCAACAGGATAATGTTTCATGCATGAACTGAATTCAAATAAAGAAAAAGGCAAAGTGATAACCCCGTGTACCAGCCACACTGCAGAGTCAGTCTCCGCCACAGAGAATGGTAAAGGCTCTATGTTTTCGATATGTAGGAGAGTGTATGTTTCATCTTTCATGGACATGAACTGCTGTTTCTCAGTTAAATTAAACGGCAAGAACAAGGCAGATGTGTTTAAAAATGCCATGGAACCTTCCCCATTTTCAGTGTTTGCAAAGTCCATGCAAACTGCATTACTGAACGTAATTGATTCTGACCATGATATAACACAGACACATCATCTTGTACAATATCAACAACAGATGAAACAATATTCTCTAATGTGTAAATGCGGGAAGACAGGGTGTTAATACTATTGTCGACAACAGCAAGCACTTTTTCTAGATTTGCTTGATCTATTCCCCGTAAACGGGAAGCAGCTTCTATTTGCGAAAGCTTCCAGATTTCATTGTAAGTCGCATAATCAAATCTTTTATGTCTTGGACCTCGAGGCCCTAGAACAAAGTCGGCCAGATCAATGTTGCCTGATAAGAGGGATAAATGTTGTTTTACGGAATCTAATGTAGAGTGCTGCAACCACTGTTTACATAATTTACCAACCGAATATGTTGTAACTGTACGTGAGTCAGAAAACCGTGGATCTGGTCTTTCCTGTTTGTAACCAGGAGCAGAGTCATGAAAACGCAGTTGGCAGGCATTAGAGGCTATAGGCCACACTAACCAGGCTGAGCGATCTAGTGTAGAGACATTAAATGAGTTATTTTGAAGTAACGCTTGCAAACTTTCTAGGGAAATATTGAAATGCAAGCTTCTGTTCGGCCAGGAAGACAACGCAGGAGTGGAGGGTGCATTCAATTGTTTGGAAGTAGCCAAACCCAAACAAGTTGTTTGATATATAGTACTATTTAAAAATAATATTTGGGTGGGGAGGAGGCAAGCACGGTGCAAAGCTTCTGTACCGCGTACCTGCCAAGATTTAGTGCCCCAAATAGATTTCAAGTCAATGGTGTTTTTCCAGTGCTCATAGCCACCTACAGCTAATGCATCTAGAAAGGAACTGGACTATAGCAATTTGGTGTGTGTCAACATTACCTTTGAAGAAATGTTCAATTTAAAATAATAGGACCCTGGGTTAGATCTGTCAAAGTCTGTAAAGTAGGTACATTTATTTATCAGTGTTCGAGAGCTACCTTGCAGAGGGGTTGGGCAATGTTCCCATTGGGTGTAATTGAAACTACCTCGAATTGTACTGGGTTTATGCAGAAAATGGTTGCCGTAATGCTGGTAACAATACATATCGGCATAATTAGAAGAATTTAAGTACAAATCCTCAGCATTAAAAGCAGCATAATATTTCAAATCAGAAAATAACGATTCAATGGCATGCACATCCCAATCATCTGAATGAATATTCCTTTTTACCACATCACCCATGGAAACACGAAGCACATTAGGGAAATTAATAATTTCTGTCGGTCCATGGATTTGTAAATTCACTGCATCCCACACGATGCCATCTGCAACTGGAAAGGCGGAAATGTTCACAAATGTGTGGTCACGCTTCATGATGTGAGGAGAAGAATGCGGAGCCAAAGTTCCAGCCACAGAGTTCACCGCAGAGCGTTCTGGCAGGTAGTGATCATTGATGAGCAAGAAAAAAGCTGTCACAAAGCCAATGGACATGAACAGGAAAATCAGGAATAGCACCAACCAGATGTATGTCCATGGAGGGACCAAAAAATTGTCTCTGAACCAGGATACAAAAATACTCAATTTGGTTGGGACAAATGATGAGGTGGAAGACGAATCAAAGGAAAAACGAGTAGGGTTCAGTGGTGTTGTAGGCAAATGAGCCACTGACTCACTTGCGGAGTAAGTATACTCGGTTTCCTCGTTGCAGGAAGAAGGGGAGGTTGAGCAGGCGATCTGGCAAAGCGACCATCTCAATGGCAACATCAACGCCTGTGGAGACTGGAGGGCCACTAACAGGATTTCTTGAAATTGCTGGACATGATACCGCAGGTGTGACACTATTCAGGATCGGCCAGATGTTGTAGCTTGACATTGTCCACTGAGATGTATCTGTTGTCTTTGCGACCAGGAAGCGGTGGAAAGATGACTGTACGAGTACCCTTCAAGCCAAGAACTGGAACCGGTGCACAATAAGAGGGGCCAAATTCTTTTTTGTTCTCCACCTTCTCTCAGACCAGATCTCCAATCTTCGGAAGCCAGCCGGCAACCGGAATCTGCAACGCAGCGTCAGTGGCTGAAGGTAAGTGTTCGTTTGCAAGTCTGTCACGGGTCTCTTGTAAGTCCTGCAACATAGTAGAATGATTATCTACGTCAAAGATTGCGGCATTCGCCGCCAAGTCTAGACCATCAAGGTCTGGCACAAACATCTGTATGCCAAAGAGCATTTCGTATGGGGTCCGCCCACCCAGAGATCTTCTAGGGAGATTATTAAGTGCACATTGCCATACAAGTGGGCAAGCCAGTTCCTGCCAGTACCTAAGACTCTAGCTGTCAAGGATTGCTTTAAGTCACGGTTCATTTGCCCCACAATTGAGTTGCCCTCAGGCCTGTATGGAGACGAAAATTGCACCAGCACCCCCATTGACCTCATAGCGTCCTTGTACGCCTTAGAGGCGAACGCTGGACCTTGGTCGGAATGGAAGGTGCCACATGCAAAAATTCCCACAAAGACACTCAAATCCCTGATGACATTTCGAGCGTCAGCACTGCGTTGTGGCCAAACCCAAATGAAACGTGTGCACGAATCAACTGCAACTAAGATATATTTATATGCAGTATCTGAAGAAAATGGACCGCAGTGATCAAGGTAGACACAACCAAAAGGTTTATTAGAAATGCAGAGCTGTGTTTGTGGTGGACGTGTAACCGTAGAGGGCTTAATTTGCTGACAAATGTCACATGAAAGGACATAATTACGGGTCTGTTTGTATAAACCACGCCACCAGCAACGCTGCTGCAAGATCGAAACAGTTGCAGACACGCCAGCATGGCCCGAAGCCAAGCCTTTGTGTGCGGCTGTTATCAACGAATTTCTGCGGTCCGCGTTGGGAATCAGCCGATCACCAAAGTTCGCAATTCTTACATAAGGAACATGGTCGGGACTTAAGTGATAAGAGTACTTGGAAGGGAAACCCTGTGGGTAATTAGAGCCTTCCTTGGTTGCAGCAATAGCTGCCAAAATCTCATTATCTATTTTTGTCATGGATCTTGTAACGGCTGCTACTGAGCACGTGGCCACTGCTGATTTGGCAGTTTCATCCGCCAAACTGTTACCAACTGCATGTGCGCCCACACGCTGGTGGCCAAGAGTGTGAATCACCTGTGTGAGAGGCAGGTGTTGTTTAAGATCTGCCACTCTAACCCAAAGCATTTTATGCTTAATTGCGCTGCCCTTAGAATCTCTATAGTCTTTTTGAGACCAAAAGAATAAGTTGTCATTAAAAGCCTGGACACAGTAGTAAGAATCGCATACAATAAGTGTAGTCCCATCCGGATCTGCAAACTCAAGTGTGAGCACCAAAGCACGCAGCTCGGCCAATTGTGCGGTACTGTCTCCCAGTGCCTGCGTGTGCACAACACTCGATTTGAACTCACCGTTCACCATGTGACCAGCCACAATAGCACATGCTGCTGAGTACGCATGCTTAGAACCTGTATGCTTAGAACCCGTGGCCGGTTGCGCCGAACGATCGGTGTAAATGATACATTTGTACTCCTCAAGCGGCAGCAAAGACAGAGGAGGAGGATGAACAAATTCGTATTGTAAGAACTCCTGTGTCTGAAGAGAGGAATCAAAGATAAAGGTGACATCTGGAGATGTGAAAGAAGTAGCCCATTGTATCCAACGGGGGTGCAAAGCCTTAGAGTTTGGTACACTTGCCTTTGTCACTGCCTCCAGGGCAGGATAGGGTGTGACAACCAAGATGCGTTTTCCCTGTGCCAGTGCGCGTTCCTTAAGAATCGCCATTTGCACTGCAGTCAAAACTTTCTCCACAGCTGAAAAGCGCAACTCGGCAGAAGTGTAAAGATGTGACTTGTAGGCAATAGGTACTGTGTCACCTTCGTTAAACGTCAAGTAAGTGAAACCCACTGCCCCTGGCACTATTCTGATCACCAGGTTCGTGTGGTTATCACGTATCAACAAGAACTTAGATTCTAGTAGATCAGACTGCAAAGATTTCAGAATAAGCGAATGTTCCGGAAGCCAGCATGACTTTGAAAAGGTAGGTTGTATCAGGGCATAGAGAGGCTTGATATGCTGGGCATATTCGGGAATGTAAGAGCGCCCGAAGTTCAAAAATCCCAGCAAAGACTGAAGTTTTTTCGGGGTTGTTGGAGGGTGCAAAAGTGCGCACTTCACCAGGAAGTGGGGAGCTAAGCCCCTACCTTCATTGTTGAGCTCATAGCCCAAAAACAACACAGTATATTCTGCGATGTGAGATTTGGCAAAATTAAATTTGTATCCTAAGACCGCGAACTCAAGAATAATGCGGTCTACACTTGAAAGATGCGGCCATAGTTCGTCTGTCAGATATATATCATCCACGTACGAATAAGCATCTTGGGTCTATGCTGTCCAACAAAGAGACAACATGGGCGGCGAAGACCCCTGGGCTGTTCTTGTAGCCCATTGGCAAACGCCGGAATTTTACTTGTTTTCCACCGGAAGTGAACGCGGTCCATTGACTGCAGTCCGGGGACACGTGAGTGTAAAAACCATTGGAAAGGTCAAGTGTCGTTTTATATTTTTTACGAACAAGACTGTCTAGGAGCGCAGAACTATGGGTATTCTGTACCGCAAAGGTTCGACAATGGGAGTTCAAATGCCAGTAGTCCAATACCAAGCGGTAAGACCCATCGGGTTTAGAAACAGCGAAAAGGGGATTATTCATTGGTGACACGCATGTCTCAATTACTCCTTGATATTCTAACTGTGTTAGAATGTCACGGGACCCTTAGCTTCCCGCCAGAGGGGATATTGGGCTTGAGGCTGTGGCAGGGACCGCAATGGTATATCATGGGGGGGAGAATCCTCATCCCAGCCAACGTGATTACGGTACAGTGCCGGGGCCTGGGCCACAGCCCATTCAGCTGCGAGAGCCTCCGCTTTGTCCTTGGGGACGTGACTAGAAAAGCTCGAAGGATTACTTCCTCCCCTCTCGGAGCAGCAAGTACGAATGGGGGCGGCCAATCTGCTTCTGCCAACAAAATGTCGTAAGAAGAGGTCAGATTCTCCCAAAAAATCCCTTTAATAACACGCTCAATGTCACCTTCAATTTGAAGGACAATATTAAATAGTCTGTCAGGGGGTGCCACTCGGGTGTCAGCTGTCTCAACAGTAATGAAAGTGTCAGTTGCTGTCGCCTCCACATGAGGACGTAGTGCCTCCCGCACTATGGTAATACCGCGGCACTGTCTAGCAGTGTCACTGCCCACGTCCAATTCAGGAGTCTCGTTCTCACCGTCTGTGGCATATCTCGCTGTTAAAGCAGCAACTTTTTTCTTCTGAAACTGTGGGCGAGGACGGGTAAATTCTTCTTGTTTCCCTCTGCCAGGTTGTCGAGGTTGGTCTCGTCCCTGTGGGGCGTCACGACCCCTGCCTCTTTCCTGGTGATCTCCTCCACCAGCCTGTGAGGTCGATGGTGCCTGCGAAGAACGAGGAGAACGCTGGTCAGGGACCTGAAATCTATCAGGAGACTTAATTCTCGCTCGGTCGCGCAGATCATAAGTGCGTTCAGAAGATACGGAAACCGGTGACGCAGCACGCGACCCTGGTTTTGGTTGTTGCTTTCCCTGTTTCTTCAACTTCCAGTTCTTTTTAGAAAAGAATGGTTTCTCGTCTTTATCAGACTGAGATTTTTGTTTTGGTTGTGTTTGCGCTTGCGTTTTAGCAAAAGGCTTAACCCCCAAACTATTGTGGCCAATGGTTTTATAAGCCTGTGCAATAATTTTTGGTAATTCGCGAGGCTTGTCCGGCTCTGGGACTAAAGCCAAAGCATTAGCGACTTGAAAGTTGACTGTATCACCCTTGACGTTCGCAAGGATTAGATCAGCCACTACATCGAACACTCCCACCAGTCTCATCCCCAGTTCCACAGCCGCTTCAGGGCCATGCTCATCTTGCACACGCTTAATCACGGTAGGGAGGACCGTCATGGATGGAGTGCCGAAACATTTCGCATACACTGCTGCGAATACCTTGCCCCAGTTGTTGCATTCTGTCAACTCGGGAATTAAGTCTTTTGGCAAACTAATAGTCAGAATCCTGTGTTTTTCCACAGGAGACTTATTTGGAAACACCGCCTCCAGCTGGTCAAATTTTTCTGCAAGCCAATAAGGCAAATCATCCTTATTCTGTGGTCGCTTGCCCATCACCGAATTAACCATGACGGGACTTATAGTCACACCACCATGTCCAGCTGGATGCGCCGCAACTCCAGGAGGGGCCATCTGGACATTGCCTGTAACATATTGTACTAAAGCTCTGTGCACACAGATTAAAGACGCATGCAACACGCGCAGTTCATCTACCGGCACCGCTAAATGACGTGGATGAGGGGTATACCTGGCCAAAACAGGCCAAGTGGCCCCATCCATCGATAAGAGGCCTAAACGAATCAAGGTGACCGGATGTGGGAGGGCGCCATTAAACCAAACACGGTGTTGCCATGCCGTGAGCGGTACTTCAAGAGCCTGATAAGGCCGATTAAACATTAGGAAGGGCGGTGAGAGCGTAAACGTGGAACAAATTGTCAGCTCCTTCCACCGCCGGAAAAGTGACCCATGAGTAAAACACCTCAAAGTGATAAGCCGGATCAGCTTGGACCACAAAGATGAGGGCGACACCCGCGTCAGGCACTCCATACGCTGTCAAATGAGCTCGGAGCGCAGCCCGGCTATGTGCTGGGATATTAATATTCACAGCCATTAAGACCAAGAATGAAAAACAACCTAGTGCGTGGCAGCGCAATAGAGGGTTATCAGAAAGAGAATACCTTTTAATAACTTCAAGCTTGAAAGAACCTATAAAAACATCAATATAGGAGGTTACACCCTCATATATGTTTCCGGAAACATAAGTGAATGGAATTGTGGACAAGCACAAGTACTACTCAAGCGTCTCGCAGATAAGAAGCCCCACGTTGGGCGCCATGTTGCGGGGATTCTGCACATATACAGAACTATGCACAGGAAAACAGGACCTCGGTGTATAGTGGTGTACCAACCATCCACCTTAGTGCCCAAAATCCTAATCCGACTAGCTATAGAGTCTCATTTGTTCTCCGTACTACAGCGAAGCTACCAATGATTAGACATCCCAGAACACGGACTCTTTCAGGAATCGCGGGAGCAAGAACACTTTCATTACTCACTCATACTTGTCCACAACATGCGTATTAAGAGACACAGTATAGTTTAAAATGTTTATTTCAACTATCGTGCTCTAAGACACAGTACACGTGCCAGTACTAGCAGCATAATGCATAAAGATAAAACAGTAAGCATGGTTACAATTCCATAGAATACAAACGGGGACAGCATTTTATAAAGACAGTGGATATAGGACTAAAATGCCTTACCACCCTCCCCGTGCTAGTAACTAGTTTATTATAAAAATAGAAGACCTCTAGGCTTGGTCAGGGGGACCCCCATACCTCAAGAACTAGATGCAAGGGTTACATCATCGGACAAGCACAGCTCTTCTCCCTGGAAAGGTTTTTCTCCAAGTGCCACCAACAGGGAGATCACAATATTAAGAGCACACAAATTTCTCCAGTGCAGCTGTATTTCATGTTATGTCTAAGTGCGAGGGGCTGACCAGAACAGCAACAACAAGGGACGTTGTTTTTTGACCTTGTACATTGTGTGCAGACGAAAACCACAGAGAACATGAGAAAAGGTGAAAGGCAGACAGTTCTAATGTGAACGGTCACAAGCAGAGTGTGGAAAAACAAAGTCACAGAGTAACGTGTGCAAAGAAGGCATCATGGCAGCTAGGCCTAAGCTAACTTAGCAATGTCGACACTGAGGCCACAATCCACACTACAATGGGGACTGAGTCTACTCATACCATCCGATTATGTTGGCCCAATTCCTGGCTAGCTCTCAGTGCATCATCTGGACCCCTAAACCTCACAGGGTACCGGATGGTGTCTGCAACCTCAGACCATGACAACCCTAATTATCCCAAGGAAGTCATGGAAACAGATCTACCCTTTCATTGTTATCTCCAGCATTTCCAAAGGGAGACACAAGAAGGACACAAATTGGCATTTCCAACATTTATTGAAGCAATTAGAATCTTGTGTAAAATACGTACGCTGCTAGGATTAGTAGAAGTAAACGGAGCATTGTAATCAGCATTACAAGAAGGGTGAAAAAGATTAATAATTCAACCATTATAATTGGTGCAGTGATTATATGAATGCATATAATTGTACTCCATCTCTACCTAGTTCTACCTAGCCTGGAGAGCATAGGGGGGAATGCAGTTCTGCCAGGTAACTTGAAGTGGTCTAACTCCCCATTTACCTGTGTGCGTGTTTCATCTGGAAGCCAGTCTGCTGTAGAATAGGCCGCCATCCCTCTCAGGATAGTGATGAAATATAGCAGGGCTGGACCATGGGGTGACCATGACAATCCATAGAAATGTTCCTCTGCTGAACAAAAGCTATGGGCAGTTTATTTATTAAAAACTAGACCCATTCGCACAGGGCCTGAGTTCAGATCTTGCTGGCATTTTTGATTCTACCAATTCAGAGCTGCCTCAGAACAGACAACAATATACTAGGGCAGTTTGCACAGTGTACTTGGCCCTTGGACAAAATTTACAATGATATGATGTGCCTATGAAGAAATGTATCTACAAGTAAAAACTGTTTCTAAGTACACTATCGCATTCAAGCAAAATGTGCTAAAAGTCATTGTCTAAAAAGATGTCTACTTTTAAATGTGAAATGAACACTACAATTGTTCAGGCTCCTAATTTAAAGGAAAAACAATTGTGACTTCAAATGATTCATTTAAAGAATCCCACCTAAAAGTAATAAAATAATACAGTACCCTCGAACAATTATCAAACAATGTTTTTTCATTAATAAGCAAAATATACATTAATACAAAAGGTGCTCACAGGGTTACACAAACATATATCACTAACAAAGGACAAACTATGGTGTAAACAAAAATAATGGCAAAGAAGGAAAAATTATGTACAACAGGTTTGTAGGATCACAAAAACAATATACACTTAATGCTTCCTCTTATTTTTTGCCAAGGAAGGCGTCTACGATATTTCGACCTTATTGATTTGACAGGTCATCATCAGGACATAACATATAGAGAGCAACCATCAATTGTTCAAGCTAAAAAAGGAATAATTTTCTTAAGTGAGGGTACAGAGAAACTATTTTTGGGTTGTAATCAATACATAAAATGTTATTCATGTTAGTCCTACTAAAAACTCCGAACCCAAAAGTGAAAAAGAAGAATCTTGCACCAATATTAAATAAAACAAAAAATGAAAGAAGGAAACGTGTATCAAATAATGTATTTAAAATAATAATACATGAAAGTACGCTAAAAAAATAAGAATAAGAGTACACCACATGAGATTGAATCGCCATGCATAATTCGTAGAACAAAAGAGTACCAGAACTAATTCAATCCCAAACGTCAACTAAGTGCAAATCCTGCACTGCGATCTATTCAAAGTATCTGCAACAGGATACCAAAATTAGATAATGCTGTCTGTTTCTTCATGTTTAGAATCCATTAAAATACAAATACTCCTTAGCCACTTACAATTTCAACGAAACCAAAAAAGGTTTAACGTGCGCTAGAGGATTACCAAAGTCTTAAATTGCGTGATGCCTCCCGAATCTAATCCGTATATATAATTTAATTTACTGTCAGAAAGAAAAAGAAAATTCAAAATCTCAGCAGAACCCAAAGTACTAATATAAACGAACTACACTTCTTTAACAAATAGTGGCTACAAACGATACAGAAGATTCAAGAGTACCTGTGTCACAGTCCGCTCCTCTCGTCACTGCATTCCAAAATACGTGAATGCCGACGTTGAATACTGTGCGTTTTAATCAACACTGCTCTCCAATAGAAATAAAGGAAAGACCTCAGGTACGGTAAAAACCTTCAATTCAAAAAAGAGAAATTATTAAACATATGAATCCAATTCCCATGTTCGCAGACAAGGGGGCAAGAATAATACAACCACTTTAATTTGAATTCAAAAGCAAAGAAGGAAAGGGATTCCGGAGTTTAAACGATCGCGGAAATCTCTCTAGTGCGCATGCGCACAGTTAGAGACATTACTACGTGGTGTCTCCAAAAATAGTATTACGCCCGCAGCCTCCAATATGCTTAGGTGCTGCCATAAAATATCAAACTGTACCGAGGCATCAAAAGAACTATCACAAAACTCTAGGTCCGGCAAGGACCGAGGTCAAGCTCACAATAGGCATTCACAAATTATTGGGGCATCTTTTCCATAGAATCATGCTAGTGTGGTTAGAAGAAAGTCTTTACCCCCAAAAAGTGATCAAATGGAGCTTTGGAGTGCATAAGTATAAAAAATAAATGTACAAAGAAAATAAGAGAGTAAAGAAAAAATAGATAAAAATATTATTTGTGATAAATTTGTTTTGAATATAACCAAAAATTGTATTATCTCCAATAATTGGAGGGTTAAAGGGACAAAAAGCGAATATAAGAATTATTAGAATCAAGAACAGACAGCCCAGGCAATAGATGGTAAAACCCGGAAATCCGAGACAGTACACATCTCTCACATTATATATAAGGCTGATTATACAATAATGGTTTACAAGAAAAGTCACAATAAGACCCCAATAGGGGAACAATGATAGAATAAAGTGACACCATAAATCATACAATACAAAATTAGTTGGAGACAACAGAGTTGCATTCTTCCATTGTATTCAAGCCTCTATTGATACTGTCACATTTTAAGATCCAACGACACTCTGCTCGATTTAATAACATTTGCATGTTGCCTCCTCTTGCAGGTTTTTTCACGTGTTCAATGACCTGCCATTTAATCTCATCCTCGTGATGGTTAAATTCAAGGAAATGGGACACTAGTGGGACATTCGGAGTGCGACATCGAATGCGGCTCTGGTGTTTTGATACTCTAGTTTTAACCTTTTGAGATGTCTGGCCCACATAAATGAGGTCACAAGGGCACCAAATGGCATAGATTACATTTTGTGAATTACAGTTTGTGTGATCCCTCAAATTATGAACAATGTTGGGATGTGAGAAAAGTTTAGTATTTGTTGTGGACTCACAAACAATACAGTTACCACATTTGAAGTGTCCAACAATTTTATTGAACCCCCATGCAGATGCTAAATCAGGGGAACTTACTCTTGGTGTGGCCACACGTACCTAATGGTCTTGTATATTGCGATCTCTTAAAGGAAAACAATGGCAAATCATCCGAAATACCACTTGACTTAACCAAAGTCCAGTGTTTCTTAACAATTTTACTTATAGCATTACTCTGAGTACAGAACGTAGTAACGCAAACCACCCTTTCAACTGTTTTTTTAGGGCGTGGAGTGAGTAAACATTCCCAGTGGTTGTACCATGCTCTCTTTTGTGACCGCTTTATTAAGCGTAAGGGATAACCACGGGCCTCCAGTTTCTTTACTAGAATATTGGCTTCACGGAAATAGTCATTTCTGAATTTACAATTTCTTCGGATCCGAAGAAACTGTCCAAAAGGCAAACCATCCTTCAAACCTTTGGGATGGTTACTTTGATATTGAAACAGGGTATTACGAGCGGTTGGTTTAGTGTACAATTTGGTTGCCAATTTTCCATCGTAAGACATAATGGTAAGGTCCAAAAAATCAATTGATTCATTATCATAATTGGAAGTAAACTTTAGATCGATTGAACATAAGTTCAACCATTCAATAAAATCCAATAAAGATGTCACATTGCCTTTCCAAATAAAAAAGAATATCGATATAACGTCGCCAATGGCGTACGTTGTCGAAAAATGGATTGACCAAATTATCATAGATCTACTTCCTTTCAAAGTTATCTACAAACAATATAGCAAAATTGGGGGCATAAGAAGCCGCCATCGAAGTCCCCTTTATTTGTAGATAATATTGACTGTCAAAATAATTTTTGGTCAATGAAATTGTTAAAAGTTCGATCAAAAATTCGGTTGGAACAGATACAGGGCCCAGTCTAGTGTCCAAAATGTCTTTTATTACCTCTATTCCTTCCACTTGAGGAATATTGGTGTATAAAGATTCAATATCCAAACACACCAATAATTCTGTCTTAGGGTCAAAACAGATATCCTCAATTTGGGTAATCATGTTTCCACAGTCTCGTACATCACTGCAAGTGTTCTTAGCAAAATCTCTTATAAATTCATCAATGTATTTACATAGAGGCTCGAGAACCGAACCATAGCCAGATATAATCGGTCTACCGGGCGGGCTCGTTAGACTCTTGATCATTTTTGGCAGAGTATAGACGACAGGAGTCCTAGGGGTCTTATTGTTTAGAAAATCAAATTCATGACAGGTTAAAAAGTCAAGGTGTTTTGCATTTAAAGTCACATTGAGTATCAATTTTTGAATTTTAATCAGCGGGTTAGATCTCAACAACATGTAATGATTAGTATTCGACAATTGTCTCTGTACCTTAGCTTTATAGGTTGAGGTTTGTTGAACTACAATACCTCCCCCTTTATCAGCGGGTTTGATGGTCAAGTCTTTATTTTTCTTTAATGTTGTCAGAGCTGGTCGTTCCTCAAAAGAAATTGTAGGGGATATATTGAAATTTATCCTTCAATGTATTCACATCATTCATCACCATAGTCTCAAATGCCAGCAGTTCAACTGGCATACGGCTAGTGAGAGGATTAAAGCAAGAAGGTGGTCTAAATCGAGAAGGGTTAAAAGTCTCCACAAAACACTCATCACGAAAAAAGGCCTTTGAATCGCAATTTACGAAAATATTTTAGTAATTCCATTTGAATGTGAAAAAAATCTGTCACTTCAGTGGTTACAAAACTAAGTCCTCTATTCAGTAATGTGGTTTCTGCTGAGGACAGCACGATTGGACAGATTGAAAATAGGGATCAAGGAATTTGCGTCATTCTCTTCGGTATTCATTGGTTGGGTGGACCCCACTGGTAAAATTTCCTGCGGGTTTGTCTCTCCCCTGACTGAAAGTTCCATTGTTGAGGCCTGGTTTTTCCTCTGCCCCTTCCTCAGCCCTGCTGACCTAAAAAATGAGGTCCAGTATTGGGCCCTTCTCCTGTGTTCAAGTCTTGAGCTGAACTTGCCGAAGAGTCAGAGAAAGTTACTGCAAATTGTTTATTAAACCGACCCCAAGGCTGGTAATTTTCAAAATAATATTGTTTCGGTTGTGTGTAAAACTCATCCAATGGATATGGATGTGCTTTTTCTTGGCTAAAATTAGCAATATCTCTTTGTACTTTATTGATCTTTTTGTAACGCTCGATCCTCTCAAACTCGGCAATGGTTTTATTAACTTTGTCGATGGCTGCCTTGGCGTCAGAGATTACATCACCCACACTCATTTTCCTTTCCAATTCTTCTATTAGTTCAAGTTCCTTTTTACTATGTTCAAGGGCTGTTTCAATACCAAGAACTAGCCAATGACGCAAACAAGTGACTCCAATATGACTGAATTCCTTCAGAAATCTAGGATCGTTGGTTACTTTCAAATGTGAACATATAGAAAATGGGAGCGTTTGTGCCCAGGCCCTGTTAACCTCATTACAAACCCAAGCCTGATAATGTATAGGAAAATTATAACAATGATATGTTTTTTTTAAGATAGATCCTACTTCTGTATTAAATACACTCATTTTCCTGGTAACCAAAAAGATGCTTTGTTGAATGCAGCACAGGTGATGCAGGTTTTGCATCCAGTTCTAAAACTTTGGGTTTTATCATCAATGTATGCTAAAGTAATCTCCATTGAAATAACAAAGTTGTTCTTGTTGGACTCAAGTTTCAATTTGAATCTGTGCCCATAAAAGAAAATATAATTTTATATAATGAGCAAATTCATCCATTTTAACAGTATTAATCATGGTAAAAAAAGACTAGGACAGGCAGAGTAGATTTAGGTAATTTGAAAATCAGGTAAAAAAAAAAAGGCTAAGCTGAGCCGCCTGAAGGGGACAGGAAATAGAGGTAGCAAGTTTTAAGATGGGTCCTGACATTCTCAAAATAATTAATTTGTAGTGTTATCCTGTATGAGGGAAGCATAATGGGGACCCCGAGTAAGTGAGTCATATTGTAAAGTTGCAGAAACTGATTGACCACCCAAAGGTGCTCTAGAAACATCTGGGCCAAATTTAGCTTCAAAGTATGATGTATAACAGTGGACTTCGATCTCTAGAAATATCAGCCAGAAAGTGTCGGTCATAAAAATATAATCCGTGAGTAATACTCTGACACATGTCTGGATACAATAGGATGTAGATTATATTGATGTTCTAGACTTCATGTTAGAAGAAAACAGATCAGTTGATGAACCCACCTTGGTAAGTACGCATTTTGCATCCATCATGTACAAAGGTAGAAGACCGTATAATTCTTTGTGCCATGCATATTGCAAACTTATTTCCCACCTATCCCTCCCAGAGTAGTCCAGGATACAAAAAATCCATAGTTTTTTATGTTTGCAGCAGGATGTGACAATGAGTGTGTTTGTGGGTGATATTAGCAACAAATGTGGAGATGCAAACATTAAAAATTAAATGGCTTTGAGCTACAATCCAACCTTGAGATTACTAGAAGCAGAAGGTCAGACTGAAAAGAGGAAAGGGGTGTGGGAGAAAAAAGTAATAAGCGTATTAGGAGAATGGAATTTTACGTGTCTAAATGGGATGATTACTGTGAATGTTCTAGATAGGGTTTTTTGTTCACTGAAAAAGCCAAAGGTTACAGGGACGTTCTAGTTAGGTTCAGATTTTATTCACACAAAACCATAGAAATTTAGTAGTTAAAGTTATACTTATCTCAAGAAACTGTAACTCCTGCCATGCACAGTTTTCTCGTCAATTTTATTGGAAATGTTAGTGATATCAATGATGTCATAGAAGATGTCATGACTGATGTGGGATAAATAGCAGTGCTTTGTGAGGGCGCAAGTTACTCGGCAGGGGGTTGACGCAAGACCTGCTGTGCGGGCAGGCCCTGTGGCCAACCCCCCCAAAGGCTGCCAACCTGGGAAGGGGGCGCCCAGCCCTCCTCCCTGGGATGATTTTGGCACCAGGGACCCCATCCCCTGGGGCCCACCACATTTGTTTATGGGAGGGGGTACATGGTCCTCCCCCCGGGCTATTCTAGGCTCTGGGGACCCCATCCCCTGGGGCCTAGAGTTGGATTTATGTGGTAGGGGGGGCATGCAGCCCACCTGCCTGGGCCGGCCATATTGTAATTGGGGAAGGGGTCACGTAGCCCCCTCCCTGGATCGATGTTGGCCCCGGGGATCCCATCTCCTGGTGACGGCCATATTGAAAATGGGGAAGGAGTCACGTAGCTCCCCTCCCTGGGTCGATTTCTGGCCCCGGGGACCCCTTCTCCCAGGGCCCAGCCATATTATAAGGGGGTAGTGGCACGTAACTCCCCCCTCCCCTGGCCGATTCGGCCCCGGGGACCCCATCCCCTCCACCTTTTTAAATTGGGAGTGGGGCACGCAGCTCCCCTCTCCAGGCCTATATCGGCCCGGGAACCCATGCCCTGGGGCTTGGCCAATTTATAATGGGGTAGGGAGTCACGCAGCCCCTCCTGGGTTGATTTCTGGCCGCAGGGACCCCATCTCCCAGGGCCCAGCCATATTATAAGGGCGGAGGGTGGTAAGCAACCCCTCCCTCCCCATCCTCTCCACCTTTTTAAATAGAAAGGGGGCACTCAGTCCCCTCCCCAGGCCGATTTCAGCCCTGGGGACTCCATCCCCTGGGGCCCGACTAATTACCCAAGGGAGAGGAAAGGGGCACGCCTCCCCGGGCTGATTTCGGCCCGAGCCCCATCTCCCCGGAATAATGCAAATAAAGGCTGGGTGCCCTGGAGCTAACCCAAGGCACTCACTGCATTCTTATTGGGGGTGTGGAGTGAGCCTCCCAGCCTCAGCCGACTCCCCGCCTCTAGCGGGAGCCGGTATTGCTCCCGCCTGCAGGGAGCATCTCGAAATGCTGCTCCCTGCGGGCGGGAGCAATATTTTCATCCGGTCCCTTGCCCGGTTCAGTGCGGGCAGGGAAACGGATGAAAAAATTCTTCTTGCGGGCGGGAGCATTTTTCATGCTCCGGTCCGCTGGGAGCGACCTAGTGTTTGCTGTCGCTTGGCGGGAGCTTTGAAATTGCTGTTACCAAGTGAGAGCAAACACAGGTTTCCCTGCCCGTCCCAGTGCAGGCAGGGAAACCGCTATGTCCCAGGGGTTGGTACCCCGGGACATAGGAGGACCTGGCCCTGGGGGATGCGGTCCCCAACGCCATTGAAGGCTCCAGGAGGGGGCTGCGCAGCCCCCCTCACTATTTAAAGCACGGCTGGGCCCAGGGGACGGGGTCCCTGGGCTGAACGCAGCCCAGGGAGCGCGGCCCCCTTCTTCGTTTTCTACATTGGCCATGCCCCGGGGGGGGTGGGGTCCCTGGGGCTGAAATCGCCTAGGAGGGGGGGGGTGGCGCATGTGCCCCTCAATCATACAAATTCCTCCAGGGGCTAGCACTTGTTTTTTGTTTAAAAAAAAAATAAAAAATCCACAGTCCTCTGTAGATTTGCAGGAAAAGCAAAAAAAAAAAAAAAAAGGTTTTGGCCCCTGGTGGAGTTCCTGTGGCACCTCACCACCAGGCCTAGGGGTTCAGGGTATTCCTACCCTACTCCCTTGTCTTTTTGTTTAATGTTGTTTCTTGGGACTTGGCCGACTTCCAAGATGGCTGCAGAATGGTCACAGGAGCAAAGAAGCACGATCACATCTCCCCCGCACTGCAAAACTTAGTGGTTACAAATCGAAGCACGCTGTTGCTTCAAAACTGCCTATCTTACCTACAGAGCCCTACACATTGGTAAACCAGATTACCTCGCAGCCAAACTCACTAAAGCAGGACAATCGAGAAACCTAAGAAGCTCCAACATACTCCTTCTTTTCCTCCTCAAAGTACATAAACAAAATGCCCTTTCACGCTCTTTCTCAGGCAATGCCCCCAAAATCTGGAGCTCTCTCCCAGTGCATACCAAAACTAATCCCTCCTTCACGAGCTTCAAGAGACAACTAAAAGATTTCTCTTCAACCGGCACCTCTCTCTCTCTCTGGAAAATAGCTGTTCAGTTGTACCATGAAATCCCCACCCAGTTATATATATCCCTTCTGCAAAGTCTACACAACAAATTGATACTCAACTCCGCAATCGTAATACTTTATTACTGAATGAGAATGACTAGACCCCCGAAACTGTACGTTTATTGCACTGGAATTGACTGATAACTGTATTATTATTTTACTGTGACTGTCTGGTATCTGTCGTTTGTTGCAGTAAAGCGCTACGGTACCACTCGGGTCGTGCCAGCACTATATAAAACTCCTAAAATTAATTATATGTATTTTCACTGAAACAAAACAAAGGTTAAAGTAACTTTTTAAACTCTAAAAACCACAGAAATTCACCGGCTATAGTCATCTTAAGTAAAATACTGTAAATGGGGTTCCTGGCCTTCTTGGGTGCATTCTTTAAGCTCCTGCCCGCTGGGTGCGGACTTGGGGTTTGCCCCACTTGGTGGGAGATTTGAAAATGCTCCTGCCAAGCGAGAATAAACACAGGTTTCCTTGCAGCTCTGGGCACGGAAACTGCTTGTTTATAGCTCAGGGTGGGGGGAGCCGCGAGGCCCCACTCCACATTTAGTTAAATTTCGGCCCGGGCTGCCTGGGGCCTTTTGAGGATTGGGGAGGGGGTGGCTGTGCGGCCCTCTCCTCATACAAAGTATTTTCATCCCCAGGGGTAGGCACACCGCCGCCTTCATCGCTCAAGGAAGGGAGTCTGCGTGTCCACCCCCTCCAATTTCAGAATATGTTCGGCCCCAGGGGTGGCCTCCAAGGGGCCTCTAATGGCTCTGGGGGGGGAGCCACGCATCCGCGTCCTCATTCATACTATGCTCGGCCCTGGGGGGCTCTCCCCAGGCTTCTAATGGCTCGAGGTGGGGGGGGCATGTGCCCCCCCCCTCACATAAATGATATTTTGGGCCTTACCGAGGCTTATAGTTATTGAAGTGGCCCGGCCCCCATTCCCCTCCCCCCCCCGGATTCCGCTGTAGGGTCACAGTTTTTTTTGGGGGGGGGAGGAAGGGGTGCCCCTAATCCCCATTGGGCTTAGTGGGGTGAGGGTATCCCTACACTGACCCTGATACTATATATTTTTCTAAGTTCAGGGCCGGGACCTAAGTCCCCGAGTCCTGTAATTTCTGCCAGCAACATTTTTCTCATATTGCTGGCAGCCAATCAGAGGGCTCGCTCTCGTGGGAGTCTGACGCTCGCAGGAGCAAGATGGCCCAAGGGAAACAAATAGCTCTCAGGGCCAATCAGAATGCTCTATTTTTAAGTTGCCACATCCGCGAGAGTCTCTTGTGGACACAACTGCCAAAATATGCAATTATTTTTTACACAAAATATCTCAAACTACTGAACGGATTTACCCCAAATCACAACAAGCATTGGCATAGCCAATAGGTCTCGCCTTTGGGACCTTATAAGTGTTTAGTTATCCAGCACAATATCCTTGGTGCAAGAACATCAAGTGTTGCATGGCTAAACACTTATAAGGTCCCAAAGGCGAGACCTATTGGCTATGCCAATGCTTGTTTTAATTTTCATTGGATAGACTAAAACTTACCTTAGCACTCCAACATTCACTTCATATGTTCCAGTCTCCCTAAAGGGTAAGAGTGGATACATGGAATCTAGAACACTATGGGTAAACCCAGTGCAAGAAATTCCGGGTCAAATGGTTAATGGAATTGTTTTGTCAGTTTACTCTGACAAATGGCATTTTAGTCCACTTTATTTTGATGAGTCACAGTTGAAATATCTACCCTTTTAATCCTGCTTTTTAATTGAAATGCAATGGTATCAGTTGAAGTTTAGTAGAGTGCAGGAGATGTTCTGCGAGAGAAATCATCTTTATTCATGTACTTTAAAAACGGAATTTGGCTGCTATGTCCTTCGTAAACACTAAACAGCACCTGTACTGTGAATGTATCTAGGCTTATCAGGCACAACAAGGCAGAGGAGCAGAGGGCCCTGGAGTACGCGCTTAAACTGGAATAAAATCAACCTTCAATATTGAATCGCACTGTAACATTTGACCTAAAATGGCCATTTCCTGATGCCTCAATTAGTGAGATGCTATCGCATTGTCACATACCATTTGTTCTGCTGACAGATTCCATCAACTGTGGAAAATGAACAAGCATTGGCATAGCCAATAGGTCTCGCCTTTGGGGCCTTATAAGTGTTTAGCCAGAGCTATTGACTTTGCCAATGTCTTCAAGCTGTGCTGTAGAGAAGTGTGGCTGCTGTGCAGCATGCTGAAAAGTTATAATAAAAAAGTGTCAGAAGCATTTTTGTTACTTTATATATGACCAAGAAGGCATTATGTAAAACTGAACGACCATATTAAAAAAAGTATTTACAATAAAAAATTTCCTCAGTTTTCTTTTGTTCTTGCAATGCTGGCAACTTGTTTCTGCCTATTGCAATGGTTGTTTGTTAAAGCTTTTTTTTTGAGGGGGCATAAACAATCGGAGGGTGAAGGTTGGGAACTAGTACCTGTATTATAACACTAGCAGCGGCCAGACGCTAGGGGAGAATCAACAGATGCCAGATTCCGAGAGCAGGCTGAGGTGGTGCTGAGTGATGCTGAGGTGGTAGTGGTGGTGACTGTTGCGGAGACGATGCTGAGGTGATGCTGAATGATACTCAGGTGTTGCTGAGTGATACTGCTGTGATGCTGAGTGATGCTGTGGTGGTGCTTAGTGATATTGTCTTGGCGCTGAGTGATGCTGTGGTGGTGCTGAGTGATATTGTCTTGGCGCTGAGTGATGCTGTGGTGGCCCTGAGTGATGCTGTGGTGGTGCTGAGCGATGCTGAGCGATGCTGTGGTGGCCATGAGCGATGCTGTGGTGGCGCTGAGCGATGCTGTCGTGGCGCTGAGCGATGCTGTGGTGGCGCTGAGCGATGCTGTCGTGGCGCTGAGCGATGCTGTAGTGGCGCTGAGCGATGCTGTGGTGGCGCTGAGCGATGCTGTCGTGGCGCTGAGCGATGCTGTGGTGGTGCTGAGCGATGCTGTGGGGTGTGGTGGTGCGGAGTCATCCTGTGGTGGTGCGGAGTCATCCTGTGGTGGTGCGGAGTCATCCTGTGGTGGTGCGGAGTCATCCTGTGGTGGTGCGGAGTCATCCTGTGGTGGTGCGGAGTCATCCTGTGGTGGTGCTGAGTCATCCTGTGGTGGTGCTGAGTGATGCAGTGTTGGCCCTGAGTGATGATGTGGTGTCGCTGAGTGAAGCTATGGTGGTGCTGAGTGATGCTGTGGTGGCACGGAGTGATGTTGTGGTGCTGCTGAGTAATGCTGTGGTGGCGCTGAGTGATGCTGTGGTTGCACTGAGTGATGCTGTGATGGCGTTGAGTGATGCTGTGATGGCGTTGAGTGATGCTGTGATGGCGTTGAGTGATGTGTTGGTGCTGAGTGATGCTGTGCTGTCTCTGATTGATGCTGTGCTTGCTCTGATTGATGCTGTGGTTGCGCTGAGTGATGCTGTGGTGTTGCCGAGTGAGAGATAGAGTGAAGATATAATGCCAAATTAGAGAGGGTGGTGAGAGAGAAAGAGAGAGAAAGGGTGTACATAGAATAAAGAGTGGAGCGGGATAGAGAGAGAGAAAGAAGGGGAGAGAGAGTGAATGAAGGATTTTGAAAGAGAAACAGATAAAGGGGTGAGAGAATGAAAGGCTAAAAAAGATAGAGGGGAGAGTTAATTAAGTAGAGAGAGAATTAGAGAGGGGAGAGAGAAGGAGAGAGACAATAAGAGTGGGGGTGTGGAGTTTAAATAGAGTGAAGAAGTGACGCGGAAAAGGTAACCTTAAATATAGCTTTGTGCTTTGCGCGAATAAATATTTTTTTTTAAAAAGAGTGAGACAAAAATACTGGTAATTAGGCTGTGACTCCCAATATAAAACAAATAGCGATATAAGGTGAAATCAACCCACCGAAGCAATATTTCTAAGTAGACAAAAAAAAGCTTGCATTTCAATGCTAATCGCTGTTGTTTTTCATGTGACTGTAGTCCAGGGCCGTCAGTTGGTAATGTGAGCTGCTGCTGTGATTGAAACATCAGAGTCCAGAGAGTTAATGAGCCATGACGAGGAAATGAGGAAGAGATAGGAAACCCCAGATGGCAGATGCGCGCGTGCACGCCCATCGTGAACGCAAGCTGGTCGCCAGCCGAAAGCCAGTGTTTGCACTTCCAAAACCCACTTACTAAAACTCTCGGCCAGACCAGCGCAAGCGCTGGTGCAGGCCGAGACCTAAAAATGAGCAACACCACTTTTTCGTCTGTCAGAGGGAACCACCTTATTTCTGTCAAAAGAGCTTAAATACGTCCACAAACGACCATTCGCCGGTGCCTGTCAGCAGCTCTGTAGACACAGAGCTGGGCTTAGAAATGGCGATTTAAAAGCTGTCAGCCTAATGAGGTAACATTTTGAAAAGGTGAGACTGGGATCTTTTTTTTCCAGCTTCTTATTTCTGAACTAAATCTCACATTTGCACAAAAAAAACACAGCAGCTGCAGCAGCGAGGACTAGACGCCGCAGCATGGTTTAATGTGCGCATTTCCCACAGTGAGGTGCGTGCACGGAGAGAGGCAGAATCCGCCCGGCTCAGCTGTGCTGTGGTGCTGGCAGTGCACAGAAATCAGAGTGCGGGCTGTGAAAAGTCTTGAGGTGGGAGCAGCAAGACTAGGAGCTGGGGGGGCTAAGATTTTTAACAGTGGGTCATCAGAGATTCAGCAGCTGCAGCAGCGAGGACTAGACGCCGCAGCATGGTTTAATGTGCGCATTTCCCACAGTGAGGTGCGTTCACGGAGAGAGGCGGAATCCGCCCGGCTCAGCTGTGCTGTGGTGCTGGCAGTGCACGGAAATCACAGAGTGCGGGCTGCGGAAAGTCTTGAGGTGGGAGCAGCAAGACTAGGAGCTGGGGGGTGGGGGCTAAGAGTTTTAACAGTGGGTGATCAGAGATTGGGTTAAAATTATTTTTGGATCCTCTAATCACAGCTCTAGTGCAAAGTGTACTGTGGCAACTTATTTTTCTGGAAAGTGTACGCAGAATGATGCAGTTGCAAGCACATAAGATCAGTAACAGCGGACAGATATTGAATTACACTGGATATTATTTCAGCCTTTGTTCCTGTCGGGTGAACACATAATGCTACGTCATGGATCTCAGCACTTTGATTACAAGCCTGACCTCTAAGCCACCAGATGTCCCTTGCTTCGCGGCCGAATGGAAAAATAAACACACATTTAAACAAGATCAAACAAGCGCGCGCGCTGAAAGAAAAAACAAGCATTCGTGAGGAAGCGGGTTGAAGTGCAAACAGTGGCTTTTGCTGGCGACCAGCTTGCGTTCACGCGAGTGTCCAGATGGCGAGGGAAGCCATATGGCGCCTGATCACGCGTGCACGCTCGCGTGAACGCAGGCTAGTCCGCAGCAAAAGCCACTGTTTGCACTTCCAAAACCCGCTTACTAAAAGTCTCGCAAGAGCAGCGCATGCGCGCTGGCTCAGGCGACACCTAAAAAGGACAGAACACCCACCTGGCACTCTAGAAGAAATGGAGACTCTACTTCCTGTCAAGGTTTTTGCTTAAGTTAACAGAACACTTTTTTGCTTTCCTGTAGTTTATTTAGATCAAAATCTTATACGCTAACATTTCAGCCATTAGAGGCATACCCGATTACACATTAAGTGTAAGCTTCTATTTCTTTACCTACGTTTGTTTCACCTACATTTGCAAAAAAAAGTCTTTTCCATTTTTAAGGTCTCGGCACTGCATTTCCATCTTAAATACTTGCACCTATTGCTGCTGTCCAGAAAACGATCGAAGTGCAGAACACTCAAGCAGGTCATCATCAATTTGTGTTTCTAATTTCAAAGCAACTTCACTTTAGCAAACAAACACAGTGCTTTTTATTAGTGTGTGAGCGGCGTGACTTTGCGGTTTGTGTGCTCCATTTAGCTTTTTACAGCTAAAAAGCAGCATTAAAGCCACGACCTAAGCAAAGCTGGTTCCCTCTGTGCCAGCTCGTACGTCACCATTCTGTAACTCTTTAAAATTGGTTACAGCGATTCTATTTCAAAGAGGTACAAGGTAAATTATGTAATTTGTCTGTAAAGATGCTCCTTTTAAATTGGTGCAGCAGACAATGGAGAATTTCGAGACAACGTTGAGGAAAGTCTGGAGTCTAATAAAATAAGGCAACTCAAAGTTCAGAGGTCACCCACTGTGAGTCACTGCAAAGAACGGGGCAACAAGCAGGAAACAATAAAAAAAAAAAAACAAGCATTGGCCGCGCGGCCGTGAAACTGACACTGCCGCGCGGCCGTGAAAGTGAAAGTAATCGTGAGTAAGCGGGTTTTGGAAGTGCAAACAGTGGCTTTTGCTGGCGACCAGCTTGCGTTCACGCGAGTGTCCAGATGGCGAGGGAAGCCATATGGCGCCTGATCGCGCGTGCACGCAAGCTGGTCGCCAGCAAAAGCCACTGTTTGCACTTCCAAAACCCGCTTACTAAAACTCTCGCCAGAGCGGCGCATGCGCTGGCTCAGGCGAGACCTAAAAAGCACTATCTGAATACCAAGATCTAGCTTTCTGCTGAATTCAGTGTAATTCCTTTCAGCAGTTTTTGCTGTATCCTTGTCTAAAGAAGAATATAGAAAATGCATGTATATTTTGTGTTATGAGACCCCCCTCCCCCCCTTTTTAGGTCTCGGCCTGCACCAGCGCTTGCGCTGGTCTGGCCGAGAGTTTTAGTAAGCGGGTTTTGGAAGTGCAAACACTGGCTTTCGGCTGGCGACCAGCTTGAGTTCACGATGGCGTGCACGCGCAGCTGGCATCTGGGTTTCCTATCTCTTCCTCATTTCCTCGTCATGGCTCAACTCTCTGGACTCTGATGTTTCAATCGCAGCAGCAGCTCACATTACCAACTGAGGGCCATGGACTACAGTCACATGAAAAACAACAGCGATTAGCATTGAAATGCAAGCTTTTTTTTTGTCTAGTTAGAAATATTGCTTCGGTGGGTTGATTTCACTTTACATCGCTATTTGTTTTATATTGGGAGTCACAGCCTAATTACCAGTATTTTTGTCTCTCACTGTTTTTTTTTTTTTTCTATTTATTCGCGCAAAGCTATATTTAAGGTTACTTTTTCCGCGTCACTTCTTCACTCTATTTAAACTCCACACCCCCCACTCTTATTGTCTCTCTCCTTCTCTCTCTCCCTCTCTAATTCTCTCTCTACTTAATTAACTCTCCCCTCTCTATCTTTTTTAGCCTTTCATTCTCTCTCACCCCTTTATCTGTTTCTCTTTCAAACTCCTTCATTCACTCTCTCTCCCCTTCTTTCTCTCTCTCTATCCCGCTCCACTCTTCATTCTATGTACACCCTTTCTCTCTCTTTCTCTCTCACCACCCTCTCTAATTGGGCATTATATCTTCACTCTATCTCTCACTCGGCAACACCACAGCATCACTCAGCGCAACCACAGCATCAATCAGAGCCAGCACAGCATTAATCAGAGCCAGCACAGCATCACTCAGCACCAACACAACATCTCTCAACGCCATCACAGCATCACTCAACGCCATCACAGCATCACTCAGTGCAACCACAGCATCACTCAGTGCAACCACAGCATCACTCAGTGCAACCACAGCATCACTCAGCGCAACCACAGCATCACTCAGCACAACCACAGCATCACTCAGCGCCACAACAGCATCACTCAGCGCCACAACAGCATCACTCAGCGCCACCACAGCATCACTCAGCGCCACCACAGCATCACTCAGCACCACCATAGCTTTACTCCGCGACACCACATCATCACTCAGGGCCAACACTGCATCACTCAGCACCACCACAGGATGACTCAGCACCACCACAGCATCGCTCAGCACCACCACAGCATCGCTCAGCACCACCACAGCATCGCTCAGCGCCACCACAGCATCGCTCAGCGCCACCACAGCATCGCTCAGCGCCACCACAGCATCGCTCAGCGCCACCACAGCATCGCTCAGCGCCACGACAGCATCGCTCAGCGCTACCACAGCATCGCTCAGCGCTACCACAGCATCGCTCAGCGCCACCACAGCATCGCTCAGCGACGCCACAGCATCGCTCAGCGCCGCCACTGCATCGCTCAGCACCGCCACTGCATCGCTCAGCACCGCCACTGCATCGCTCAGCACCGCCACTGCATCGCTCAGCGCCGCCACAGCATCGCTCAGTGCCGCCACAGCATCACTCAGGGCCGCCACAGCATCACTCGGGGCCGCCACAGCATCACTCGGGGCCGCCACAGCATCACTCGGGGCCGCCACAGCATCACTCAGCGCCGCCACAGCATCACTCAGCGCCAAGACAATATCACTCGGCACCACCACAGCATCACTCAGCGCCAAGACAATATCACTCAGCACCACCACAGCATCACTCAGCACCACCACAGCATCACTCAGCACCACCACAGCATCACTCAGCACCACAGCAGCATCACTCAGCACCACAGCAGTATCACTCAGCAACACCTGAGTATCATTCAGCATCACCTCAGCATCGTCTCCGCAACAGTCACCACCACCACCACTACCACCTCAGCATCACTCAGCACCACCTCAGCCTGCTCTCGGAATCTGGCATCTGTTGATTCTCCCCTAGCGCCTGGCCGCTGCTAGTGTTATAATACAGGTACTAGTTCCCAACCTTCACCCTCCGATTGTTTATGCCCCCTCAAAAAAAAAGCTTTAACAAACAACCATTGCCAGCATTGCAAGAACAAAAGAAAACTGAGGAAATTTTTTCTTGTAAATACTTTTTTTAATATGGTCGTTCAGTTTTACATAATGCCTTCTTGGTCATATATAAAGTAACAAAAATGCTTCTGACACTTTTTTATTATAACTTTTCAGCATGCCGCACAGCAGCCACACTTCTCGACAGCACAGCTTGAAGACATTGGCAAAGTCAATAGCTCTGGCTAAACACTTATAAGGCCCCAAAGGCGAGACCTATTGGCTATGCCAATGCTTGTTTTATCAGACCCCGCTTGACGGATCACCCTGAAACTTTCCAGGAAGGAGCGGAGAAGGATGAACTCTTTTGGGAAAGTTTTGGGAAGATTCATGAAACCGTGCCAAAGTTCTTAGCAAACCAAATGTTTTTTTCTATGGGAAAGCAGACCTAACTATAACCACCACTAGATTTTATATATATATATATATATATAGATACAGATATAAAGATAGATGTATAGAGATAGATAGTTATAGATAGATGGAGATATAGATAGAGATATAGATAGAGATATAGATAGAGATATATAGATATATGGTGATAGATATATGGCGATAGAGATAGAGATAGAGGGAGATAGAGATAGAGGGAGATAGAGATAGATAGGGATAGATAAAGATAGATTTATTTATATATATATATATATATATATATATCTATAGATGGATATATCTATATAGATGGATATATCTATATAGATGGATATATCTATAGATAGATATATCTATATATAGATATTCACCAGTGAGAAGTTAGGTCAGACTTTGAATAAGAAGAACGTTTATGTTTTGTTAATAACTTTGGTGCAGTTTGACAAATCTTCGCAAAAAAGAGTTCATCCTCCATAGCTAATTCCTGGACTGTTGTGGGGTGATCTGTCAAGCAGGGGCTGAGGAAACTGTTTTTTCTCTCGTGATTTTCCCAAAGAAGTTATGGAAGGTGCTCCAGAAGCTAAAATGACAGCATATATTCTGTAAATTCAGACTATCTTCCTCAGTCATGTGATAATACAATCTCGTATACTAAGTAAAATGTACTTCGAACACCCTCAGCAGCCTTTCAGTTGATACCCCAGGTGTAGGAAGCTGACTTAGTATATGGTGCTCACTTATGTAAGTGTAGCACCCTACACTAATCCAAGCAACACTTATGAAGATTTTAGTGGTCTTAGACAACCTTAGAAAGCTCTCTAAGTGGTAGCTGATGAGAGCAGCCTTCAGGCTTAGTCCAGAAGGAGTGTAAAGCAGCTTGTTTTATCAGTACTAATCATGCAGTGTAGGTTAAGTGAAAAAGAACCACACAGTGAAGTTATAAAAATATTTATTTATTAGAAACACTCACTAAACACATTGCAATATCTTCTCCCTGGAGATATAATCACAATACACATGATACTTTAGCAATAGATCACGTAAGTAGCACAAATACACAGTGCTCTTCAGGGGGGAGACCAAACCATATACTAATAAAATGGAATGCAAATCACGACCTAAGTCGGGACTGGACCTAGAAGAGCTGGGGACCCAAGGAACCACCCAAGGTGAGTACCCAGGAACCCCACGGAGGCCTGGGCAGAGTGGGAACACGACCACGTGCTCAATACAAGTCAATGGGTAAGTCGTGGTTGCAGTTTTTAAGAAGAACCCTTTCCAGAGGACCCTGAAGAAACCCCGTGAAAGATGGAAGGTTGGAGAGTCACCCCACCCCGGGAACCAGGATACCTACACCAGGGAAGCCAGGTGCATAGCTGTGAAGTGATGTTGGAAACCGCCGTAGACCACAGTGGAGGACTTCAGTCTGGCGCAGAAGGTTGAAGAGTCCGGTGGAACCCAAAGGTGGATTCAGGAAGAGAAGTACCTGCAAGCAGAGGGGACAGAGTCTATGCCTCTCAGGAGTGATCAAGAGGCACAGAAGACGAGTGCCCACCGATGTCGGAAGATGCAGGAGAGTTGACGGTGACCTTGGCGCTGCAGCTGTGTGGACCAGGGAACGCTGTGGGAGATCCGGAGCTATTCACGCACTGTCCTACGTTGGATGTCAAGAGCCATGGGGTCGATATCGGCCGGGAGCACCAACAAGCCTTGCCAACGGCAACAAACTTAGTAGATGAAAAAGGTGCAGTGTCAGGACCAGCAAGGTCCAAGGGACTCACCACGAGCAGGTAAGCCAGAGTAGGCCCTGAGCAAGCAGGGGAGCCCACTGGAGCCAAAGAAGACCCTCAAGAGGACCCACAGGCTGGAGTCACAGGTGTCGCAAGAGGACCTCGAGCAGCTCACCAATGATGAAGGCCCACAGTCCAGAGGATGCGGTGAGGATGAAGATCTTGGTGGCAAGAGATGTTTGAGGCTGGAAGTTCTTGGAGCCCGAAGATCTCTGGAGAAGAGTCAACAAGCCTTGACAACGGTAAGTAGACGCGGTGCACAGTGTCCTACTCCAGTGGTTCCGACGAGGGATACTGACTTCAAACTTGCTGTGCTGCTGATCCTTTTGGAGTCCGTGAGAGCTCAGGAACAGCAGGCCGGTCAGCTTTGTTGGGGTGCCTGCAGGTGCAGGGTAGTGACTCCTTCACTCCAAGGGAGATTTCTTTGGGTGTCTTGGATGTCCATTGGCCTGTAGAAGAACCTGTATGGAGCACAGGCACAGATGACGCAGAAGACCGGCAGGACGACGAGACCAGGAGCAGCAGGAGTCTTCCCAGTTGCAGTCTCTGCTCCCAAAGCGAAGTCCAACGAAGCCCAAAGTGCCCAGACAGTTGAAGATGAAGTGGTTTCGGATCTGAATCTTGTCCCACGATGAATCTAAGGAACCACCCACAGGTAAGCCCCTAAGTACCCCAAAGAAAGGGTTGGGACGATTCAGGGGTCCCACCCACAGGAGGGGCTGGACAGTGGGGAGGATACTCCCATGTCCTTTGTCCAGTTTTGTGCCAGAGCAGGAGCCAACGGCTCCCTGAACTGGTTCCAATTGGAGTATGCAAGGAGGGCATCAAATGTGCCTTTAAAAGCAGTCTAGTGGCGGTGGCAAGCGCCCCCACCCTGGCCCAATACACTAAATCCTGTCTGGGATGTGGTCACACCTCCCTGTGACAGGAAACGTATTGTCCTGCCTTCCCCTACTCGAACTTGGCTCAGCAGCAGGAGGGCAGAATCATGTCTCTGGTCGGCAGCAGCCATAGTTTTCTGTCTGGGTCTGGAAGGCTGGTACCGGGAGCACTGAGGGCTTCCCAGAGGAGCCCTACAGTGTATGGAATCATACCTTCAACAGCATTCACAGTGTTTGGGTATGATTCCAACATGTTTGATACCAAACATGCCAGGATTTGTTACAGCCAGTTTCTGCCTTCAAGATTGAAAGACCAGCCTTAGGGTTGACTTATAGGTTTTAAGTGCAGTGACCTGAGATATAAGAAAACCTATATTTGTCGTAAGTGGTGCTAGCACCAGCTTACACAGGCTGCAATGGCAGGCCTGTAGTGACAATTCGAGTGGTCTCCCATTGGTGGCATAATACATGCTTCAGCCCATGGGGGACCCCTGGTGTACTTATTCCCTGGGTACCTTAGTTAGTACCATATACTAGGGACTTACCAGGGTACACCAGTAGCCAATCTGGGAGGTACCCAAGTACTCACCATGGTCCAATTTAGGGAAAAAGCTATGAGATCCCAGTCAGACTAGCAGGATCCAAGTCAGACTAGTCAGAAAAACATAATGATACCAGCAAAAAGTGGTGGTAACCATGAAAGCAGATCCTACTTTCCTACACCAGGCTTCTTCTACAGCTTCCTACAGTGTTCTAAATAACAACTAGATCACTAACATTCTTATTTATGACAAAAGCGTAGCACACCTGAAGCCATCTTAATGGAATAAAAGTTCTAAATCTGAAAGCATTTCCTGCAGAGAATACTACAGTAAATGAGGGAGGTTGATAACAAAAAGGTCTCCCTAAATGGCCGCCTGAGAATAAAAGAGCCCAAATAGCACTCCAATATAGCCCGATAGAAGTGTGCAAAATGCTCAAGTAACTTGTACAACAAATAATTAAGCAATAAATTGGATAAAAAATATAAAAATAGAAGCTAGTTTAAAATCCCCTTGTCGCGATTTGAGAGCTCAGAAAATGTGTCCTCATTTTAGCTTTCTAGAGCACTTAGCATGAGAAAAAGAACCCTCCTTATTTTGTTAGTTTCTGAAGGAAATTAATTAGGTTTTCAGTTTTGATTCCATCAAGATGATTTCAGGTGTGCCATAGTGTCTTCATCAATACAGAATGTTAACGCTCTAGTTGTTAACTAGACCACTGTGTGGAGAGAGGGAACAGGGGCATGGACTTGAACAATGGAGGGTAGGGACCAGAGGCAGCAAACTAACCACCCTGGGCAGGTGGGAGGGGTCGTAGTAACAGACCATGCAAAGCAGGTCGGAGGGCAGTGGCGGCCGCTATTTACCGTGGATGGGGGTGGTAGGAGCAGGACGGGGGAGGGTAGTAAATGAAAAATAATTTTTAAAAAACACTTACCTTCAGGCCGGCCACCCGCCCGGCCGCTGCCTCTCAGTCCGCTTGCTGCTGCCTCTCGCGCCTCGGAAGCAGGAACCTGATTCCCCCCAGCCTATCAAAATGCTGCAATGCAGCGTTGTGATTGGTCTAAGCGCCGTGGTTCGGCGCTCAGACGGGTAATGGGGATGCTGGGTATGTTCTCCACCCAGGCTGTAATGCAGCCTCAGTGCAGAACATACAAAGTGCGCATGACTGTTTGGCTGGCCCGAGAGGGCCGGCCAAACAGTTATGCACACTTTAGAGTGGAGCAACCACTCCTCCTCCTGGCCCCTGCTCTGGCAGTCCAGCCCCGCACCAGGTAACGGAAAACTAAAATGATAATAACACTGGTTATTATCATTTAGTTTTCCTTTCTACTGCTCGCAGAGCAGTGGGGTGACACTCCCCCCGCCTTAGTGGATGAGCTGCCACTGCTGTAGGGGCAGTGGCAAAACAACATACTATGTAGTGCTGGGCAGCAAGCCTTCCATGCAAAGTGGGTGAGAGGCTGTGGCAGTACAATGAACCATGGAGGGCAGGATAGAGCAGTAGCGGCAGCACAACGGACCATGGAGGGCAGGAGGGATGGGATAGGGGCTCAGACTCAGATAATGGAGGGCAGGAGGGAGGTGGCAGGGAGAACAATCTGGCTGCACAGGGCATGCAGCAGGGGTAGTGGCAGTGGCCTTATCTTGTGAGCCTCTCCCTCTCTTCTGATGTGCTGTTCAAGGCTAGATATACTGCTCACTTTTTAAATATGGAAGGTTTAGAAGTTTGTTCATGTGACCAGTCAGCCCCTTCTCTACATTCTGTATTTCTGTGGTGCTGGACTGCTGTGTGATGCAAGGCCGAACATAATGCGTAACATTCGCTCAAATATTAATATCTCAAGACCTCCTCCTCCCCGCCACTTTATCAGCCCCTCTGTAGAGCTGTTAGAAGGCTGCTACGACATGGTTCATTTTTGCTTCCTGGGCTTTACCTCTGTTTGCCTCCCGTAGTTCTCGGTCTCTCCTTATGGAGTGGTTTCACAATCTCCCCATGCTGTAGTCGAGGCCGTAGCTTCGGGGGGTGGGGGGGGTTTGGGGTGATACGCCCCCTAATAAATTTATTTTCTGATAAATAGTTGGGTACAGGGGATTTCAGTGAATTTGGTGAGGTGTCTGTCGGTTTTCACCAGGAATTTTTACATACACATAGACAACGCACTCTTGACCTCTGTTTTGAAAGCACTCAAAAGTGTTTGTTTGTTATTTTACAAAATATTGTGTTTTTTTTTCTGTATAATGTGTTTTAAGATTATAATCCTCCCCCCCCCCCCATTTTACAGACAAAGCTACGCCCCTGGCTGTAGTTTCGACATTTTTATTGTTTCCTCCTCTGGTCTTGCTCTTTCTTGGTGCAGCTCGTAACCTACGGTACTGATGCATCGACCAAGCGAAGGTGCCAACCACTCCCTGATGGCTCTGTCCAATAATGCCCAACCGCCTGCTTCTGCTGGTATTTTACTATCCTCCGAATGTAAGCTGTACTCTTGTTGTATGGGGCCTGGTTCGTGCTTTACAAAACTGCATATATAAATGATTAAAATGCTTTCTTGGTTAATTTACGTGCTGTGGCTTAGACTTCCTCTTCTTCAAGGCGAACTCGGATTCCTTGAACTGTACACGCGTGTCCCAAATACACATATGTCCTTTGAGAGAAGAGATTCCTGGTTCAATAGACTCTTTCAAGAAAGACACATTAAGCCAAACCAAACACAGTGTGAAGTATGTATGCAAGGGCTGAAGGTCAGAGTGAAAGTAGAGCTCAGCTCTGTCCCTCATATTTCATTCATAGTTTTGGCAGAATTCCCTGCATGGTCTAAGCAAATCCTTTTTCAATTTATACTGTAGAGGAGAGTTGCAGTTCCCAGGAAAGCGGATAATAGTTTGGGCCTGCGTCGTGATTTGGCTTTGGCCATGAAATAAGAGAAATGAAGACATGCATACTGTAATTTTGTAAATCTGATCTGGGTTCTCGCTGGAGTAAGGGAACTCTTCTGCAACCATCAATTAAATGAAGGTCCATGAAGATTCTGCATGTTCGAAAAAAATATTTCGGGAAGTGATAGTTGGGTCCCTGTTGAAAATTGTGAGTGAACTAGAATGTTGGGCAATTTTTTTCTCTTATTTTGTTCTTTGCATGTTAAACTAGAGCTAGAGACGCTGATCGACTGCATTCATAGACAGGCACGCAGAGCTATGTCCATACATTTTGGATCTAAGAACGAGTTTTGCCACCATTTTTAATATGTTTTAAACCGTGTAGGGTCCTTTCTGCTTGCTTTTTGAGAACCACCAAAAGTAAATTACACCACGCTAAAATACTCAAATGTTGCAATGAATGGAGTTGATTAAAATGTGCATTCTGGAACTTTTTTGCCCTACATAGGTATACATTTGCTCACTTAAGAATTTAGGGGAGCTAACAGAGATACATTCATGGTCGCCAAACAGTGCATTGTCAGCTTTTAAGAGTGTTGTAGCGATAAGTGTTAATGTTTTGTTGAGACTGTTTGCATGCGGCAGTCCTCAGTGGCAGTGACTTGCCTGGATAATTGTGGCATGTTTACTGTGGCCCATAAGATGTTGCTGCAGCACCTAAAAATGTAACTTTTTTGGAGTATGAAGTTTTAACAAGCTTTGATGCCTGAGTTTTCATCATTCTCCCTGGATCCCCACCACATTACAAATGTTCATCATTTTGTGGGATTCCTCTTTTCCAGGGAACCCGTCTGCAAGGAGTGCAGCATTGCAGTGGTAGAATTAATCTCCCTTCTTCACGTAATCCTCACTTGGCAAGCCAGTTTTTGTTATGGGGCTACTTTAAAACGGCAACTTTCAATAGAGGACAGGTGCCATGAATTTGCTGGTTTGAGGTTCATGGTATCTGGGTGTTTGCTTGTACTCCTGAATCTCCTGGTGGGTTTCAACACAATTAACCATGAGTTAATTGTGTCCTATTGTTGTCCCCTCTCATGAAGACGGGAGAGCTCTGTCCCGGATTTTTAAATTGTTTTTTTTTCCCTTCCAGGCGGACTCAGTTTGTTGTGGGATTATGTTCCCCACCTGAGGAACAGTCGCAGTTCAATGGAGGAGTAGATCTCCCATTTTTCACAAGATGACCCCTTCAAAAATTGAATTCCTTCTCTCTTTTTTGGTTCTGCTGTTTAAATCCTTTTCCCCATGGAGCTCAGTAGTTCCTCTCCTATTGTTCCTTCCTCTTGATCCTTCCCTCAAAATCCACGTGTTTTATATTTGCTGAAGGACTGGAACTCTTTTTGGCATCCGATTTTTATATCACTGTGCAGGCTTTATTTCTGTCTAGGCTAATGGCTGGAACAGCATGGCTCTACAATATCCTTTCTGTATCTTTCCACATGAGATGCCATCCTGTATTCTGCTGATAACTGCCTCACAAAATGTCACAGCATCTCCTCTGCTTGGTTTCATCTTCACTGCTGTTGAAACTGGTTCAGGGGCAGACATGGTCTTGTGAGCCCCAGTTTTCAACTGCCTCAGTTGCCCTGGGGCATAACCTGGCATGGAACTGATAATAGCTTAGCGATTGGGGAGAGGATGTAGCCTTACGGCTAGAGCGGTCGATCTCGAAGCTGGGGAACCAGGTTCGAGTCTCGGCAACGATGCTAAAACATCCTGTGATTCTGGCCAAATCACTTAATCTCCCCGTGCCTAACAAAAATGAATGTGTCCTTCTGTAACGAAACTGGTGCTCATGTAAAGCGCTCTGATACCCGATTTCTCGGGTCTAGTTTGCGCTATATAAAAACTCTTTAAAAAAAAAAAAGTAAACCTGACGCTCTGCATAGTGAAGCAGAGCAGTTCAGTGATGGCTTGGCGGGGTGGTTTGAGGTTAGAGACTCAGAACTGTGTAGAATAAAAGTAACACTTAAAAAACTATTTTCAACAAGTCTCATAGAAAGAAAAGTAGTTCATTCTACTCTAACGCAATACAACAATTATAATACGACAGACTGAGGTTTCTACATAATTCATCAGGCTGTTGGAAGACTGGCTAACTGCTGTCTGAATAACAGCCACTGTGCAGCTGCCTCTGTGTAAACAAGCCTCACTTCCACTATCACTTCCTGTTTTCTGTCAAGCCGCCCTGGGGCACCCTGGTTTTCCAGTTCCACTTGCAGTACTCCTTTTGGGATCGGGATCAAACACTCTGATTTTCCACACTGTGTAGCATACAGCTCAGGTGCCTTCCCTCTTAGGTATTTCCCGTTTGCTTTGTACGGTTTGTTCAGATTCCTACCCTTCCACATATATCACTTGTGAATGTTTAACTCACTGACCAGCTTTTCCAACTTCAGTCCATAGCATTACAATGCTGCTAGTTGTAAGCTTGGCCTGGAGCGCACAATGCTTATGGGCCCACTCTGTCGCAGCGCTATAACAATGACACACAGACACCAGATGTACAGTTTTGAGGAGTGACTTCCGAGCGGTCGGTCTCTCCATTTATTTATACCCTCAGGCTGAGCCCAGTCCTCGGGATGCTCACTGTGCAACAAAGTATTGTAGAGGCCGGGTGGCACTCAATGTCCCTTCCAACTTTTATTAACTGAAACCACATAACTTTTTATTCAGTACACACATTGTCTCTCGGTCTCTGGCTTGGTGCTGGGTTGGGGCAAAGACCATACTTCTGGCTTCGACCTCCCCCCATCCTGGTCACTAGCTGGCAGGGTGGTAATGTGAGATTGTTTGATGTACCCTCCTGAGGGCTGCAGTGGCCCTGTGGGTATGCTGGTATCTCCTTGGATGCCCTCAGGATAGTGGTCCGGCGCCACCGTGTCAGGAGCGACGGCGACATCATCTTCGTCCTGGTTCCTTTCTACATTCCACCGAGTACTTCACTTGTTTAAACCAGGACATGTTTCGAGTCCCAGTCCTGTGGCCCCACTGTACAGTGACCATTGTTCCTTGGATGCCCACAACCTTCCAGACCTGTCTTTCAGATGGTGTGCGGAACTTCCATCCTGGATGACAGTACCTCATTATGACTAGGTCCCTCACCAACAGATTGGGCACTGTTGCTCAGGAAGCCAAACAGGTCTTGGTATTTGTGCTCCTCCATTTCTCCTGGGAAGCCCATACATCCAGTATGATGGGATTCCAATGAGGCCCGGTTGGGATACAGTCTCTGGTGGCCCTTCGCATCAACAGGTCGATTGGCGCGCAGTTTGTCATGTTATGGGGAGTTTGCCGGTAAGCTCGTAGGAACCTATGGAGGCAACACCCCATGTCTTCACCATTGCCCACGCCTATTCGGAGCGCCCTATTCAGTGTGTGCATGAAGCACTCTACTTCTCTATTGGCCTGGGGCAACTGAAAGTCACTTTCCGGTGTCTAATGTTCAGTGACCACATATAGGTTTCGAATTCTTGCCCACCTTGAACGGCGGTCCGTTGTCTCTTTTCACGTCCTTCAGGAGTCCAGCACACTTTCTCCAGGGCGGGCTTTACTTTGGAAAATGCGGTGGACTGTACGATTTCAACCACCGGGTGCTTGGTGTGGCTGTGTATGATCCCTGCCGAGAGCTGTCCATTTGGGAAGGTCCCAAAGTGCATGCTAACATGGGACCATGGCTGGAGACATGGCTCCTCCGTGACGATTGGTGCTGGGGACAGATCTCCGCTTGTGATCCTTATATGAACGGCAACTCCTCACATTTTCGTCCACCAAGTTATCCATGCCGGGGAACCACACCTTGTCTCTCAATCTTGCCTTAGGCTTTATCTCTCCTTGATGGCCCTGATGAGCCAAATCAACAACTTTGGCTTGGAGGCTCTGTGATATTACAAATTGCCTACCCTTGAGTAGCATTCCTTCACTGCTGGTGCTCAGCTCATTTCTTGTGCGCCAGAGCTGACTCCTCATCTTTTGTTCAGTCTCTTCCAGTGATTTGGACCCATCTAGGAAATTTCGCCACTGATTCCTAAGGAGTGCTTCTTTGGCCTTTAAGAGGTTTGTGTCGGAAGGGGTCGCTTCCATAATTACTGCGATTGACAGCGCCCTCGGGCACATGTTGTGCACGACCATTGTCACAAATTCTTCTGCCCCTTCATCCTCCTCGGCAACATATGGTCCAGGCTCTCCTTGCGGATGTTGTGAGAGATATTCAGCCGGGTTGTTGACCCAGGGTCGATTCAGGCAGTCAAACTTGTATGGTTGCAGCTGCACCAGAGGCTTCAATGTCAATCAGCACCCTCACGAATGTGCCCCCTATCTCCACAATGCACAGTGGCAGTGGCCTTTTCCGGTTGCCCTCTCTTGTGGTGATGTAGTACTCGCTGTCGTCTTCATCATCGTCCGTGTATGGTCTCTGGCTGCCACCCGTTGGTCTCGTCCTCCTCGATCGACAGCTGCAGTAAGGTGGATCTCACCTTGCCTCTGTTTCCTGGCCGAGGCCATACGTCCGCATCTGGAGCAGGGCCGGCCTTGGGTAGGACAGGTATTTGTTACTCAGAGTTCAAGGCAACAAGTGCCACACCACCTCTTGTTGTAGGGATTCTGCACATACACAGAGCTATGCACAGGATAATAGGACCTCGGAGTATAGTGGTGAACCAACCATGCGCCTTAGTACCCACAATCCCAATCCGACTAGCTTTAGCGTCTCATTAGCAACGATGCTACCAATGATTAGACAACCCAGAACACGGTCTCTCTCTCTCTCAGGACTCGCGGGAGCAAGAACACCCTTTCATAACTCACTCATACTTGTCCACAACGTGCGTAATAAGAGACACAGTATAGTTTAAAATGTTTATTTCAACTATTGTGCTCTAAGATACAGTACACGTGCCAGTACTATCAGCATAATGCATAATGATAAAATAATCACCATAGTTACAATTCCATAGAATACAAACGGGGAAAGCATTTCATAAAGCAGTGGATATAGGGCTAAATGACCATACCACCCTCCCCGTGCTATTAGCTAGTTTATTATAAAAATAGAAGACCTCTGGGCGTTGTCAGGCGAACCCTCATACCTCAATATCTAGATGCAAGGTTTACATCATCAGACAAGCACAGCTCTTCTCCCTGGAAAGGTTTTTCTCCAAGTGTGCCTAACAGCGAAATCACAATATTAAAAGCACACGAATTTCTCCAGTGCAGCTGCATTCAGAGTTATGTCTAAGTGCGAGGGGCTGACCAGATCAGCAAGAACAAGGGACATTGTTTTTCGACCTTGTACATGATGTGCAGACGAAACCCACAGGGAACAGGAGGAAAGGTGAAAGGCAAAAAGGCAGACAGTTCTAAAATAGCCGGGCACAAGCAGAGGCTGGAAAAACAAAGTCACAAAGTAACGTGCGCAAAAAGGCATCATGGCAGCCAGGCCTAAGCCAACTTAGCAATGCAGACAATGAGGCCACAAACCACATGACACTCTCTGGTGGCTTCGCCTCACTGGGTGTTCGGGGTCAGGCAGGCCATCTCTGTATGGCGTCTACTTGTTCTTTTGTAGGTAAGTGGGTTAGTAGTTGTGTGGCCTGCCCAATTAATAGGCCCACAATTGTCCTTACTGGAAACCAAACACCCCATTTTAGCACTTGACTCTCACAGGGTAGCGGAGCAGTCCAAGGCCTACTCAAGGGAGATGGTGTGGGTTAATATCGCCATTCACTGGCACGCAGTAATAACACTCAATAAATGATTGTCAGTCAGTGCTTTTTTATTTTTTATTTTAGAAAAAGGAGAAGTACATTTATTACACACACTACTAAATACTACACAATAATTTGCAAATATGTGCATTGGCAGATGGAATATACTATATATGGCATTGTGTAACCACTGGTGACCCCCTAGATGGGTTACCCAAACTTCTCAAGTATCACTATTTCGGACTGAAATAAAGCACAATTATATACCTTTAACAGTAGTCATGGGACCAATAAAACATTTGTCATGAATAAATCCTGTGTTTGTGTATTTCTTATACATTTTATACCAAACTGCAATTACAAAAACAGCACCTAGAAGACCTCACATTGATGTAACATTGCATTGCAACCATACACATGGCTGCTAGAGGGCACAGCACTCCCAGCTATAGAGCAAAATCTGCAGCCTTGGGAGTGATTGAAACTTAAGGAAAATCCAGGGGAGGGACTCTGGAAATCATTTTCGGGGGAGAGGCAGCATCCTTCTATGTTTGTTGGTGGTGGTCCTGTTGTCGCCACAAGGGGAGAAACCGCTTCAAACAGGTCACAGGTTAAAAACGGTCAGGCTCCGCAAGGCATTATGGGCCCATTTGTGCAAGTTCAGTGAATTTCATAGTACCGGCTCTCCTGCTGTGCCAGGAAGAGCCGTGTCAGGTTTCCCTTTTGTTTTGTTGTTTTAGCGGCCTCATACCATGTTTTTGCTTCTTGGGGGTGCCCGGTCCCACCCGGGCACCCCACGTACAACATCCTTGTGGGAGGACAGCACGGGTAGCCCACCCCGGCTGTCCTCGCCGGCTGCTTAAGTGGCCAGCACTCTGGTGTGCGTCCGCTGGCAGTTCATGTGCCTGCTACAGTGGGTGGGGGGGTGGGGGTGGCACTCCCCCTTCATCCCTCGTCATCCCGGGGCCCAGGGATGGGGTCCTGGGCCCCTGCCTGCTTCGTCGGGGAAGCGCAACGGTGCTTCCCCACATTGTCCCTTTCTTTGCGTTGTCAAGGGTCTGGGGTTGGAGTCCCGGTGCCCTGGCCTAGAGCATTAGCACACCCAGAGGATGGGGTCCCCGGGCGAGATGAAGGAACGGCTTCTTTGCGCCCCTCCCCCCCTTCTCTCCCCCCCTTCTCTCCCCCTCCCCCCCCCCCCCCGGCCCACCCTGCGGGAATCGTACCAGCTAGGCAGCTGAGCCCCACGTGCCCCCAAGCAAGAAAGGGGTCAAAGGTCTCCAAACTTTGACAAGCCGTATCACGGGCCCCGTCGGGCCGATTTGGACTACCCAGAGCTCATTTTACTATAGTCACCAGAGGCAGTGCAGCAATCCTCCTCAACTCAAAAGCGGTGCAGTCCTTAGGTGGTCCTGGCTCCCTTGCACCAGCTCTCCTCTTGATCTTTTGTTTCTGGGCACAGAAAAGTCAAGGGCTTTCCCCCAATTGGTCCTCGAGGGGGAGGGCAAGGGGGCCAGCCTCTCTGGCCCATGCAGAGGCTCACTGGCTCTGGAGTGAACTGGGCAGAGTCCTTGGTCCTGAGTGGAGGTCAGGGGTTCCTCCTTCCATTTCTCCATGGCAGTCCCAGGATCCTGTAACAAAGTGTAGAAAAATCAACAGGCAAGTGTCTCGCCCTTGTGCAAGAGTTTTTAAATGGGAGGGGAAGGTTCCAGAAGCCAGGCACTCCTGGCCAATCCTAGGGTGCCATGTCACCTCTGCACCCCTGTGCCAGCCCCCCTGCACAGCATGCTGGGACAGTCCAACAGCTGGTTGTTGATGGCGATCATTTCGCCCCACTCCTTTCCTCCTCAGGAGCTGGGAGAAGTACTTCTAATTGCTCCTTTTGTGTGGGGTGGCCTTTGTTCTTGCTGCTGGAGAGAAATGTAATTTACTGGGCACAGCAGGGTGACAAAAGCCAGGGCTCTGATCCTGAGCTGAGCCAGGGAAATATGAAAACTCTGGCTAACCCATAAGGTGTACAGATATAATTTTGGAAGTTACAGAATTGATTTTCCCACACAGGTTACAGTGCAATTCAATACGCCAATGGTCTCTGTAGGTCAATGGCGAGTGAGACTGCACTCTAAGGCAGTTCTCTCCCTATATGTATAATGCAGTGTCACCATAGACAAAACAGTAAATCACACTGGCATTCCCTAGTAGTATACACAAACATTATAAGGCCTATCCCAGGTGAATACCTAATCCTGCAGACTCTCTATTGTGCCAAGCTAACTGTGCACAGTTACCGGACTGTGCAAGACAGTCTCCCACATGCAGCCCGCACTCGTTTTCACGTGTAACCAGCAAAGTGCCCCTTACCCTTGCTGCGTTGCAGCTGCCTTATCTTAAAAGACGGACACTGGTGGTAAACACGCGCAGTCCGTTTGCCATGTGATTACCGTGGGTGAGGCACACAGAGTGAGACTCGCCCACAGTGCAAAGTCGAAAACTGGGTGATCAAAAAAGCAAAACATTTGGGTGTACTGAATGGGCGGAACCCAGTTGCAACACTCTTTCTTTACCTTGATGGTGTGGGCCGTCGCCATGGCCAACTCCATCTCATCGGCCGGGTGTCTGCCAACTCGTGCGACCTCGCCAGTACCAGTATGGCGTCCATGTTGATTTCACGTTGGCGCAGGATTAACCGTCCGAGGGCTGCCAACTTGCAGCCTTAGATGAGTTGAGCCCTAATTTCATCTGACTGATGTCAGTGCACGTGCCAGACAGCTTCCGGAGCTTCCTCCCGCTGCCTAGCCTTACGCAGCTTTAACTGCTCTTAGTCCGGGTTGAGTTTGGGTCAAAGTGTCTGTTCAAAACTGGCACCGCAGCATCGAAATCTGCAACGCTTCCTGTGTTGGGCAGGGTCTCAAACAGGTCGTACAGTTCTGCCCCGCCAAAGTGAAGCAGAAGTGACCTCTAGACTGCACCATCTGTTTCTCGGGTGGCACTGAAGTAGTGTTGTAAGCGCCCAACATGCTGCCACCAGCGTGGCGCAATAGTTACGGTGTCCGCCCAGCTCGCTGAAGGGCAGCAGCGCCATGACTGAAGAGTAGGTGATGCAGGCTCGCCTTATATAGGGCCAATAATGCAGAGCAGTTCTCCTGCACAGCGTTGTCTTGTCTCTGTGCTCTTTCTGTATGCCGTATCAATCATGTGCCAGTTCTCTGGTGCTGCTTTTATCACTTCGGTACCTGTTTTTTTCCCTTTTATCTTCAGTCGGTACTCATCTCAATCAGGCTTTTCTCTTTTTTTTTTAACCTCTCCCTTTCTTTTTTATGTTATTTTTTAAACAGTCTCAGCCCCTCCCACCAGCAGCAGGCCTCAACGCACTGATCCCCCAGGGCGGACCTCCCGCTGTACTCCATACAGTGGCTACAGGGCCGGCGCAAGGTGTGGGCAGCTGCCCAGGGCATCGCACTCAGCCCACCAGCATGGGGCCCTGCACAAGTGCAACACACCACCGGTCCTCATGTACCCCTGCCGATCCAATTGAAAGAAAGGTGTCTCGTGACAATTGGGCCCATGCGAGGGGGGCCCCCCTCCCTGGGCCTCTTAGGGATGGTGAGGGAAGGCCTAGGGGAGGGGGACACTTCCTCGTGTCCCAGTTGCAATGAATCACATTTTGCAGGTTTGTCCTGCAATTAGGCTCCTGCCCGGCTGCCCATTCAGAGGCACTGCGGGACGCCCATTGTCCAGCGCTTTAGTGCCCCCTCAGTTTTAACTCTCAGCCCACAAGCAATTCTCTCCCCTTCAGCCCGATTTGAGCTGTAAAAGAGGTGCTTGTAGGTGGCTGAGAGGAGGAGCCGCGGCCCAGGAGGAGTCTGCACAAAGCAGCTTCCGGAGCCCTGAAGGTGTCACTTATGTAAATTAGAGGGGCCTCGCACATTCCCCTTCGCCCGGGGCCCCAAAAATCCTAGAACCGGCCCTGAGTGGCTACGTCTTGGCGGAATCTTGGCACTCCCACGTGGGGAGTGAGGCTCGGGCCTCACCTGCTCTGTGTCGGCCTGCAGGAGCGTCAGCACACGTGATGCGGTGTGCTGTTGCCACCAGCAGGAGGCGCTGTTGGCAGCTTCGTCCGCGCTGGGGTGCTGCGGCTTCTCCGGCGCCCAGCCATTGTGCACTCGCCCGTGACTATCTTTGTCGGGCCCTTGAGACAGCGTGGCAGAGACAGCAACTCTGAATCTGGGCCCAGTGATTTGTCACTGCGTGCTGCACCACGCAGTATGGACCTCCTTCGGTAGGTTATCTTCTTCAGGAGAGTGTTGCGGGCATGGCTGCTTGCAGGTTACCGCAGGGTGCGTGACCGTTCTCATCGCCAGCGTTAGCTGGGAAGGGGTGCACAATGCTATAACAATGACACACATACGCCAGATGTACAGTTCCGAGGAGTGACCCAGAGCGGTCGCTCCCCCCCCTTTATTAATAACCTCGGCCACGCCCGGCCCTTGGGTTGCTCACTGTGCAGCAAAGTATAGTAGAGGCCAGGTGGCATTCTGCACTAGCCGTCCGATTCACTATCTTTGAATAAAAGGCTAGGAACAAAAAAATTCTAAGACCAGGATCATTCAATCTTTTCTAAGCCCTGGCACGGTTCATCACATAACAGACAAAAATGTTCTCGACTGCCGGCTGGTTGCATCCAGAAACCACCGCAAGTAACCCTTAAACTTGATATTACAGCAAGAGCAAAGGGGAAGACGCACACGCAGGCCCCTTGCAGAAGCTGGGTATTTATTTAATTCCGTTCACAAAGAGGGTATATTTATTTAATTAGATTCATACAGAGTGCAGCATTCTTACCTATCAGGTTCAATGGCAGGAGTATTGTGTAAAAGTTATCGTGTTTAGGCTTGTGTAGGACAGAGAAGCATCTCATTGGACAGCAGATGTGTACACAGACTTCAAACATGTGGTCAAAATACGCATCTGAGCCGGCCATTCTTTCAAGCCATGTTTATGTATAATAAACAGTCAAATACAAACTTGGCCCAAGTTGGAAAAATACAAAAGGGGCTGTGTACATTATTGTCTGAAGAATGTGACTGATAAAATCTAGTATCAAATAAAAGGATTTATAGAAACTCATTTCCACTGGGCCAGAACACAAACATGGCTATCTCAACAATCCAGAATCCGCAACAAAAACCTGGTGTTTTCTAAGTCTACAGCTGTCTGTGAAGACGCTGTGGAATATTCCAGAAATTCCTTTTTTAGTGAGCTCAGTGTAGCACTGCTTCCAAACTTGCTATCACCCTGCGGATTCTGAAAGCGATTCTTTATTGCACACAAGTAAATGTTGCAAAGATACACATACGAACTACAAAGCCATGGATAGTTGGCACCGATGCCAATCGAATGAACAAAGAACCATTGTTATTGACATATGAAGAGCAGCAAGTCCCCCCACTTCATCGTACCGCTGTTACACTGGGCATACACATCCCACCGAGGCAAGGGTGTAGTGCGAGTACAATGAGCAGTAACGAGAGTGTGGAGAAGGAGAGGTGAAGAGACTATTAGTATACAAATGGAAAATCAAAAACTAGAAGCACCAAGCAGGAACACTGGCAGGACTTACATGGCCCAAGAACAGTCCCACTCAACTTGCAAGCACTCATGCATATCCCGCAAAGTTCTACAAGTCCCCCTATCTCAGGCAACGATTCATGACTCCTAAACCACTGCGCTTTCTGGCAAAAAAAAACCTGGTTGGCCGTCCACTATGTGAGTATTACATTATTGGTGGTCACATCACTCAATATATCACAACACCATCAACATAAAACCTTTATTCAGATTTGCGTGAATCCATTAAAGCACAATATAAAACATAATATCACATTTCTTCGAGTGGCATTAGTGCAAGGTTACAGAAGATTTCCAATCGGGATAAAATATATACATAATCTTTCAAATAGAAAATTAATTTACAATCTTAATATCAACTGTGAGACAGCACCTAAATTGCATCCTTTTCTCCTCATCTAAGGGAGATAATGGACTATAAAAATTATTTTAAAACATCCAGAAACGTCCTCCTATCAATGTTTACATTATTCAATTCTGGGCCTGGTCATACAGTTTTAATAGGAGGGAACCCATTCATATCTCTTTCTTATTACCAATGATTTCCTTATAAAGTTCGGAACTGTCCAATCAACATCCATATTTATCAAGCTCTGAAGATAGATCAAGCCCTCCCGGTGAGTTTTAAGGTCTGATTTCTGACATTACAGGTTTTAAAAACTCACGCCTAGGAACATCATATAGGGGTCAAAACAAAATAAAATGACACGTACTTTGTGTGGTTATTTGGTCACACTGACATTGCGGTAATCGCATGACCAAGTACATTGTAGAGGGAAAGTTACCAAAAAATGAATCTTACAAAGTCTAACAAATGATAAATAACGGCGATATGTTGGGTTTGATACCCAGGATAAATAGGGTTCTATCTCATTGGTTGACAATAGCAGAACATATCCTATAATTGCAGACATAGATTGTACTTTTAGGAATCTTTCTTTTGATCAATAATTTAGAAAGCTATGTTGTACCGCATTCTTGGTTTTTGCAGTAATAAGGGCCGGATGGTCAAACAGCGCCTTCATACCTATCCGTTCGAAGGATCACTTCAGACAGGACAACCAAGGGATCTGAGCCACCCCTGATAAGGCTAAGGAATCTAGAACACAAGAACGAGCCAAAGATGCCTCGTGGTTGAACCATACCTTTGTCCATCACAATAGTGGGGCCAAACATAAAAGATCCACCATGTATGAGAGGACTAGTTCTTTATGTCTTATCAAACTGGGTGTACCCTGTGGAACCATTAGTAATCGCCGCAGAAAATAATTTTAAATTCTTTGTAAAGATTCTGCATGTACATGCCCCCATACACCTGCTCCGTATGTTCCTGCTGTAATGCATTTGGTTTTATAAAGGTGGCTCAATTCTTTGACCAGTTTTTGACCTAGCTTTTGGCTAAATCTAAAGATGGCCTCTGTATTGCTTTTGAAGTACTGATGCCCAACAGTTAAAAGATGCTTCCAAGTCAAAGATGAGCCAAACAGTATTCCTAGGTAATTAAAATTGCTTACTTTGTCCAGCACCGCGGGCCCCATGCAAAATGTCTTAGATTTGGTGTTGCGGGGTCCGCATATCATGACAAAAGATTTAGCATGATTAATTTTAAGTTCTAAATTTGCCATGTAATTTGAAAAAGCGTCCAGCAATGTTTGCAGGCCGATTGCCGTGCAAGCAATTAGCACGGCATTGTCCACATAAAGTAAAATAGGAGTATGTTGACACCCCTTTGCATGGGATATCCTTCCCTACTTAGGCCAAGTGTTTGAATTTGCCATTAATATATAGTAAAAATACAAAAGGGGGCAATGATGCAACCCTGCCTAACTCCCCTTGTTTATTTAATGGGGGGGTGTTAATTCTCCCTGGGGGCCAAAACGTACTTTCACAAGCAAATCCTGATATAAACGCTTAAGTAACAATAAAAGGTCTGACTCCATCCCCATCCCTTCCATCAAGGCCCAGAGTTTTGTGCAATTTACTAAATCAAAAGCAGTGGATAAATCAATAAATTCTAATTGAAGGGACCCTTTTTTTGCTTGGACATATTTACTGGCTATTAAATAAAGATTGAGGCACTGGTCAATTGTTCCCATCCCCGGCCTAAAGCCAAATTACACATATGACAAGATATTTCGTTCCGTGGCCAATGTTTCCAGGCGCTCTAATACAACCTTTCAGAGGATTTTCATGCTGGAATCTATTAATGAAATGGGTAACTTCTTGAAGTAGTCGATTTTGGATGAAGCTGTGCTCCAGGCAGGGCTTTAAGTGGGAGAAAAAAAACTGGGGGTGCTCTAAAAGGGGCGTGGCAAATGTATTAAAGGGGTGTGGCCTATCCGAGTAGGGGCGTGGTCTAAATCCAGATAACTAGCATTGTGTGCTTAAGAAAATCATGAAACGGCCATTAAAATACTCACGTTGCGGGCCTGCAGGCTGGGAGGGCAAGTCTTGTGTGGCTTCAGAAGGATCCTGGCTGAGGCAGCTCTGATGCGGAGGCAGGGTCCCGACGGTGCTGGTAGGGCTGGGGAGGCGTCCCGAAGGTAAGTTTCATTTTCACTGCTGCTGGATTCTGTTGTAGACCCTCGTCCCTCGCTTGCTTTAAGGCAGAGCAGGGTCACACTGGTTGCTGGAGAAATCTTGCTGCAGGCCGTAAAAGCAGGGTCGTGCCGGTTCTAACCAGCTGTTGTTGTGCCGATGGCTGGCACGATGACGTAGGTGGCGCTGCGCAGCTCAGAAGAGAAGGGAAATCCCGAGAGAAAGTGTCTCTCTTCAAAGGATTTCCCTTCCTGTACAATGACGTCACGCCTTAAGCAGTGCGCGCGCATGCTCACACGAAACACCAATGAAAACCGGGACGTCTGGTCACCCTACCTTTGAGGCCGGAAAATAGAGCCCCCTAGAGACCCCTTTCAAGGCCCCCCAAAAAAAACTGGGGGTGCTCAGACCCCCACAGACCCCCCCCGCCCCCTTAAAGCCCTGGCTCCAGGGAGTATCAGAAATCACAGTAAGGATGTACTGGATAGAACGGGCTGCTCTGAGGCACACTTTCCCGTTTCTTTTTCTTACCCTCAAATGCAGGGTTCTAAGACACACAAGGGGTAACCCTGAAATCGCAAGGGTCCTGGGGTAAATATGCATAGTCAAAACAGTGGTCCTTCGTTAAAAACCATAAGAAGAAATGTTAGTATAATAAAGTTCTAATATCCTAATAGAATAAAAACATAAACATGAGTTTAAAAATGTATTAAACCGAAATATTAAAAGTATCCATGAGGATAAGTTGCTCAGTGCTCAAAAAACGTGACACAGAAATATTAATAAATGGCATACAAGTGTGTGACCCACAAGCACAATTACGACCCTCAACACCATAAGGATTCCTAAACTACAAACTCGATGACTTTCCCATCCCAATTAAATTGAGGGATCATTATCGGGACTGACAGTATGGAGAGCTCTAAAGTAAGCTAAGCAAAAGAGATGGAAAAAAATATCAATATAGAGCTTGAAAGCACACGTGAGGCAAGAACACGCCATGCGGTACTCACATGTTTACAGGAGAATACTAACTGAAAAGGAAGGGGAAAAGGAGAAATGGGAACATCATAACAGTAAATGTAAGAGGGTAAAACGGAATGAAACTCACCACGAGAAAAATTTGGAAAATATAATTTGAGGTTTCCTGCAGTGATTGCCAAGATACAGCAAAAGGGAAGGGTGACTGGGCATAAAGTAAGTCTCGTAATGAGAATTAATAATTTAGCACGCAGGAAATTGGATGAAGAGCCGAAAAAAACATAATTATGAATAAGGTTACATCTATGTCCAGGATTAGGGTAGGCTCTGGAAGGAAAATTATGGCCATCTAAATCGAGCAGTCCACTTGCGGGGACGAAGCCAAAATGATGAATAGTTTGGCAGCAATATATTATCCTGGAAATGAAAACCAAGCCATGAAGGAGCCCATAGAAAAACTGAATTAAATCAGAGGGACCAGCGGAGTGCTGTGCACTCTCAGAATTCCAGCTCCCTCTGAACCATGAGGAAGGTGTCATAGAAGCAGGACATGTCTATGGTGGCCATCTTGGGTGTACTAGTACTAGAAAAGAGATGGAAATCTGATTCAGTGCAGAGTAATGGCGGAGGCCACCTTGGAAGAACTCCAACAGGGTCGAAATGAGAGGACAGAAAAACAGAACAGAGCAAGGTTAGTGAAGAATATTAGAGGTCAGTGTACATGAATAAAAACCAATAAATTAAATGAAACAAAGCAGAGGGACCGGCAGGGTGCAGAATGTCTTCTACGATTTCTGAATGTGAAACCATGAGGAAAGCGTCATAGAAAAAGGACAGGTCTGCTGTGGTCATCTTGAGGGGAAGCATCAAGCGAATAGCGAATTGAATTTCAACCCTTTTGGAATTCTTCCAAGATGGCAGCGACCATTACTTCAGACTGAATCCTCTATTTATCCCTTTACTCTTACTATTTGTTTATTATTTTGAACTCAAATATTTTTAATTCTGTTAATAAAAATTTATTGTACTAACATTTCTTCTTCTAATTTTGAACTAGAGACCACTGTTTTGACTACCAAATCTAGTGGTGGTACTGTGCATACTATACACCCATACTGTTTATATAGGAGTCCAATTCCAGGGACTTGGACTGTTATCCATTCCTAGAAGTCTCATTTATTGCCCTGGATTTTGATCCTAATTAAGCAAAGGGAAGGCGCTCAAGTGGGTGACCTTTCCTTTCCACCTTTGCATTGTTTTCAAACTATATACATTTTGTTTGAAGCAATGCATTATATGCATTGAAACGAGGCACAGTTCTTTTACCTAAGAGATTCTGGGTGGGTTGTCTTGGCATAAAGAGAATTTAGCGCTTAAACTAAAAGTTGATTTATGTGTGTTGTCTGTAAAGTGATCTAAAAGTTATTTAAAAGATCCTTTTGACTTTGCTTTCGAACTTCAAAATGTGAGAGTGAAAGTTCTTGTAACTTATGTGAAAGGAAGTCTCTTCTGATTGCGTAGGAAAAAAAGTAAATCTTTTACCTGATATCTTTAACATTACATTTTCAGGTGAAACCACTGACTCTTATTCAAAACTACAGCACAGCGGTGAAATAGCCGTAGAGGTGGTCAGTCCTCTAGCAGCAGCTTTAAGGATGCAGGTTTGTTTGAACTCTGTCTCAAATACTAAAACTTTGTAATATTAAAATGTTTCAAAGTAGTGTTGCTGTCATCCATCCATTAGTGTTATGTGCTGGCCTTTAGTGCATAGTTGAGGTGGGAGCAGCTGGTTTATCAAACGATTCTTTCGCAAATCTTGTAAATATTTTTGCTGCTTGAAACTGACCTGGTTGGTTTTCCCAGTGCTTCCTTGGAAACTACCATTGTTTTATACGTGTTATGCAGCCAGGTGCTCTGATGTGCTACCACTGGTGGTTCCCATAACATGCACAGCTCAAGGTAATAGTATGCCACTTCCTATTTTGTATCGTAACAATGGCATTACCTTACCCTTGCATCTTCAAGCCACTTACAGGCACGCTTGCTTCAAAATGGTCCTCAAAATGATGACACTTCTGTCCCTCACATTTATTATATCTATTGGCAACTCATCTGTGATAGACAACCATTTTACTGAAAAGAAATTCCAGACATAAACAATTTTCCTTGGAATACATACCCATGAAAGTTATCAATTGCCGTTCTGGCCATGAAACCATATTCATCAACTGAAATTCTTGAAAATATGTTATCCCTCCAGTTCAGTCAAATAGTGACATACCCACCTAGCAGATCACACTCTTGACATGGTGTTCACCCACAGAATGGACACCACAAAGACCAGAGTGCAATCTGAATACCATCCTGAACCTCATAATGAGCCCAAGCCTAATAATATTTAAGTTAGACACCGTAAATACTAATGTATTGAAGGAAATTTACAAAGCTGTTGCTTCAGACAACCAAGCGTTTGTTAGGAACTATTGAAGTTTAAAACAAAAGGCTGTATCATTTCTCAGAGGCAGCAAATGGTTAAGTAAGAAACATGCACAGTTAAATAACTGAAATGAGTATGGCTCAAACACATTCCAAATCCAATGAGATCAGTGCAAAAAGTATCAAATGGGCTATTATACCCACCAAGGTAACAAAAAAGCCACCTTTGCCAAATGCATAATTGAAGCCTCGAATCAGACAAGGGAAATCGGTTTGCATAGTCAAAGCTGTAAGCAAATCTGAATCTATCCTGACTGAACCAGCGGTCCCCTCCCTCTCCTCCATTGCTCCTTACCAGCAAATAAACTAACAACATTCAAACCCATGACAGCAATGAGTGTCCTAAATCAGGGCGAAAAATTCAATCTGTCTAATCTACTGGCAGAACAATACACTGTGTCCTGTTTAAAAATTCTTTCCATCCCCAGCTCCAGACATCAGGAACTTAATGAATGCATTAACCATAACAGCTGTTGTTCTATGCACACTGAAACACAGCCATCACCTCACTTCTGAAGAAACCAATGGCAGACAATCAGTACACATCCGGGTATTATCCGATACCAAATTTTCACATATTACATCACTCATGACATGGTCAGTGACATCACTCATGATTTCTCAGATGACATCATCCAGTGAGTGTAAGTATTTTCTAAGCATTTGATTGTTAAACATATATACTAAGGTACTACAAAAGTTAAATTGGTATACTAGGTGTACTACTAATGTGTGATACTACTTCTAACATATATTATGTGAGTGGCTGTGTGGCTCTATGAGTGAGTGACTGGGTGTGTAAGTAGCTGTATGGGTGAGTGAGTCAGTGGCTGTGTGAGTAGCTGTTTGGGTGGGTGAGTGGACGGGTAAGTGACTATATGGGTAAGTGACTGTATGGGTGAGTGGTTGGGGGTCTAAATTGCTGTATGCGTGAGTGACTCATTGTGCAAGTGGTTACATGGGTGAGTGAATGGATGTTTGAGTGGATGTTTGGTTAAGTGAGTTGGTGTGTGAGTGGCTGTTTTGGAGAGAGTGTCTGTGTAAATGGTTGTATAGGTGAGAGTGGATGTGGGAGTTCTTGTATGGATGTGAGCATGGGTATGTAAGTGGCTGTATGAGTGCTTATATGGGTGAGTTAGTGGCTGTGTTGAGAGACTGTATAGGTGGGTGAGTGAGTGGCTTTATGGGTGAATAAGTGGGTGTGTGAGTAGCTGTATGGGTGAGTGACTGGATATATGAACAGCTGTATGGTTGAGTGAGTGGTTTTCTGAGTGCCTGTATGGATGAGTGAGTGGGTGAGTTAGTGGCTGTATGCGTAAGTAAGTGTGTGTGAGTGCCTGCATGGGTGAGTGACTGCATGTGTGAGTGGCTGTATGGGTGAATGAGTGGGTGTGTGTGACTGTATGGGTGGCTGTGTGAGTGGGTGTGTGGCTCTATGGATGAGTGAGTGGTTGTGTAAGTACTAGTATGGGTCTGTGAATGGTTATTTGAGAGGTTGTGTGAGTGGGTGTATGAGAGGTTGTTTAGGGGTGTGAGTGGGTGTGAGTGGTTCTGTGGATGATGTGATCCGTGAAGTCATCAGTGATGTCACTGACCATGTCCTATTACAGTATGTTATAGTTACCTCGCTTAATTATAACTTCTGAATTTCATTGGTTTTGTACGATTGAAATCTGAGCCTAACTATAACGTCCTTGTAATCTTTGGGGGGTTTTTCAGTGAATTTCTGTTTTTTTAAGTTCTATTTCCTAACTGTAACGTCCCCTTAACCTTTGTCTTTTTTAGGGAATTTCTACGGTTTTTATATTTTTTAATCCTAACTGTAACCTACCTGTGTGTGTGAGTGTATGAGTTTCTGTGAGTGGGTCTGTGAGTGCCTGTCTGGGTCTGTGAGTGGGTGTGAGCACCTGTGCACGTCTGTAAGTGGGTGTGTGAATAGTGCATACATTTTGGGCATTTGCATACTTAGGGAATTTAAAAGGGAGAATCATAGACTCTGCTCTAACCAGGAGACGATGAGAAAGAAATCAATCGTTACAGTCACCCCAGATCAGATGCGCTCCAATAGATCAGCGATACAGTCGCCTCCATTAAGGATTTCAGATCATTTTTCAGCGTTACATGCTTGCTTAGTTTTCGCCAAACCCAAGAAATTAGGATTGTTTGTGCTTTATTGAAGTGGAGCTTCCACTGGGGCACCTAATACATTTATATTTGTAAGTGCTTCCCGTTGAGGTTTAATTTCTGTGAAATGCACACCAGAGCCTGAATGGAACCTCATTTTTTTTCCAATAAGAGTCTCCAGTTTTGCCGAAAACGTCTATCCAACTGGAGTACTTTCATCTGGTTAATTAGTAAGTGCTACCTTGTTGGGTAAATGTCTTGTGCATATTCTGTACTACAGCTCCATAAAGGACCACGAGGTAATGTTTCCAGTGACCTTGTGTGCATGTAATTTCGGCAATGTGATTGTTCCTCGAGCGTCTTAACCCCTTCGCTGCCAGGCCTCCCCGTGCCATGCCCTCTTTTGGCTATTTGGGGTAGTTCGCTCTTAGGCCCCCATACCTATTTGTCCACCTAAGGTATTCACGCCAAATTTGCGTCCTTTTCTTCCAACATCCTGAGGATTCTAAAGATACCCAAGGTTTGTGGATTCCCTTGGAGGGGGCCCGATAAATTAGACAAAATACAGCTAAATTTTTTGTTTTTGTGGAAAAAAGTGCTGGGGAAGACAGTGTCTGTTTTTTTCCTTGCAAATGGTATCAACGAACGTTTTGTGGTGCTAAAATCATCATCTTCCCAGCTTTCAGGAACAGTCAGACATTTGTCAAAAAAACATTTCCTGTTTTTAGTGCTTTCAACCTCCTTCAATTAGTGGTAGAAATGGGTATGAAACCAATAATGGATCCCGGAAGGCTATACATTTCTAAAAAGACAAAATTCTGAATTCAGCAAGTAGATCCTTCAAGGTTTTCCTATAGAAAGTAACAGCTGAAATTAAAAAAAAATATTGATATTGAGTTGAAAAAAACACCATTTGTGCCTACATTTTCACCTGTAACTTCTAACTATGCTAGATTTTTAAAAGCAATATACAGTTACGTCCGCAGGACCCTTCTGGTTGCGGGTTATATCGGAGTTGTACGTTCACCAAGAACCTAAGGTACCCAGAGTCAATGACTGAGCTGCAACTTTCAATGGTTTTTCATTGTGTACCGGGTATACAGCAATTAATTTGGTAAAATATAGAGAGTGAAAAATAGGTATCAAGGACGCCTATGTATTTCCGAAATTGGAACAAGATATGGAGTTTAAAAGTAGTGGTTATTTGCACATCTCTGAATTTGTGGGTAGCCATACTAGCATGTGAATTAGGGGGCATTTTTCAAAATGTCTTCTTTTTTACACACAGGCTTACATTTGGAAGGCAGAAATGCATAGAAAGACAACTGGTAATAACACTTGTTCTACTATTCTGTGTTCTCCTAAGTCTCCCGATAACAACGGTACCTCACTTATGTGGGTAGGCCTAGTGCCCCCAAAAATGAAATGGGTAAAAACGCAACATGGACCCATCACATTGTTCCACAGAAAACTGACCCTTTTTTTGCAATGTGCCTAGCTGTGGATTTTGGGGCTTAGCTCAACCACCACCTAGGGAAACTTATCAAACCTGTACATTGTGAAAACTAGACACTCAGGGGATTCCAGGATGGCATGACTTGTGTGGCTCTCACCAGGTTCTGTTACCCAGAACCCCTTGCAAACATCAAACTTTGCAAAAAACACATTTTCCGCGCATTTCTGTGCTGGAAAGTTCTGGAACCCACAGGGAGCCACACCCTTCCACCCACCCAGCATTGACCCCAGTCTCCCGATAAAAATGGTAGCTCACATGTGTGGGTAGGCCTAGTACCCGTGACAGGAAATGGCCCAAAACGTACTGTGGAGACTTCAAAATTATCAATCGCAAAAAAGACATGGTTTTGCGAGGGAATCACCTGCGCTTTTGGTCCCGGGCTTGGTGGCCATCTAGGGAAACCTACCAAACCCAGAAATATCTGAAAACTAGACACCCACAGGGAGTCCAGGAAGTGTGGTTTGCGTGGATCCCCCAGTGTTTTCTTACCAAGCATCCGCTGCAAACCTCAAATTTTTCAAAAACAAATACATTTTCCTCACATTTTTGTGTGGAAACGTTGTGGGATCACTAGTCCGACACAAATTTCCTACCACCCAGCGTTCCACCAGGTCTCCCAATAAAAATGGTACCTTACTTGTATGGATGGGCCAATTGCCCGCGACAGGGAGGGGCCCAAAACGTATTATGGAGACATCAAAATTATCTATCACAAAACAACCTGGTTTTCAAAGGGGGGCACCTGCGCTTTTGGTCCCGGTCTTGGCAGCCATCTAGGGAAACGTACCAAATCCAAACATTCCTGAACACTAGACACCCCGGGGAGTCCAGGGAGGTGTGGCTTGCATGGATCCCAGTACGTTTTCTTACGCAGAATCCCCTGCAAACCTCAAATTTTGCTAATAAAAATTACATTTTCTCACATTTCTGTGTGGGAAAGTTGTGGGATCACTGGGTCGACGCAAATGTCCTGTCACCCAGTGTTCCCCCAGGTCTCTCGAGGTATCATTTTTATGAGGAGAGCCTGAGGGGAATGCTGGGTGGTGGGAAATTTGTGCCGGCTCGGTGATCCTACAGAAATGTGAAGAAAGTGCTACTTTTTAGCTAAATTGAAGGTTTGCAGGGGATTCTGGGTAATGAAACGCTGGAGGATTCACGCACCCCACCCCGCCAGCCAAGCCCCATCCATGCACACCACCAGCCAAGCGCCATCCATGTACACCGCCAGCCAAACGCCATCCATGCACATCACCAGCCAAGCGACAGTCCAAACACACCGTCAGACATGTGCCATCCACGCTGACCGCTCGCCAAGCAACAGTCCATGCACACTGCCAGCCAAGTGCTAGTCCATACACACTGCCAGCTAAGCGCAAGTCCACACACACTGCCAGCAAAATGCAGGTTCACACACACACACAGCCAGCCAACCGCCAGTACACACAGACCATCAGCCGAACTCCAGTTCACACACACACACAGAAGCTAGTGTCTAATGTTTTTCTGCCCCCTTGGGGGTAGATGAACCTAAAAATATGCTGATCTGCCCCCAGGGGGTGGGGGCAGATGCAACCAAAATGTGTTCACATAAAAAAGGGGGAGCAACCCTTGCCTAAGAGGTCGCTCCCTGACATGCCCATAAACATATCTCTGGTGCCTAGTGGGCTTTCTCCCCCCAGGGCAGATCGGGGGCTATTGCCCCCATCTGCCCCCCAGGGGGGTAAAAAGACTGGGGCTATTTTTTAGGGGGAAGGGGCATTTGCATCGCCCATTATGGGCAGCCCACACCCATCTTTTATTAAAAAAAGAAAATTCTCTGGTGTCTAGTGTGCCTTATGCCCCCCCGGGGGCAGATCGGGGGTAATAACCCCCATCTGCCCCCTCAAGGCAGGCAGAAAGACTGTCCCTTTTTTTTTGAGGGGGAGGGAGATTGGCACGCCCATTTTGGGCAGCCCCTACCCCTACATATTCAAAACAAAAAATCCCTGATGCCTAGTGGGCTTTCTGCTCCCCCGGGGGCAGATCAGGGGCTAGTACCCTCATCTGCCCCCCACGGGGGGCAGTAAGGCTTCTGTTTTTATAATTGTGTGTGGGGACATGGCCTTGCCCACTTGGGGCAGCCACCATCCATCAATTATAATACAAATGAAATCCCTGGGGTCTAGTGGGCTTTCTGCCCCCTCTGGGAGGCATAGCGTGGGTAATAACCCCATCTGCCCCCAAGGGGGAGCAGAAAGACTGTCCCATTTTTTTGGGGGGGGGGGGTAGGGACATTAGCATACCCATTCTGGGCAGCCACCCCTCTTTTAGATAGGAAAAATATCCCTGGTGTCTAGTGGGCTTTCTGCCCACCCCATCTACCTCCCGGGTGGGTGGGGGGGTGGCAGAAAGACTGTCCCTTTTGTGTTGGGGTGGGGGCATTGGCATGCCCATTGTGGGCAGCCCCCACCCCACCCCATTTTTATAAAAAAAGAAAGCAATAATCCCTGGTGCCTAGTGGGCTTTCTGCCCCCCCCCCGGGACAGTGGATCGGGGGTAATAACCCCCATCTGCCCCCTCAAGGTGGGCAGAAAGACTGTCCCTTTTTTGTTTGAGGGGGAGGGGGATTGGCATGCCCATTTTGGGCAGCCCCTACCCCTACATATTCAAAACAAAAAATCCCTGATGCCTAGTGGGCTTTCTGCTCCCCCGGGGGCAGATCAGGGGCTAGTACCCTCATCTGCGCCCCAAGGGGGGCAGTAAGACTGTGCCAGTTTTTGGGACAGGTGGGGGCATTATAATGCCCATTTAGGGCAGCCCCCACCCCCTAAATTAAAAAAAATAATCCCTGTTGTCTAGTGTGCTTTTTGCCCCCCTGGGCAGAAAGACTGAATATGGGCAAATTATTATGGAGGGAGCAAAGGCCTTTGCCGAGGGTGCAGCTCTCCCCATCCCTAGTGTCTAGTGGTGGATCCCTGCTTGAGGATTGCCTTCCTGCGGTGATCCCTAAGCAGGAATCCCCTTCCAATGATACAGCTCCCATCTGCCTACGTGCTCAGGTGCTGAGATAGCCCCAGGAGCACAAAGGCAGTGAAAGTGCAATGAGCCGATCCCTCTGACACCTCTTCAAAATACACCCCTTCCTCTGGTGCTACAAGTTTTCATAGATGTCTTTAAACTCAAAGGAGACGGTGTCTGCTCTCTTAACTAAATTGGGCAGGCACCCTCTTAGGGTGATAGGCTGTGAGTAAAAATGCAAATTGGAAGTGACTGATGAATTCTCACAACTGGCATCAGGAACTACTCTTAAAACAATGGCTCAAAAGATAATGCATGGGAAGAGAGTTTCCTTTGCTGGGTGCTTTGGTGAATGTGTGATTGAAGAATTAAGACAATTGCAGTGCTACACAAAGGGGCTTTTTTCTAGGATCTTTGCAAGGTATCGGAGAGGTGACTTCCTTCTCATCTATGGCAGACTGGGTTAAGAGCCTAAATCACCAGCTGTGAAGTTAGAGAAGCTGGCAATGACTGGGCTGAAGGGAATGCCACCATGCGTCAAGTTTTTACAAAGACCTTGTTGGCCAACATTTTGATGAAACCTTCATTTCAGCACAATTACTCTGGTCATAAGTCAGGTTTGGGCAGAGAGACATTGCCGCCTGTTAGTTTCAGGTCTTATCATTGGCCTGGATCAGAACTGGAACTGCCAGTGTTCTCTTGATCTGGTCTCCCTCCGGCCTTATGTAGCCTTTCTGAGGGAACCCACAAGAGCCATGCCCTAATCGACCGGCATTTACAGAGTATATACACCTTCTGGTAAATCCTGCATCAAAGCTAAGAAACCGGTTTGTTTTTATTGAAGGAAACAGGCGAGATGACACTACGTTGTGGAATGAAACAACACATGTTTCTGAAACGCGATCCAATGCCATGTGTTAAGAATATTAGCCAAAAAGTAATGAAAAAAACACTTTAGCATGAGCTGCAACTCACTAGAACATGGCCTTGATCAGTTTAGTCCATTCAGAAACATGCCATATCATTAGAAGTTTCAGTGTTGCCCACCCAGCAAATCTGGATGTTTGATGTTGCCACTTTGCGTTAGCTGTTGATGCAAATGGAGGTATTCAAGTTATTGTGTATTGAAAAACAGCACATGCACTTCCGATGAACAAAGGCACTGATGTGTTTTTGTGGGCAGGGGGCACTCAGCACCCATAATCAAATCCATATGGAAGTTTTTCTTCATTTAGGTGCCAATTTTAGAGCTGACATCTGAGGCAGACCCTTTCTACCTTCCCCACTGATTTCTTCTTTACAACCTGTGTCGCCATTCAGTGCTTTGCGATTGTATTTGGAAAAATAATTCAGGACCCTAGACTGTTTAAAAAAAACCTGAAAACATTTCTCTTTGTTTAATTTGATCCCCGCATTCCTCAAGGCTCGCGCCGGGACACTTCTCGGAGTATCCGTGCGCGCTACAAATATAAATAACATAACATATGGTAGATAACTGTGAAACCAAACCATTTTCTGTCACCCCTATCAGGAGGAGCACAAGGCAGACCGGGGCTTCAGGATCCCAACCATGGTGGTGGAGGTAGTTTGCCACTGGTATCTTGCGGTACCATCCTACTATGGCTCTGCCAACGGGCCCAAGTAAAAGGCTTTCCTAACTTGACTAACGAGAGCGAGTAGTGTAATGCTTCCCACGAGGGGGGGCCTGGGGGACAAGAGCTCAGGAGTCAACATCTGACTAACCGACCCAATAACTTCAGTGTCCAGTCCAGTGCTAGTCTTGTAGCAAATGCAAGTACTTTAATTACACAACAGAAGGAAGTACTTTACATATAGAATTATACATGGGTAAACATGAGTTACAGGGATGTTTTTTACCGATGGGTTCTGAGTGACATCAAATAGACAACGAGAGCGAGACTCAAGTTGTTACTCAGAGCCGGAGGTGAAAACATCCTTGTAATTCACTTTTTACCCATCCATACTTTTATGTTGTGTGGCTGCTAAACTCATCTACCCCTGCTTTTAACTGCTATGCAGGGGCAGAGGAGAAATATGGGAGCCATACATAACATGGCCTCTTTTCCATGACCCGAATGTGAAACAAATACCTTGTCTGCCATCCTTAACCAACCCTCCACCTCCTCCCTTGCTGTGTCCCCCCGCAGTTATGCTTTCAGCCAAAGCAGTGCTGCTCAGACCTGACAGTTTGGGCTGGACAGTTCCCATTGGATAAGGATCAAGAATGATTTGCATATGGCTGGGACCAGACAGAGGTGACATGGTGTGCAAAATAATGATGGGATGCAACCCAAGTAAATAGAAGTGGCTGAGATTAATTCAAGCATTCCATCTATCACTTTTTGGTATGTCTCCGAAAGCCATGTCAGCCTGGACGGGAAGTCCTTTTTGACGTAGCAACAGTGGGCAACAAATTGTGTTACCAACTGTTTCTGTGTCTGCACTACAGCTACCAGAAACCCATGCCTGAAAGGCACGGAGGCGGTGGGGCTACAGAGCTTTGAAGGGCGCATTCTTCTTCAGCGCAGAATGCGCCCTGGTGAAGATCGGGGCTAGAGTGGGCCTGTCTGCAGCCAATCAAGGCCAGGCTGGGCCATCCCACTTAGTTCTCTGACTATTCCTAAACAAAATGGGTAAGCGTAAAGCTGCATCTAACATCATTCCTAATTCCTCTTGTAGCAGCACTACGGCTTCTATCAATAGCATTCTGGAGTGGGCCAGGAGGGTTGTCTCTAAAGAGATTGCACTCACGCAACTTAAACTTTCGCTGGAGTTCATGGGTGCAGGTAGTCATCATGCTACATTGGACCTAACTGTAACTAACCCCAGCCTGTTGTGGTGTTAGATTGTATCCTTGTGAGTCCATACAACTGAGCTGTGCCCCCGATTGCCAATCCCCTATTGCATCAGGTGCTAAAAAGGAAAAAAGGGCCACTAAACTGGTGACAACAAACAGACAAAAGGTATTATCTGGGGCTGCTTTTGCTGAGACCGCTCCAGCCTCTGTCTCTGATACCATCGACCCATTGCTTTTGAGTTAGTGTTGTGATAACTTCAATACGATTCTAAAAGATCATTTGCAAGTGATTATATAGCATTTGGATAATATTGTGACATTTCTCCTTGCTGCTGGATTCTCAAATGCTCCAGTCTCTGTTTCAGCTTCTGAGTATCAGATAGGAAAAGCGCAACAGGCAGTCCTTCCCACCCAACAGCGAAGCTGGCCTTTGGTTGAATCCACACCCCTTTCTCCATACACTCTTTTCGCACAACATATCTCCCCCCTGTACAGATGAATCATGTAAAGCAATACACCAAGTCAAAGTCCCTGGCCTGCCCACCCAGCAAGCCCAAAGTAACTTTAGCGGTCAAGAATTTATCGCAGTCGGAGCACCTGGCACAAGTGACTACCTCAAGTAGCATCCAACGGAATCTTCCATTTTCTGCTGTGTCATGGCGGGCGTACCACTACTCGGAGGCAATCAAGAGGAAACAGGAGAACAATTAACTAATAAAGTTATCCATTTGCGGTCTACTGAGCGATTTTGACACAGTGAATAGTAACAAGATTATCATGACTGGGTGAGTCCATCTATTAAAAACCTACCCGTAGTCCACATCTTCAATTTCAGGAACCCCACCTATGTAAGGAACCTCTTAATATATATAAGCTGTGGTGTTAATAATCAGGGGAAAATCACAACTCTACCTCTGATTTCTCATTCCATATATAACAAACACTCTCTAATACCCCTGGCTTAGTTAGCTCTAATTTACAACAAGGTGATAAACTGCTCCTAAGTAACAGCTATGAAGTCTTGTCTGCTTTAATGACAAATGATTTATTCAAAATATTATCCCACGATTGCATTGCTGTTGGCAGGAACAACAATCAAGATTATACTAGAAATTGTGCTGGGGTGAACAAGTTTAGGCATATCTGTCGGCTGTCTGTCTATCTGTTGAGTTGGAATATCGCAGGAATCCAATCAAAACTTGATTTACCTAACTGGGAGATGTTGATTGACGAGCATGATGTAATCCTCTTCCAGGAAACCTGGTCCACCCCCCATTGTCACGTAATGGGTGTGCATGTTATTGAATCCTGTCCTTTCCCCTTTTGTGTGCTGGGTTGGCTGTCAATATAGGTAAAATTATAACTGAAGTTAACTGTGAACGTTGTGGAAAACTGGAGCACTGGGATGCAGATTTCATCTATAAGGGGCCATTTTAATTTTCATTTCTATTTGTTCAATTTTTATAACCATGATTTTGTTAATTTTGTTACTGCTAAATTTTAAGTCTTATGGACAAATTAAAGGGCAAGCGTGGCTCATCAACAGAGCAGCTTAATGCCATTGTATGGGGTGATTTTAATGACAAAATGTTTATCTGAACCATCAGCTCAGTGCCCCCTTTTAAGGACCTGCCTGATAGGTGCAGCAATCGCAGGAGGCTGGAACTTGTAATTACATTGCTGCACATCGCCTGATTGGCATGCCTAAATGAATTTATTGCGGTTCAGGCAATATTCTTTTGTACCATGGACAGAGCTGTGCTTCTTTGATCAATAATGTCTTTCTGTCATGTGGGCTATCGAGCTATCTCTTGATAGGGGTTAATATTGGACGATAATTATGGGGATCATAATACCCCATCGGCTTAATTTCTATTCCGGATAGCACTTAAGAGTGCCTTAGCCTCTCAATCGCAGAGCCTAAACTTCAACATAATGGCCTGAGACTGTCTTGGCATCTCTCAAATCCGATGGAGTTCCCTTCAAGTATAGTCAAGAACAACTTGAGATTATTTCTAATGTGCTTATCTGAAGCTGACATCGGGTACTGTTATTTAATTGCTTTTGAGAGAATTTCCTAGTATTCATACTGCCCTTTTCAAACCTATGCACAAAAGCAAAGCCAGCCCGAGGTGGTTCAATCAAGCATGTTCTCTCGCAAATAGACGTTTGTGCCTAGCTTTTTCATCCACACCAAGGATTACTGTGAAAGTTGAGGCCTCTCGCCAATGGGATAAACGCATTTTAAAGGAGAGAAAAGCTGAGATTGAACAAGATAACTAGGTGCGTCTGACTTTTTCTGCCAATATACGAAACATAGGTTTTTTGGTCTGCAATGAATTCCATTAAAATGGTCTATGGCTACATGACCGGTCCTCAATGGGCTTCTCATTTCAAGTTAATCTATAGCTGACCCCCACATGATGACCTATTGGCCCTTTTGCGAAACAGGTTGGCTTCAAGTGACACTTTTGAACTAAATGAAGTGATGATGGAGTTATTCCAAAGTCCTGCAGATAAAGCTCCTGGCCCTGATGGATTGACAATTGACCTTTTGAAATGGGTGCCATCGCTGACCTGTGTTTTTAATACTTCTGTGATGTCCCGATTGACAAGCTCATCGAGCACTTCCTTTATAGTACCGACTTTCAAAAAAGGCAGCTGTTCAGAGCCAAGATGCTATCAGCCAAATTCCTTATCAACAGCAAAGCTAAGGTTCTGGGAAGAGTACTATATAACAGAATACAGGACTGGACTAAGCTTAACGACCTCATTGATCCATGTCAGTACGTTTTTAGGGTGAAGTTAAGTACTCTTGAGCAGTGCTTAAATTTAAATCTTATAAATGACAAATATACCATTGCAAAGCTCTGCCCTCTGTACCTAGCATTTATGGACTTGTCATCAGCATTTGAGAATGTCAGTTATACAAAACCATGATTGGCCCTATTTAATACTAGAGTAAGAAGTGCTCTTGGTCCATTTCCTGCACCTTTTACATGAGATTCTTACAGCTAAAGTTTGATTCAGTCCCAACAGGGAGACTTCAGATTCCTTCCCAATATTGCAGAAGGTACATCAGTGGTACAGTCTTGCCCACCTCTTGTTTGTATTCTCCATCAAAAACCTGAGTTCCCTCCTTGAAAAAGGTTTGCATGGACATCCCTATGATTAACAGCACCCTTATACTATATGCGGACAATGCAGTGTTCATGCCCTAGGGTCTTGAATTGTCTTGTAACTTAGTAACTTCATACAGTTCATGTCAGACTTTGGCCTGTCTACCCTAAGTCCCATATAATGGCCTATGAGCACCTTTACTGTTCGCAATAACAAACGTGACAGTGTCAATTGTTTCCCATATTTAGGTGTCAACTTTGACTGTTCGGCAGTTGGTCGCCTAATGTCTTAAATAGACAATTTAAGCTTATTAGTTGTTGGATGCCATCTTCTATTAAGGCCAAGAATAATACCCCTAGAACTACATGCGTCTATTTCCTGCCAGTATTAGAGCAATCCAACAGTGACAGTCATTTTCTTTATCACCATTAGTTGCAGGACCGGGTGTTTGTGAGGTGTCAGGCGCTCATATAGTTGTCACATATACGTATTCAAGAACAGGGTTTTCACCCCCCGGTGCATTCAATAGTGGGAAGGTACACCCTACTCCCCTTGGTGCAATCCTAAGATTGAGAAGCAATGTCTAATTACATGAAGCACACGCCATTCGCCTAAGCTAAAGGAAGGCCGCTTGAAGAAAATAAAACACGGCAATAGAAGAAAAGAAATCTCTTATGTTTAGTACACTTTCTTGTCCAAAGATTGGTGATTGACTTGAATGGCGTGTGCTTCATGTAATTAGACGTTATTTATCACCATGCTTGTCAATGGCTGGATGAAAGAAGACTCCCAACCCCCTGCCAAGGAAAAGAGACCAACCTGAACAACCATTTTACCATCTGAGGTATCTGTGACCCGAAGGACCAGAGATCCAAATGCCAAAGGAAGTGGAAACCGACCTTTCGGTCAAACCATGAGAAACCTCAGCGGTGGAAGAGTTGATGACGAACGGAACAGAGCCACAATCCTCAGTTGACAGCAACACAATCCCGCCACTCTCGGCAGCACAATAGTTAGACTTCATCCCTAGGCCAGATGTTGTAATGTTGATCATTACATTCCGGCCAATTTTCCAGTCGTATTGAACACTGGACAACACCCCTCTGCTGCAGAGGCCAGACTACTTGTTAAGTTATTAACTTGCACTGTTTAGGTTAACATGTTGTAACATATTCTTTAAATTGGGAGACCGATACTTCAAGGGTAGAAATGTACAATGGGGAGAAGTTGAGGAATTAGTTGTAAAAGAGTTACATATCATAACAAGGCAGACAGGACCTCCTCAATACTGACACAATGTACGAGGATGAGCAGAAACGATAAAAAAAAAAACCCTGCCATAACAAATGCTCATGTGAAATGTAAATGGGCTGAGCAACAAAATTAAGTGGGTGCAGTATACAAAGCACCAATCGCCAGATGCTTTACTCATGCAGGAACCCCATTTGCATGTCTCTGCCAGTTCCTGGGCAGATGCGGCTACCCAAGAGTTTTCCACCCAAAGTTCACCTCCTCCTGTAGAGGGATAGCGATATTCCTACATAAATCCTTTCCCTTTGCAATAGGCCATGCACAGGTTGACCCTGTGCATGGTCTATGGTCTACATCCTCGTACCTGAAAAACTGGAGAGTGAAAACTCGATGCTAGTTGCCGCCTGTGCTCCATCAGGCTTTGTTTTTTATACACTGCATACACCAACCACAATACTTGCCAAATACCATCTGGCAAACTTATTATTGGTGGTGATTTCAACACAGTCATGAACAAGCAATTAGACACTTGGCATCTTAAATAATCGAAAACCTACTGTGCCTGTCAGGTCTAAATCACTAACCATGATGTAGGTGTATCGCAAATTGCACCCAGAGGCACATACATGCACTTTTTATTCTGGCACCTGTAGCTCCCTGTCCAGAATTGACCATTTTGTCATGCCTGCCGCTGATATCAGACATCTAGCTGGAGAAGAGATATTCCTCCCTGAACAATCTCTGACCATTCACCCATCATGCTCCGCGTTAGCAGACAAGACTACCACAAAGGGTGAATTGAACTTTTGCACATGGTGGCTGCTTGACAATGACTTTGCTGAATCACTCAGAGACAACATTAACAACTACTTTTGACATTACTACAGGCTCCATGGCCTCGACCAGTGCTCTCCGGTAAGCGTTCAAGATAATGGTCAGAGGGAAAGCTTTGTCCCATATTAAACAGAAGAACGTCTAACATGAGGGCAGCATGGTAGCTTTAAAAACTAAGATGTTGGATTGGAAAACACAAGTTTCATTATTAAGGAAACGCAGCTCCTAAGGCAATTAGAAACCACCCAGGTACAATTAAGAGAACTAGCCCTCAAGACAGTCGGACCTATCTGGATGGCCTCATAAAGCTGGATCTGTAACTCTGGGGATCAATGTGGTAAACCCCTATATTAGTGTTCAACCCAAGAACTGTCAACCCAAATATTCTCTAATCTCCGCACAGGAAATGAAGACTTAGTCTCTACAGTAAGAGACATATAACACCTTTGTAACAAGTACATCATATTATATGAGCCACTCTCCCCATCGGCGGAGTGCCTTACCGCCTTAATCATAGATCTTCCAGTTAGTGTGCTCAATACAGACAATTGCAAAGAGCTGGAACTGCCTATCAAGATTGCAGAGATCGCAGAGGTGATCACTAGGGTGCATTCGGGTAAGATCTCAGACCCTAACTGCTTCCGGGTGGAATTTTACAAGAAATTTGCTTCCCTTAGGGCCCCTCATCTGTTGACCTTATTTAATGAGACAATACATTCATGTTTCATTGCAGGCAACCTGGGAGGAGCATTAGTAGTCATCCTGAAGCAAGGCAACCCCTTCCCTCTTCCCCAGAACGCCCACTCTCTTACAGGCCTATATCCCTCACAAATTCGGAGACCAAAATAGTGACTAAAGTCTTGGTCAGCCACTTAATCAAAATTATCTCCCAGTTAGTGCACCAGTCATTGACGCAGTCAGTTGGGCTTTTTTGTTCCATGCACTCCACAAAATGGGCTTTGGATCTTATTTCATAAGATGTGTCAAAACTCATTACACGGCCACATAGGCTCGAGTAACTACAGGCAGAACACTATCAAATGGATTTTTGGATTGAACGCGGCACAAGACAGGATGTCCACTTTCCCCGCTGCTCTTCACTTTGATAGGGGAGCCGCTGGCAGAGTGGATAAGGAAAGATGTGTCATAACGGGTTTTTAATAGGTCAGACCGGTGGCGGACCACATATCCATAACTTCTGGAGCTATATAGTGGGGCATCAGGCTTATCTGTTAACTGAGCCAAATCAAGACTGGTGCGAGTGGAGAACTGCACGAACACGCCACAATGGATAACCAAACCTCCCTTGAGGACAGAAAACTTTGAATACCAGCTATCTCCTTTGTTTTAGGAAAGTTGGAAACTAAACACAACCTCTTCTAGCCAAATCTAATGTAGATATGTGCCGTTGGTCTGGCTTACCACTCTCTATGCAGGACAGAAATGCTGTTTACAAAATAAAGATCCTACCCAAATGGCGATAGACACTTTCATACTACTCATACAGCATCCCTCTTGGCTTTTTCAAGAAGCTTTAATCCAATGGCAGAAGTTTTTTATGGGCCAGGAAACAACTCGGGATCTTCCGGTTTACGACTGAAGGATAGAAACTCCTGACATGCAATTGTACTAATTGGCCATCCATATGGTGACCATTAGTGACTGGATTCATGGATTTCAAGAAGACCCCACACCTCTTAGAATTAGACCTTCCCTTGATGTGCAGCATACAAACACCTCTACGGAGCAGGGTCCATAGACTCCTTACCAGAAATCATGAAGATCATAAGGGCCTGGAGGAATGCCATGAAAAATATAGAATGGCACCACAAATTGACACAAGTGCCGCCTATGTGGTGTGACACTGGACGTATATGAAATCCTTTGATGAACTCACGGCAGAGTTTGCTCTACACAACTTAGTAGTTTCCGCTTTATCCAGTTGAGGCACTTGCTGGAGCAATGCCAAGAAGAACTGTAAAAACTCCCTGAATTTAAGCCTCTGGAATACAAGCTGACACTGGAGGCATTACGACGCGGTGGTGGTGGTGATCAATAGCTTTAACCCCATTATTTCCATCCAAGCTGGCTGAGAGAGAGAGAGACCTTGGCTTCCTTGAGGATACGAAATGGACAGAATCAAAAATGGAGCTGTCCCCTTCAGTATCATCCAACTGCAACTAATCAAACTCAGTTATCTTTACAGAATATACTAAACCCCTGAAAGACTATGGAAGATGGGAACGGTACCTCCTCTTCCCCCACCCCATGCATGCAGTGCTCAGTCATTGGCACATCCTTCCGTATAACGTGGGATTGTTCTCATAGCCAAACATTTTCATACTATGTACAAGTATCCCTAGCGGTAGGTCGGTCCATAAACCTTATACTCAAAATGGCCTTACTGGGGATACAAGAAGAATTGGAGGGCTCTGGGAGCACCTGTACGCTAATAGGCATGGGTTGTCTAATTGGCAAAAGCAAACTAGCGTGATTATGGAGGGCAAACCTCCCTCCTTCCTGCCAAGATTGGGCCACACTAAGCTGACCAAGACATGCAAACATATATAGCTTTATGCCAAAGGGGTTCATGAACGACTCGTGCTCTTTGCGGAAACCTGTATACAAACAATTGTTTCTGCTTTTGTGCCAAGACAGTATTTTGTAATTTTATGGACCCCCTCGTTTCCCTCCTATTGTTATGTGTCTTCTCTTGGTAAGTATTAAGTTGAAATTAAATAAGGCATGCGATGACAAAAAAAGAATAATCCACCTGGGAGACCTTTAATTTTTCAATTTGCTCATTATTGGATAAGACTCATTTCCTGGCATCTTTAATCCAAAGAATACAGTTGTACATCCAAGATATGGCAGATTTTTTTAAACCTATCCAAGGCAACCAATGGTTTACTGATTATACAGTCTAATTAGAGTGGACATGAGCAGCTTGTACGCCATAATGTTACATGAGTGGGGACTTTAAACATTTGATCAGCACAAAAAAGTACAGCATACAAAGATGTTACTAGATATGGTATACGTCTGCCTTATCAAAAACATTCTACTTTACTATGATGTGTGCCGACAAACCTATGGGGCATTCATTCCTGCCCTGCATAGGGCTGGTGGGAAAAGCTGCTTGGGGAGACACAAATTAGATTTATATTGAAAAAGTCCTGGGCTTGGGGTACATCATTGACCCGTTCATCATCTGGGAAGGAAGCAAGAGGAATGTGAGTAATACTATGGATAATTGAATTAAAACTTCATGAATTTACATTTCATATGATATAAGTACAAGTAGAGTGTCCTTCCCTGATGTAGAAGTCTTTATTGAAGGACAACTAGAAACTGCATTAAATTTGAAGTAGACCACAGCCAACAATTGATTAAATGCAACAAGTTGCCATCAACGAAGTGAAATATATGATGTGGAGAATTTGAGGATTAAAAACAATTGTTCAACAGATAATGAATACTGCAAACATAGAGAATAATGCTTTGCACAGTCACTTTAAAGCGCCACAGAAATACATTTCTTGGCTGCCAAATGCCAGTTTGATTTCATACCTGCACTAGATATAAGGCATGTGAAAATATATTGCATTCCAATATACTGTGGAATGGAACATGTGATTTGAAATCGAGAAGAATGTCACGTGGAAATACTTAAGTTGTATACGCTCTTCCAATTCACTTGGAGTACCCAGTGGGTATTTTCTGTCAATCTCCAATTTTTGGCACTCCCTAGTAGGTTTCTGACATTACACATACACTTGTATACACATATATTTTTCAGGCCCCTCAGGCTATACCTTAGTCCTGATGAGACCCTCATACTCCTTGATGGGACTAAACATTGTGGACACGGTTTGCAAACAAATCCTTTGACAGCGAGGCAAACGAAGACCTTTACAAGGTGGTACTTTGTCCATTTCTGGCATTCCTTTAGACTGTACTGAGAATTGCATTTTAAAATGGTTAAGAGTGCCAGGAGTCACTTTGTTTGTGGAGAGGGAGTGCACAGAGCAGCTGACATACTGGTTCACCAAGACTCCAGCACCCAAGTAACACTTCTTCTCATCGCTGCCCCCATGTAACCGGTTAGGGGTGGAGCATGTTGTATGTGAGTGCTCGGAGCTGCGCCCTTTGGGGGCACAATAGAGACTAAGTTCTTCCGCGTCAGAGTCCATAGAATGTGGCTGTGCCGAGCCATCCTGCTTTTGTTTGCTGTTAGGGTACACTGTAAGTTTTTAAGAGATGAAGGTCTTTGCTCCACCTCCACAAGAGAGATGTTTGAACTTCTTCTCAGTGCATAGAAACTAATGGTCATTCAAACAATAAGCATTGGTAGTGTATTACAAATTGAATACATGCCTTGAATCTCAATGCAAAAGTTTATCATTCTGAATCAGCCTGCTTGCTGTTGCTGGCAGATGAAGCGGTTTATTTGGAGCTCAACGCTCTCCTGGTCAGTCGGTGTTCTCCCTCCACCTGCTTGCTACTATATTTGGTTCTTTTAAAGGTAAGCCCACATGCTCAAACACAGATTTGTCTGGTCTTTGCAGTCTACTTCTCTGGGTTCGCATAACAAAGCACAGTGTTTAAAAGGAGTTATGGTAAATCATAGGATATTGTTACAGGGCTGCTGATTTGAGTGCCGCAAGGAAGGGAGTTGTCGAGGCTATCGCCCAGGATTTAAAGTGGTGTTAGAACAAAGCGCTGCTGCCAGACCTCTTGCGTATGTCTAGAATTCATGTCCTTCATCACCATCAAAATCACTGCCCATATTTCTTGAAACCTTTATGGATGGACTGAACAGACCCAAAGTCATGCAGGAAACAAGAGCTCTTAGCACTGTTACTAAGAAAATGTTAATGGCTCATCTCAGCTTAGTAGAAGTAAAAATTTACTTTACCATTAGTTAATCATAAAGTAGAGATCACCCAATAGATTAATAATGCAGTGTTATCCATGGCAAAACAGTTGAGACTCCTTTTCCAAATGTTCGGTCATGTGGTGCGAATACACATTGTTTCCATTAATGAACTCTAATAATTCCAACTCTGTTTGGATATCCCAACAAAAATTGTTATTTCCTCCCCTGGAAGACAATGAAATAGAAGACGTAACCACTCCTCTTAGAAGCTACAATTTAAATGTTTCAAGCTCAAATCCTCCATTCCAGTATCTAAGATGGATTGTATAGGGAAATTCAGCAATTGAATGTATTTTCTAAACAAAATCGAGTTGGTCGATTAAAAAATGTAGTGGAAGAACTAGAAAGTTAAACTGAGAATTGGACGCTAAGCCATGGGAACTGTGCACAATTTATGAGACAAGTATCAAAATATTGGAAATTCCAGCCATCTGCAGTCTGGGCTAGAAAATCCTGCCTGTCGTCTCTGAACCACTATTACTCTATCCTTGTACCTGCTCAATGTATCATCCCTTCTAGAGTGGGCACTTGTCCCAAACCATCAAGTGCAGTAATCGCGAACGGACCAAAAGCTTGCCTTTGTAATGACACATTATATGTGTCAAAAGCCTTCTAACGGAGCAAACAGAGGGACCCTTATTTTTCAAACTAATATGTTTTAGCTGTCTCACCAGCCTCATGTCATAAAAAAAAAAAAACATAAAGCTAAAAACGTATGTATATGCTTACAAAGGACTCTGGCTCGGCATTCTTGGCTCTCTTGCACTGTGAATGACAACATTTTGCGTGATCATGTGCACATCTGCTGAAGTGAACTTCAGTGCCAGAGCTGGTGAACCAATGCTTTACTTTGTCAATGCATTTTTCCTTTCATACTGTATCTTTTTTGGGTCTCTCTATAGACAGCTCCAACTTCATACTCCACAGAGCCAATCCTTGCTCAAGATTGGATGGCTTTCTCTTTTGCTGTATTCCTATTTGTTGCTTTCCTCCCTTTGTGTTTGAACCCAAAAACCTTCTATAGGTGGGTCTCTGTTTGTTGGTGGATTCATCTTTATTCCTGCTCCGAATGCAGAATTGCAGACAAACGTTTGAGCAACACTAGTTTGCTGCCTTTCAGTGCCACATAGTGGTCACTTGAATAACTGCAGCAGAAATGTAGGAGATACCACATCAGTATTTACCAACTACTGCAAACGAGTATTGGCAATGCCAGTCAGTCTCGCTTGAATGTAAAGGTAAGTGAAGTCAGACTGCCATTGCGAATGCTTGTTTAATTTTTGCAGTTATCCTGGTCTGTTTAAGCTGTACTTTCAAATTACAGTAATTCAAAGTCAATGGTACGTTTGCTTTCCCTGTGATGTGCATTTGTCTGTTATAAGTATGCATGACTGCTAGGAGGCACCCATATGTTTTTGTTAAAATTATGCGCAATGGTTAATTTTTTACTTTTAATTTCAGATTTTTCTTGCAAGAGCATGGTGCCCGGTTCAAGTGGCATCATGGTTTTTATTTTTGTGGCATATGCTTGCAATAAAAATATAACCATTACACCAATTTTTCAAGGCCTGGCCTTTTGGCTTTAGCAATGTTTGTTTTTGGTGGCCACTTCCTGTGCCGCACCACCCTGACTAGCCGTGACGCACCAGGAAAGAGGATGTTTGCACCTTTCTGCTGACGCTTTAGGCTGGTTTATGAGGCTGTGGTGGCGTCTGGGGACGGAAACTGTAGGAGCCATTCTGATCTTTGAATATCAGTAGTATGTAATAAAACCACATTTTGTGTGTGTGTGTGAGAGAGAGATATTGGCCTCAAAATGGGCATCTCCACATGTGTGTGAATGTGCACACATCAAGAAAATTGATTACACAGTCTGCAGACGTCCTGCTCTATCATTCATTCATACTATTTAAAGATGCATGCTTTTTGTAAGTCGCTTTGTTGAATAAAGGCAAACGAAACTGAAAGAAAACATACTTCTATCAGTGTGCTCAAACTAAAAAAAACCTAAGTGAAAAGCACGCAAGCTCTCAATTATGCACAGGGTGGCTCTTTATCTAATGATGCCCAAATAGGCCGAAACTGGTCTTGTATTGCTTGTGTTCTGGTTCACAGTTTGGGCTGGACTGTTCCTATTGGAGCAGGACCACGGCTGATGTGTATAGCTGGGTCTAATCTACGGAGACATGGTGGGCCAAAGAAACAATGGATTGGGATGTGTCCCAGAATAATTACTAGTGGCTGAGATTAATCAGGCATTCCATCCCTCGTTATGTTTGTATCCAGGCGTTGGTCTCATTCTCACTGTGCCACTGGAACCAAGCTGCACCTGACTGAAGAGCCTCACTTAGGCCAAAACCATTCTTGGGTTGCTTGTGTTCCAGTTCAGAGAGGATCTAGCTTGGCACTTCGAACTGGACTCTGCCTATTGGAGCAGGACGAAGGCTGAATAAAAAATTTGCTAGCATTCGCGCCAAGAATTTTCAATTCTATTAAGGACACGGATGCGAGGATTATGCTTCTCTTTCGTTTATTGCTACTCACAGCAGCCAATGAAAAAACGTTTTATTACACAAAATAAACTACATTTCCCATGATGCTTCTCATTACATCATATCCTGTCTGACCCTATAAGAGCCACCATTTCCTTTTCCTGAGCCTCTTTCTTTGCTCGAATTTTAGTACAATATAACATTAAATCAAGTCCAAACTGTCATCCTCCAACGTGGAAGAACCATAACCAAACTGGAACGTTATACATCTTCTTCAACCAGAAGCACATCTATTCCGTCTTCTTTTCGGAACCGAAATGAATGAAACGTAAGAGAACCCGTAACTTCTGTTAAACAGAATATAAAATACATACGGGTGGGCATATATTACAGACATTGTAATATAACCGGGTGGGATAATCCTCGCCTCCGTGTCCTTAATAGAAATGAAAATTCTTGGCGCGAACGCTAGCAAATTTTTATTCTATTACAGGACCGGAGGCTTCGGATTATGCTTGTTCAACGCTTATCAAAAACTACTGTAGTTATATCATCCACCGGTTTATAATAAAATTGTTTAAACGTAGATTCTGATGACCAATCAGCAGACCTCATAATATCTTGAACAGTTGAACCCAACATAAAAGTCTTGGATGCCATGGCACCACAAACAGAATGTGCACCAAATATCTGGGTATTAATACCAGCTTCTTGCATGACTGATTTTAACCACCTGGCTATGGTAGCTGCTGACACCGGTTTAAACGGTTTCTGTAATGCAATCAATAATTGCTTTGAACCTTCTGGTCTGAAAGACCGAGTACATTCCTCATAAGCTTTCACACACTGGACTACACATAGCTTAGCATTACTGGGAAAAGCATTATACTCAATACTACGTGATAATGTTTTTGTCCTGCCAGTAATATTAAAGTAAACACCTTCTGGAATAAATACTCTACCTGTAAGATCCAAGGCTCGCACATCCGAAGAACGCCTGCATGCAGACAAACACAATAACATAGCTAGCTTAGCCGTCAATTGTTTCCTGGACAATAAATTGTTAGTCGGCCATTTGTCAAATAATGAAAGAACTAGTGATGCATCCCACAGGGATGAGTACTTTGGATTAGGAGGATTAGCTACTCTGATGCCTTTTAGTAACTTACACACGACTGGATGCATACCGACTGGCTTACCATCCACCTGAGTATGGCCAGCTGAAATAGCCGATCTGAAGTTATTAACTGAGCGGTATGCTAAACCCTCTGAAGCTTTGTCTGACAAATTCACAACATGGGATAATTCTGCCCCCACGGGATCCACTTGCCGTTCCAAGCACCAACAAACCCAGCCTTTCCAGGCTGAAGGGTACCTTTTCCTTGTGGAAGGGGCCCAGGTTTGTTTGATGAATGCGGAAGCTTTGTCCGAAATTCCTGGCACTTCCCATTGTTGCCGGAAAGCCTCAATGCCATCAAGGACAACTGCCCCGATGTTACCATCGGATGCAACTCTCCATGAGGGCCCTGGAGCATCATCGCAGACCACGGGATCATCCTGGGAAAGTCGCAGCTCATCTCCAATACTACTGGGAACCAGGGCTGCGACTTCCACATGGGGTTCACCAAGATCACTTCCGCTAGTTGGCGGGTTACCTGCGTTGCCACTCTGGGGATCAAGATGAAGGGGGGAAAGGCGTAAATTCATGCCCACTGACCAATCCTGAGAAAAGGCATCCGTCGCCATCGGATCCGGCCTCCAGCTGAAAAACATCTGCAATTGTCGGTTCAGTCTGGACGCAAACAGGTCTATTTTGCAAGTGCCCCATATTGCTTGCAGCCAACTGAATATCTGGTGTTGGAGCTGCCAATCGCTGTAATCCTTGAGATACCGGGAATTCCAATCCGCTACAACGTTCAACTGTCCCGGAATATATTCTGCTATGACTGAAATCTGATGACTCGGGCAATAGTGCCAAAAGTCCTTTGCTATCTCCACTGGTAGTGACGACCTCGTACCTCCCAACTTGTTGATATATCTCACTGCTGAGATATTGTCCATCCTGAGAAGAATGCAACAAGAGACTTGTTTGGGGGAAGAGTGTCCGGATCGCAAACGACCCTGCTAACAACTCTAGGCAGTTGATATGGAGATCTAGTTCCTGAAGGGACCATCTTCCTCCTGTGGAGATATCTCCGCAATGTGCTCCCCAGCCCCAATGGCTGGTGTCGGACTCTATAATAACCTCTGGTTGGGATCCGAAGATTGCTCTGCCGTTCCACGCTTCTACGTGGCCCAACCACCACTGTATCTCTTCCCGTACTTCCTGGGAGAGTGGAAGCAGGTCTGTATAAGACAGAACCTTCTGGAGTTGTTGAATCTTTAGTCTTTGAAGGGCCCTGTAGTGAAGAGGGCCCGGGAAGATTGCCTGTATGGAGGATGCTAATAGCCCCACTATTCTGGCAATTGCCCTTAGGGAGACTGTCTGTTTGGATAGCACTGTTGTGAGCTCCTTCTTGATATCCCGCAACTTTGAGCGGGGCAGGCTCAACTGAGCTGTCTGAGAATTGATGACGAACCCCAGAAAATCCATTGTCTGAGAGGGACACAGGGACGAATTGGGTTCGTTGATCACAAAACCCAAGTTCTGTAGAAGGGACATGGTCATTTGTAAGTGTTGACTGGCTAAAGATTGCGTCTGTGCCATGATGAGTATATCGTCTAGATATACAATCATGCGGATGCCCTGCTCCCTTAGATGAGCTATCACCAGTTTCATTACTTTGGTGAAGCACCACGGAGCTGAGGAAAGCCCGAAAGGAAGGGCCAAATATTCCAACCAACGGTTCCGCCATCGAAATTGCAGAAAGCGACGATGGGGAGGATATATAGGAATCGTCCGGTAGGCATCCTTCAAGTCTAACCTGACCATCCAATCCCCTTTCTTTAGTAAGTCTGCCAAATCATGGATACCCTCCATCTTGAAATGTTTGTAGGTCATAAACTGATTGAACTCCCTCAGGTTTAATACTAACCTGTGACCACCACCTTTCTTCTGCACTAAGACATTGCTGCAGAACCCGCGAGGTCCGTCGTCGCAATAAGCAACCGCGTGCTTCTTCAGCAATTCCTCTATTTCTGCGTCTATAAAAGCACACTCTTGTTGGGAAAAACTGAGTTGTCTCGGTTAAAAAGGCCCGCCTGAAAGACCCTTTTTATTCCGGATTGGGCTTTGTCCAATGATGTAAATGTGCCCACTTATTTAGAAACGTCCTTGACGAACCTTTCTCCGAAGAGATTACCCTCTGCAAGTGGACCAGACTCGGCCGATGCTATTTCAGTCAGATTTGAGTCCATTCGCATCAACAGAGATTTGCGTCTCTCAGTAGAGATGGCACAATTGGCGTTTCCTAAGAGGTATATCGCCCTGTGTCCAGCCCGCTAAAACGTCTGGATCCACCGGCGTAGCTGATTCCTTTGCTACAAGGGCCATTTCCAATATTTTGGCCAGGGGCCCAGCGACATCTAAGAGTTTGTCCTGGCAACCCTGCCAGGCGCGATCAATCCCTTTTTTGGGGTCCTTTGCGAACTTTTTAAGGAAGGTAAGGAGACTGGCATCAATATCAGGTGTTTCTGCCACCTTATCCTGGATGTCAGGTCGAGGGCACTCAGAACGGAGGCTGTCGCGCACTTCCTTGTCAAAGCCCCTTCTAAGATTATCATGCAGATAGTCTGCCACCTCCGGGGCCGGAGCCCAATCTGACGAACGAGGATGCACGATATCTGCCAGGTTGAATGTAAAGGGGGTGTTTTGCGGTGCCATGTCGGTTGTCATATCAACAGACTTCCTAGATCTTTTCTTAGGAGGAGCCTCCTCATCAGTTGTATCTGTACCAGTGGTATCAGTGTCTGTGTACATTTTCTCTTTGTGTTTCGCTTTCCCACCTCCGGAATTAGAGGGAGTGGAATAACCATGATCAGGCGCCTTCGCCTTGGGCAGGTTTGCTAATGCATCAGTGTGAGGCCATGGCCCTGACTTTGGTGTGCCTGTGGTGTCGTTGGTTTGAGGATCAGCTGGGGCTTGAACCCCATGGCGCTTCGCAAAGCTTTCGAGCTGTTTAGTAATTGGCTTTAATGCTGCTGCCAAGGCTTGCTGCACAGTAGTAGGGACTGCCTTCTCAATGGCCCTGTTGACCGACTGCTGAACCGAAGCGTCCAGAGCGTCAACAATATTATCTTCTAGGGTACCTTCCTGCTGTCCCTCTTGATAGGGTTCCTCCTCTTCATATCTCACCCACTCTTCCATAGTGCACACTATTGAACTCTTACCACAGTAATATTATGCTTGCAAAGCAAGGTAGGCCTGGAGGAGTCAGGGGGGAGCCAACCCACAAGCACACAATCAAATGAGGTAAAGGACGAGTACCTGGCTCCTCAGCAGATGCTGTATTCAATTATTATTCCAGCCCAAGCAGGGCGTAAGAGCCAAAATATGTAATTGGAGCGTGTGCTCACTCCAGGGGGCTGACTATTGTTGCAGCCAGTCAGGCATCACAAAATCGATCTGCTCGTCGGAAAACTTTCAGGCTTCTGCCTTCAGACGAGCAAGGGGGGCACGTACGACATGCGTAGCCCTAAAACGCCCAAAAGTAGCCCAATTGGGCTACGCACGTCGTACCGATGCAGGCTCGAAACCACACTCCGGCTGATGAGGGGGGCCTTGGCGGTATAAAGCAAGAAGCTCGCGGCCACAATTAAAGGCTTATCTCGCCGCCGAGGGCGGCGCAGTGCTCATGCTCCCAGCGGGAGTTGTCCTGACACTTCCTGAACGTTTGCCCAGTCGCGCTGAATACACAGCAGAGAGCAGCTAGCGCGCGCACAACGTGCAGTCTAACACAGCTAGCGATGCGTTCACAATATGCATATAAACTTTAAGTCTTGCACCGCATGCTAGCGGAATAACAATTAATGCAATATCATGCAAATACAGATAGTAATAGAACGTGCACGTATCTCCTGCGTGAGCAGCAAAGAAAGAGGCTCAGGAAAAGGAAAAGGAGGGTCAGACAGGATATGATGTAATGAGAAGCATCATGGGAAATGTAGTTTATTTTGTGTAATAAAACGTTTTTTCATTGGCTGCTGTGAGTAGCAATAAACGAAAGAGAAGCATAATCCGAAGCCTCCGGTCCTGTAATAGAATTGCATATGGCTGGGTCTAGTCTGAGGTGGCATGGTGGGCAAAATCGATGCACTGAGATGTGGCCGAGAGTAATTATTAGTGGCTGAGATTAATTCAAGCATTCATCCATCACCTTTTTTTGGATTCTTCTCTGTAGGATGGCAGGACAGTACTGGCGCGCTTGAGGCGGTACTCTCCCTGTTTGTGTGCCCTAGCTCCTGGATTTGTTTGCATGACAAGACTGTTGTTACCATGCCAAATAACTATTCATACATGTGGGTCACTTGGCTCACTAGGACCATTATTAAACATTTCTTATTGCCTTCGCACAAAACTTTTGTGTGTAACCATTTGGATTAGGTCACTGAAAAAAAGCTGATTAGTTTAGCCTGCCTGGATTGGTTTATTGTTGCAAAAGACTGTGTCGGTTCAAGAGCTGGGTACCAGCGTTAAACATGCGTGCCACTCGATGCGACTGTTGGGAATTGTGGCACAGTGAGCAGCGTGGTACTGGGTGATGTGTGGGGCACTGTGGATTGCACTAGGCCAGTTAGTTTGCAGGAGGATGCCTGCAGCCTAGGCCACAGTGTCTAGGAATAGTGGTAATTCAGCAGCCCATACAACATTCTTTCATACATAAGTGTCCAGTTGCATGTGTGCTTCTGAAACAGGGGGGCTTACTGAGCAAAACATTTGCTGAAAATGATTCTTAAGTTAACAGAGACTGTGGGCAAGAAGAGAATTTGATAAGCATTGCACTCTAGTGGGGGCCAGCTGGTGGTACAAATGTGAAATGTCCATGTCCACCTATGTCCAGACCGAGTATTTTAAACCAAGTTAACGTGTACTTTTTTTACAATTGTATTTTGAAATTGTATTTTTATTATTACAAGAACATGGCAGAAAGCAGCAATCGGTGGATTCAAGCCCAAAAGTACAAGAACTGGGATCTCCATTGTTTAAAACTTCAGCCCCTCTCACCAGTACCCAGGTAGGAGATTCCGTTCTAGACTGCTGTGTGTTAAAATCTCAAATTGAGGTACAAATCGGTCAATTTTCAATGCATGCTGATACTCGATCTGTGGTGTTTGTCTACAGTTTTCTTTTAGCCTGCAATTTAAGCATGTATAATGTTGTATCACAATATTATATCATAAAAATAAGGGAATAATGTATAGTGCATAGTGTTTGTAGCAGCTGGCTGATTAGCCTCATCTTGACACCAGTGAAGTTCATTCTACTTTACCCCTGGATCACAACACGGTGCACTGATTTGCCACCATAGGGGCTGGAAATAGGGGTGTTGCAGCACCCCTGGAAATAACCATGCGGGAGTTCATAAGGTGAATGAGTTATAAAGATGCCTTTACATTGTGTGTGTATCCTGTCACATTTACTGTGGTTCAAAGAGAAAGGTCAAATATCGGGCAATATCTTCTAACAAATTGCTTCTTATTGGAAATTGGAGTGTACCTTTAGTTCTCTGACTGCAAAGTGAGAGGATTTTGTAAAAGTGATCTAGGTGAAAATCCTCCTGGGGTACAGGAACGAAAGAAAGGCTGCAGCATGTCAGGGTTTTTCTTCTTTCATTTAAACATCAGTAAATTACCTATAACATATTTCAAATAATATCAGCAGTTCGGAAAGCACAAATGAAACACTTTTTTGTAATTCTGAAGTGTGACGGAAACAAAGATTTTAATAGGATCATAAGTAAGCAACCAAGACATTTTACTTGGTGATGCCCAAGTGATAAATATTCACCGAACCCCAATCTCCACACTCATTTGTTTTTGCGCTACATATTCTTACAAGTAAAACTGCACGTCTGTGCAAACTTAGTGGCCATTTCAATGGAAAATGTGCTGTCTGTAAATGACAGTGTGCTACCACATCAGTGCCCAAAAATGCACCACCAGCCACATACCACACCCTTACCACTCTCCTCCTGAATGGGCGTGGCACATTTGCTACATTAGTTTTTTGTATGACGTGTGGCTCTTTCACAATCCCTATGACTTCAGTGATATAACATTAATGGCAGCACCCCACTCTAAAAATTGTTCCAGTACCACTGATTGCCACACTTCCATTCTGGAGTGTGCTAAATCTCTTGGTGCATTAACTCTCTCAAAAGGGGCACCTTATCATTGAGTTGTGCTTGGAATTAAAGCTTTCATCTCCGTAGAGGATTTCAGGCTAGTCTCCCCCAACCCCCAATAATTTTATAATTTGTCATCTAATACGGAACTGAAGGACTATAAAAATCTTTATGGTAACAAAAAGCCTAAGAGTACCTTGGTAGAGGGTACCAATTTATATAAATAGGAGAAAGGGAGGGAGTAAAAAGGCAGTAAAGGAAATGTGCGAAACCTAGGCATAGAATGTAAAAATATAAGGATGAGTTATACTGAATTACCTTTAATTAGTTGTTCCTGGCTTTGTGCAAAGACTGTTCTTTGCCTAATAATTTTAAGGTGCCTCTCTCTAAGGAGGTTTGAGACCTCATACCAGCAATCCAACTTTCACAGAAAGCTTGCCAGTAAGTTTCCATTGTCTAATGAATATGCTTCTGACAATTTCTGAATTACAGAACTGTACGGCAGTTCATGTTGGTGATATAGTTCAAGGGGTCATCCAGTGTAGATAAAAGCGATTCTGTGCCTAGTCAACGATCAACCACAATAGTTATTCTAGAATATTAATTTGTTAGATATCAGCTGCGGTTTTATCTACTGTGACCACATTCAGCGCATGGCCCCTTAAAATCTTAGAGGAATAAAAGTCCTTTGTAATTATGATTCAAGTTCTACCCTGCTCATAGGACAGCCCCTTGCATCATTAATATTGGACTCAAGCTACATACGGCCCCTTTCAAGTCAGCACAACATGCAGCTGACAGGCTGGCTGCAGAATCAAGATAGTTCAATCACATCACTTCGATCTTGATCCCTCTCAAACATCTAACCCTAGGAGCTAGGTGTATCTTCAGATTATTATGCATTGCCTCCACAATTCTCCATTCCAGAGTACCAAAATATCTGAACTGCAAACTGGTAATCAAGGGTGGTCCATGCCTTCTTCGAAGCTCGGATATAATTCTTCTTAAAACTCTCACCTTCAGAAAGAAAAACACTTCAACACTGCTTCTCATGCAGTGCACCTGGAGTCTGGAAATCATTCCACTGAAGATCAAGGCAGTTCCATTCTAGGAAACTTAAAAATAAAAAAATAAAAAGAGTTCAAAGGTTGCTGTTCCAGTGCTGCTTTAAATTCTGACCTCTCCTCAACACTGCCTGGTAAGAACTGAAACAACTACATGAGTCCAACATAAGTATTTGTAAATGTGTCTGCAGCATGTGTGGCTGTAGGTGCACATGCTTTGCATATTTCTGCCATCTAGTGTTGGGCTCAGACATTACAACATGTTTTTCTTCAAAGAAGCTTCAAGCCAACGGATGTGCTGTGACTCCTCCCTTAGACTACAATTCTTACAGGTACAGACTCCTCCTTACACTTTTATTCTCTCCTTTGGGTTCGGTCATTTTGTGCAACAGTTCTGCGATAGTTGTGTTCATCACAGCTTTTCGGGCCCAACAGCTCCACTTTTTAAGATAGACTTGGACAACTATTGCTACACGATCGAGCTCCAGTCAACTGTTTTCCTGTTGGGCTTACCATTAGTTTCTACTGATCGAAACTGCTTTGCTTCGGCGTCCAGGTGGCTAACACCGCTGCCCCGCTCAATCAAGTATTTCTCGATCCCCACAGAGCTTCCCCGGAGAATGCAGAAAGGAAGGGAGTAATGGAACGCATACTGTAAGAAACTGGATTCTTATTTGGGTTGGATTGGGTGACTACCCACCTTAAGGAATAATTGCAACCTTTTCCAGGGTGAACCCTCAAAGTAACTAAATTAACCCGAGTTCAACCTCCTGGTATCTGTGGGTGGCACAGAGCAGACAGGCTTAACATGGGCAATGTGTAAAGTATTTATGCAGTACCAAAACAGTAATAAAGTCAAAATGTAAAATGATAAAAATCCCAGACTGCATTAGAAAAACAGAGTTACCGTTAATAAACAAATGGACACCAACATGACAAAACTCAAATAAGGGGAAACGGAGATATGAGTTTTTAATGTTTTAAGTAGAAATGGCGCCAGAAAGCACAAAGTTCCAATGTAAGTCATGGTGAACCAGGACCTAGGCACATTTTGAAGCTGGCTGCATGGAGCACGGATTGGATACACCTACCAGGTTTGTCCTGGTCAGACATTTCTTTCCTTCTGGCTGAGTCTTCTTAAGTCTCAATCAACCACAGGTTTACACATCTAAAGCCCCCAAAGGCTCTGGGGAGGGACATGGAAACTCACACGGTGTCAGACAGAGGCCAATAGCAGGGTCCAGTCGAGATCCTGTTGCCACTGGACTGCTGGGTACTTCCAGGAAAAGGCCTCTTTCAGCTAGTCTCCTGTAGACACACAGGTCAGCCAAATGACCATCAGTGTCCACTTCTTCGTTCTGGGTATGAGAGAGCAGGCCCAGTCCTTCAAGGTTCCTCTCAAGTCAAAGACTACAGGTTCAGGCCTGTTTTCTTTCACGCATCAAGATAGTTCTCTGAAGTGAGTGCCTGGAGATGCCTCATTTATGCCTGTCTGGTGGGAGGGGTGACTCCTCGCCGCTCCCGAACCAGTCGGGAAATGTTGCTGGGGCCAACCCCACCCACTTTTTCAGTAGTTCTTGTTTTCCTTAGTGCAAGCAGATTCAAAATGCAATGTCAAGGCATTTTTAAGTTGGCAAAAGACTTCGGCCACACTATACTGAGGCCTGGGGGTGTGTGTAAAATGTACTATGGTAATCATAGTGTCTTCCCACATGTAACACTAAAATCCAGTTTGTCACAGGTACTGTATCCACAACAATCCCAGAAACAGAAGGACAAAAGCAAGGTCCTTAAGCAACCAGACATTGGATACACAAGAATTATCCCAGCATCCTGTTCTCTCCCTTTCTAGTGTGCCCCAATTGTTATATGTGAACCCAGAAGACTTGTCAAGTAGGACTTGAAACTGTAGTATCAAAGAGGATGCCCACGGCACGAAGAGATGTTTAGAGGAGTCCTCTTTGCCCATTTAGGTTAGCCTGTTTGCTCCGGGGAGGCACTTCACACCATTTTCACACCTATTCTAGAATAATCACTGGCCAGGAGAAGCTGAGGCGCCAATGCAAATGAACCTCCATGAACTTCAGGCAGGGAAAAGATAACTTTATAAAGGTTACTTCTCTGCAATATTATTACCATCAATTGAAAATAGTTGTTTAATTTTTCTGACTGATCTCGTCCCCTAGATACAGTATTAGTAGTTTAATTTATATTGTGATCTTCTACATAAGATAGCTAGGTCTGCCACCACGAAAATAGGTTTTGCTTGCTAGTCACTGTAATTACGTTATTACGTTATTACGTTTATAAATGTCCTACTTTTAAATACCATGCACCCTACCTTAAGGGCTACAATGTCTACATAGGGATGACTTATTCATATTTAAAATGAAGGTTTTTACCTGTTAAAAAGGATTTATTTTGACAGGTCGCAGTGCATGTTTTGCACTGTTAGTCAGGCTACAGTGGTAGGCTTGAAGCCTTGTTTGCCCTGCCACTGTAATGGATGGCAACATTGGTGCTGCAGTCCGCTAGTGGTATTTGACTTCCAGGACCTTGGGTACATTTTGTACCATATACTAGGGACCTATAGGCAAGTTAAATACACCAATTAGGAATATGCCAGTTTGACGATGTGTAAAAGGGGAGCACAGGCACTTTACCAATGGTTAGCAGGGTTAAAGCACACATAGTTCTAAAGCCAACAAAAATATACGGTCCTGCAAAAGGTGAAAAGTAGGATTTCCTACACATACCCTTCCAATTTTGGCCTAACTGCAACACAAAATATCTGTGGTTGGACTAGCGTGGCGCTAGCAACTCCTACCTCTCCCCGACCATAACAAGACCTCCTTTTGGTGTAAAAAGACTCTGAGATACTTAAGGGAGAGGCGTTGGGCGCACTTGACTATGCAGTAGCAGTCATCCTCAGAGACTCATGACATCTCAGATGAACAGGACCCCCTCTGCATCGAGGCTGGAAAAGGCGGGTTCCTCCAGTATCTCAGTGACCAAGCCAACATCCAGCCCCATGACGTTGTTCTCAAGTGCCTCAGAGGGAGAAGATCAATATATTGTGCCCTCAACATCAACCTCAGCAGGACCTGCACCAAGATGGTGCATGGGGGTGTGAGTGCCACTCAAGCGCAAACTCAGGGGCTGAAACCTTGCTCAATTAAGCATCCATACACCAAGGTAGCGCACAGCTCCCACAGTAGTTGGACATGAAGCCCAAGTAGGCAACAAAAAAGGTTTCCGGCTCTAATCCACCACCGCCCTCAGGCTCTGTTCGCAATGGATAGAAGACTTTGGAGCTGAGCAAACTCCAGTCTAACAGCAGTGAGCTGTGTCACTCCTCAACCACTTCTCCTTGAAAAACTACAAACCTCCCCTTTGGAGCTGAAACGGAGGGCTAAGTTGATGCTGACGGGCCCCTTTAATGCCAAGATCTGAGGAATCTGAGCCTACCATCCATAAGAGACTGCCAAAGCTACATGATGCCTGGCAGAAACGGCTAGTCATGCATCCAGCAAACTGCAAGATTTTTTCTAAGCTGCCCCTGGGAAGCCTTCAACCATGTTGCCCCTGAGCCCAAGAAGTGGAGGTTAATTTTCGAGGAAGAGGTTGCCTTCAAATGACCACCAAAACTCGTGCCAAGAGGCATATGGGCAAGTAAACAAGACCTCCTCCCCAGCCTCCCTCACAAAGGCATTCACCACCACCCACACCTCTGCTACCAACTCCACCCCAGCCGTAATCTTCCTGAGAGGTCAGTCAATTACTTTCCCTACCCAGGCATCCTGTATGAGGGGGGGTGAACCTTATGACCATCCTGCTGGGACAGCAGACTGGGATAACACCTGGGATGACTAAAACACCCAGCTCTACAGTCCTTGAACATGGCGAGCTGCCAGCACCCCGGCAAGTATCTTGATGAGCCCATTAAGCAGGGAGATGGGCCTCTAGCTCCCGCAGAGTAGGGGGTCTTTTCCCGGCTTAGAAAGGACCAATATTACCGCCCTATTGGAGATGGAGCCGAGGTAGCCTGTTTGATCGGCCTCACAAAAGGCCTCATAGAGGGAGTCCACCACGTCCTCACCCGCCCACTTATAAAACTCCACAGGGAAGCTGCCTTCTACAGGGTCCTTGTGATAGGGGAGTCTAGAAATGGTCTACATATTCTGTCTTACTAATTTCCCCCTTTAGGAAGCCCCTGCTAGAGTCATTGAGGCTGGGGATGTACACACTATCAAAAAAGGTGGACAGGGTGTACAGGGCCTGGTAGAATTCAGCGAACTTGTTGACAATAAATTGTCGGCGAGTGAGGATAATGCCATACGTTGATTTAATGGGCAAGATGGCAAGTGCCACCTCCTGTTTGCGCAGCTGGGCTGCCAACATCCGTTCCGCTTTCTCTCCTTGCTCATAGTGACGACCTTTAAGTTGTTGAAGCGCATACTCTGCTTTAGAGGTGAACAGAGCATTGAGGTCCATGCGGACTTCCTCCAAGCGACAACAAAGAGGAGACGAGGGATCGTCAGTGTAGAGGTGTATAAGGGATGCAATTTCGCCCTCCAGGGCCCGCTGTGGTTCGCCCTCTGGGCGTTGGCAAGGGCTGCATCTTTCTCATGAGCTGGCCGCGGATAGTTGCTTTAGCGGCCACCCATGAGACCTGGTGGTAAGTGACAGATTCTCTATTATGTTCCAGATAAGTGGACACATGGGATCGGAGCTGACATTCACCCTGGGGAGTACAGTAGCACAAGATGTTTAAACCCCCACAGCTTACGGACTGGGGAGGAAAGTCCTAGGTCCAGGGAGAGCAGCATCAGGGAATGGTTGGAAAACATGCCCTCCAGGATCCAGGAGTCCTGGGAGAGGGCAACCATTGGCTGGGAGACCAAGAAGTAGTTCAGGCGGACTGGGTGACATGCACCGGCAATAAATGTATTTTTTTTTTTTTTTTTTAAAGTATACTCCCGGTCCTCTGGGTTCAAGAGTCGCCAGAGATCCACAAGACCATGCTCAGAAGTAACATCCCCTAGGAGGGGCCGATCTGTGTTATTACCTACATCCAGTGGACCGGTGCGGTCGATTACTGCGTCCCGTGCCAAGTTCCAATCTCCTCCTATGAGATAGTGGGAGGCCCATATTTCCGTGAGGAGACGGTTGAGCTGGAGAAAAAATTGGTGTTTGGATCTCGTAGGCGCATACACCGAGCCGACACAAAGTGTCAGTCAGCCAAGCCGAAGTTTAGCAAAGGCATAGCAGCTATCTGGATCCGTCCATGTCTTAGGGATAATGAAAAGCAGGGATCTGCGTGAAAGAATTGCGACACCGCACTTCGTAGGTTGCCCGAAGCCATCAGCCGGCGCTGCCGGGCTACTGCTGTGGACTCCCCACCCCACCCAATTCCGAAGCAACTTTTCGTACTCCACATGAGAGAGGTGGGTTTCTTGAAGGAGGGCCAAGTAAACTCATTTAGACTGCATATAGGGAAATGCCTTCTTCTGTTTTATAAAATGTGTCACTCCATTAACATTCCAGGAGATAACTTGCAGAGGTGAAGGGGGTGGTGGAGCAATGTTGCTCATCGTGGCAAGGAGGCGTCTGGGGTGGGGTGTGGGGGAGCAGAGAGAAGGGACAGAAGAGAGTGGGATTAGAAATAGAAGAGAGAAGAGAAAAGGAGGAAAATATATTGAGAAAATGGGGAAGAAAAGAGGAAAAGGAGGAACCTCTCGTGCGTGGAAGGTAGGGCAGGTAACCTGAAGCAGGGGCAAGTGCTAAATGCTATCATTAGGGGAAGAAGAAGGGAAAAGAAATGAAGACCGGCAGTAAGTGGGCAGACTAGAGAAAGGGGGAAAAGAAAGGGGAAATAAATCGGCAAGTAACCGAGGGCAGAAGCCTCAGGGGAAGCCGGTGACTGTGTACCGTGGGTCTAAGCCCGAGATTCCCGGCATGCTGGCGGTACCACGGACAGGGGGCAGATAGAGCACGTGGTAATGAATCAGGTCGGTGACAGAGTCGTGGGGCTGGAAAGAGAGGAAGAGCGTTGGGGGCCAGCAATACCAAAAGTGGGGGTAGTGGAGGAAGGGAATAAGGGCGTGAACAACAGCAGTTGTGGTGATGAATTGGGACAAGGGGGGGGCTGGGTGAAAGGAAAGGGAAGGAGAAGGTTCTGCTATACGGCCCACGACCGAGGGGGCAATACCGGGGCCATAAAAGAGGCGTAACAGGAGCAATAAGTGAAACAGCGGTGCATAACATAGCGGAACATCAATCAATCAATCAGGGGTTTGTTAAAGCGCGACTACTCACCCGTAACGGTCTCAAGGCGCTAGAGGTGGGGGGAGGGGGTGCAGGTTCCATTCCATCAAGGAGGGGGTCTGTCGAAGAGCCAGGTTTTGAGGTTTCTTGCGAAGATGGGGAGCGATGTTGTCTGTCTGAGGTGGAGCGGAAGGGCGTTCCATGCTTTGGCCGCGAGGAAGGAGAAGGAGCGGCCTCCCGATCTGGTCTTTCTGGTGCGGGGGACCACGGCGTAGGAGAGCTGGGCTGATCGTAGGGTCCTTTGGGGTGCGTGGAATTTGAGTCGGCTGTTCAGGTATGCTGGTCCGGTGCCGTGGAGGGCCTTGTGTGCGTGGGTGAGCATTTTGAAGGTGATTCTCGCCTCGACAGGGAGCCAGTGGAGTGTGCGCAGGTGCTGGGAGATGTGGCAGTGTTTTGGCAGGTTGAGGACCAGTCTTGCGGCGGCGTTCTGGATGTTCTGTAGCTTGCGGGTGAGGTTTTTGTTTATTCCGGCGTAGAGTGCGTTGCCGTAGTCGAGTCTGCTGGTGACCAGGGCATGAGTGACGGTCTTTCGGTGTTCGAGGGGATCCATTTGAAGGTCTTACGAAGGAGGCGGAGGGTGTGGAAGCAGGAAGACGAGACAGAGTTGATCTGGCGGTCCATTTTGAGCTCGGAGTCCAGGATGATTCCCAGGTTGCGTGCGTGGTCCGTGGGGGTTGGTGGGTTTCCGAGGGCGGGGGGCCACCAGGTGTCGCTCCAGGCTTCGGGGTTTGGGCCCATGATAAGTACTTCTGTTTTGTTGGTGTTTAGTTGTAGGCAGCTGTTTTTCATCCATTTGGCGATGGCTTCCATGCCTTCTCGAAAGTTGCGTCTGGCGGTGTTGGGCTCGTTGGATAGGGAGAGGATGAGCTGGGTGTCGTCTGCGTATGACACGATGTTGAGTCCGTAGGTTCTGACGATGGGGGCGAGTGGAGCCATGTAGACGTTGAAGAGCATCGGGCTGAGGGAGGAGCCCTGGGGGACTCCGCAGGTGGTAGGTGTGGGGTCCGAGAGGAAAGGGGGGAGTCTGACCCGCTGCGTCCTGCCGGAGAGGAAGGAGCGGATCCAGTCGAGGGCCTTGTCCTGGATTCCTGCGTCGTAGAGTCTGCGTATTAGGGTGCGGTGGGAGACTGTGTCGAACGCCGCTGATAGGTCGAGGAGGATGAGGGCTACTGTTTCTCCTTTGTCCAGTAGGGTGCGGATGTCGTCTGTTGCGGCGCGGAGGGCGGTTTCCGTACTGTGGTTTTTTCTGAAGCCGGATTGGGAGGAGTCGAGGATGTTGTGTTCTTCAATGAACATGGCAATGCGTAGCAAAACACTGCAAAATACAGCTGAACATGAATAGGCATAATACGACACAGCATTTATACAGAGCAGGAGAGAGGCATGCAGACAATAGTATTATACTCAGCCGTCCATCCTGAGGATGCCGGAGGCCTCTTCGTGCTTCGGCCGGGGTAAAAGAACAATAATCATGGGAAGAAAGTGTGTCTGAGATACCAGACTGATTGGGTTCCAGCAGAGAGTGGGATTTGTCACGGCCCCTGTCCTTCGTAAGAGCAGCCACGACTTTGAGGGCCATGTCCTTGCCATCCTGGGATCGGGCCAGGCGGTCCAGCTCCCTGCCCTAGTTGCGGCCCTCACCCGGACTCCAATGACCACCAGATGTGGTTGGGGGGGATTTGCCTGAAGAGCTGGGTTCAGCGGATGAGTCCAGAAGTGTGAAGTCCATCTCTAGTTCCGAGAGGCTATCCAGAAAAAAGCTCAGTGCCTCCGGGTGGAAAACGTCCTTGGACTTGCCATCCTTCGTGACCCACATGCGGGCAGGTTTGAACAGTCCAAACTTGATGCCCAGTTTCCGTAGTTTGGGCCACAAAGCCAGGAAGGCCTTCCTTTTGTCATTGGTCTCCCAAGAGAAGTCGGCGGCTATGTGAATCTCATGCCCCTCATAGGCGTATTAACCATGGGAATGGTCTGCGGTCAGGAGTTGTCATACCTGTTCATGAAGGAGAAAGCAGGCAGTAATACGGCGCACCCTCTCTGATGTGGCCAAGTGGGGAGGTTGGGGGGAAGTGGGGGGCACACAGTGAGCCTGTTGTATTTCCAGGGGAGGAGAGGTTAGCCCTGTGAGCGTGGGGAGAAGGTCCCGAAGGAAGGCCCGGACAACCAAACCCTCTGCACATTTTGGAAATCCGAAAAAACGAACATTGTCCCTTCGGCTTCTATCTTCCAGGTCCGTGAGCTTGTTCTGCAGGTGCCTGAGTTCCTGTTCTCTATCCGGAATGCAGTTGAGATGTTCTTCCACGGCTCAGAGACAATTCACCATGCCCTCCACCCTGTCCTGAAAGCCTATAATGTCGGATCATATGGATTTAGTCTCAGTAGTGAAGACTGCTCCTTGTCCATGGCTTCCAAGTTGCAACCTACCACAGTGATCTCCTGCAAGATGAGGTCCCTTGTAGAATCCGGCTGTGGACGAGGGGGTCCACAGTAGCCGATGCAGTAGACGCTGCTGGGCCAGCGGCCATGGAACGTGGTTGGGAGATCGCATCTGTGATGATTAGCTGACGAGAGGATTTGCCGGAGGATTTACCGGAGGACGTTGCTGAGTTGGGAGGCGTGGAAGAGAGAAGTCTGGTCACCCAGCGTGACGGTACAGGATGTGGCCGACCGGTGAAGAAGCCCCTGTAGCGCTGCTCAGTGAGGATGGGCCATTCGTGGACTGGTAAGCCCGAAGGGTGACTCGTCCAAGTAATGTTGTTTAAGTCAAGCATCACACCCCAAAATATGTCCAGAGCCGCTCAAAGGGAAATGATTCAGCCATTCTCGCTCTGCTCTCCGGCCTCAAGGTCAAAAGGGTGGGGGAGGGGCAAAACACTGGAGATCCGGAACACTGGAGATCCTGACCTACTAGTCGCCAGCGGTCAGATGCCACAGAATGTTAGAGGGGCTAGGGGCTCTATGTTCTGGTTCGTCAGGCGCTCTATTCTTTGGTGGCCATGGTCCCACACAGGCGATCAGGGGCCTGGGTGGCATCAGTAGCATAGGCCAAGAAGGGAGGGGACCATCAGTGATAGTGAGAGGGTAGCCATTCTGGGACCCAATGGGGTCGAGCACTGCAAGCTAATCACTGGAGAGCCCATGGTCTGAAGGGCGAGGCGGGCCCCCGACTGCAGCTGGGGAGGACCCGGCAGTTCCACATGGGTAAGGTATGGCCAAGTGTGTGGTGTCCAATCGCATCTAGCGGGCCGCAGTGAAACGTCTGAGGTTAAGGACGCTGCGTACCCTGATGCTGCAGGTCCTCTTGTGCAAGAGTGAAGCAGGTGGATGGTGTGTACCATCTTGGGGCACTATGAGGCAGCTAAAACCTCCCACTTTTCAGTTCTCCCAGCGATTTGTAAGAGGAACAATTGGCAGTCTGAACTGCCCATGGACCATGGAATGAGGGAGCAATGACACAACCACTCTATTCTATTTCTCAAAGGCTGGGTGTTTACTCAAATCCTTTTGGGGGTGTATTGACAGGCATGGATCATATGGCCAGAATCAACATATTAAAGGTACAATCCAGCCTTTCGTTTTCTTTTATCCTCTGTCAAAAGACCCTGGCTGCCCCTATTTGCACAGGTCCACATTATTTTCTTATCTGCAAGGGAGAATTGATTTTTTTATTAAGATTTTCCTGAAGCCTATATTCAATTAACAGGACTACATCTAAAAGTTCAAAAAGTGAAGCAGCAAGATAATAAGTAAGCCAGGCATGCAAAATCCTTATTACTGTTCTGATGCTGTGCCTGCAGAGTGCTCTTTTAGGCTCTATATATGATGAAACAACTGCTTATATCCTTTTTGTCATGGCGATTTATTTTTATAATGGGCCATATCTGATTAACCAACCAGTAAGTCCCTCAGAGAGCAAATGGCTCCTGGCGGGACTTGGTGAAGCTGCGCGGCCCGTACAAAATTGAGGACGCTTCGTATCATAGAGGTGTAGGCCCTCCTGTGCGGCCGCAGAGTGGGCAGCTGGTGCTTACCATCTTTGGAGCCTGATGAAGTGGCTAGTATCCCCTAGTGCATTGCAAGGGCAAGAAGGTAACGGGAGCCGATACAGATGCACGTCCCACGGCCGTTAGAGTTCCGCCTCCATCAACAGGAACAATCTGGTGTGCTGAGCTCTTTAGGCTGTTCTTCATCCATGACCAGACAACGCCCCCGAGAATTTTGACTTTTAAGCATGCCTTTTCATCCCGCTATTCCCCTACTTGCACACCACCAGAGTTCAAAACAGTTGATGAGGATCAATCCTATTCCCCATATATAACAAGCATTGGCATAGCCAATAGGTCTCACCTTTGGGGCCTTATAAGTGTTTAGAGAGAGCTATTGGCTTTAACGTTTTTAATATGTGTTGCAGAGTATTGTTAATGTTGTGCAGCATGTTTAAAAGTTATGTTACAATTAAAAAAGTGTTATAACCATTTGTCACTTTATATATAACTTAGAAAACATTATATACAACTGAAGTAACCTAATAAAAACCAGCATTAACACCAAAAATGTGTTCTAGTTTTGTTGTTTATGCAAGGAAGGGGACAGTGAGGGGAGGGGGAGTGGAGGTGTAGGGAGGGAGGGAAGGGAGGAGTGGAGTGGAGGTTCAGGGAGGGAGGGGATGGGAGGTGCGGGAGTGGAGGTGCAGGGAGGGAGGGGGTGGGGGAGGGGGGAGTGGAGGTGGAGGGAGGGGGTGAGTGAGGGAGGTGGAGGGAGTGAGGGGGGAGTGAAGGTGGGAGAGTGGAGGGAGGAGGGAGTGGAGGTGGAGGTGGAGGGAGGTGGGAGTGGAGTTGAATAAGGGCACGATTGACGAGCTAGTGTGATATGCCCTGGCCAGAACTTTAGGGTAGGTTGGCTTGCCGGGTACACCAATAAGGAGCAGTATTGCTGAACTTTAGTGAAAGTGGACGTGCCCCATACTGGAGTAAGGGCCCTGTACTGGAGTAAGGGCAGAATTGACGAACTGCTTTAGTGGGGGTGGGTGTGCCCTGAGCAGAATTGACGACCTTTAGTGGGGGTGAGATGTCCAGGGTTGGAAAAAAAGATGTTGCAGGGCAGAATTGAGGAGCTTTGTGGGAGGTGGGCGTGTCCAGGTCTGGAGTAAGAGGATGCAGCAGGGACGCTCGTGGGGCGCTGTAAGAGATGTGTGTCGATGGACGGGTTGGGAGGATTGATTAATGTTTTAAGGGCAGCCGCCTATGCCTCTTGGGGCAGAAATGGGGGCGCTGCAGGCCCGGAGTGAAGGCAGGCGGCAGAGCGGTGTGTGCTGGCGGAGGAGGGGTGCTGCGGTAGAGCTATGTATGTACTGGACTCTGGGTGCTACAGGCCTGATAAGGGTGTGTTGGCAGAACTGGGAATAGGCGCTGTAGGTCAGGGCTGGGGTGTGCGGGTTGGCATAGCTGGGGCTTCTGTGAGGCAAGGTTGGGGCAGAGAGCTGCGTGTGGGCCCCTGAGCTGGAACTACAGGGATTATGCAAGGTAGAACTGACATGCTTTCGTAGACATAGGTGGGCCCCTTTACAGGAAAAACGGTCTGCTGCAGGGCAGAGCTGGCGAGCTTGTAGCGCCTTGTAAGAGCTGTCTCCTGGCCTGGCAGGGGGGCTGGGCGGGATTAGAGTGATAGGAGCTGCTACAGTGCAGCTTAGTGGTGGACTGGTAGAGCTGTGTGTGCTGGCCTGGCCTGGGGGTGCAGAGCGGGGGCTGCAGAGAGGTGTGTATATGTGTGTGTGTGAGAGAGATGTCCAATGGCTGGAGTAACAGGTGATGCTGCAGCGTAGCATTGTGGTGCTTACAGCATTTGTGTGCCTGTCCCAGTATGGAAAGGCAAGGGGCGCTGTGGCTCCTGGTGAGTTGTATTGACTGGGCCGTGCAATGCAATAGGTCTCGCATTTACGAGAGTTTCAGCTATTGGCATTGTAAATGACAATGCCTTTTATTTATGTGCTGTTTTAAAAACAGATAAATACAAGGCATTGTCGTTTACAATGCCAATAGCTTAAACTCTCACAAATGCGAGACCTATTGCATTGTGTTGACAAAGATAGATACATATCAAACTGGATCAGTAAAGAGTAAATATGCAGCAGATACTACTAGATCTACACTAGTATGCACCAAGCATAACCTGATGGATACACAGGGCCTTCAGTAAATGCCCCTTGCAGAAAAAGGATCTGACCCTCAAACAGACTTGCTGCAAAAGAACGCAAGTCTTCTTCATGCACAAAGTATACCTAATTCACAAAGCTAGCCACAAAAAAAGAAAATCAAGCAGCGGCACAAAGAAAATTAAAACGCTACAAAGAAATTAAAATATGAAAATCAGCTGGGCGTTTGGTACCCATTAGCTTTAAAATATAACTTGCTTTTTGGCCTTCTGTGCCAGCTCATAGCTTGCTAATTTATTCATCCTCTGATTGCTATCACTGAGTAACATCTATCCCAGACAACACTCTGCGCCTCCTGGAACAGAAATATTGCTTTTGTTCGTGTTCGCGGCTGGATTGCATAACAGCGTTTGGGCGCCAGGCCAACCCCTCCACACGGATCCATACTGCTCTGCAACAGGAAAAACAACAACTTGTTCGTAGCTATGACAGGAGCTCGCTGGAACAGAATTTGTTTGTCCTGTTTCCTTTTCACACAGAATTTGTTATGGAATCCGTCACAAAAAGGCTACCTACCTCAAGTTGTGCTGAGGAGGTTTTCTTCACTCGGCTTTCAATGGTTTGTCGCGTTCATGAGCAGGGGGAAGCCAAGGGGAACACCATCATGACTGCAATGATGAGAAGGCACATTCACAGACCGGAAACTCCCAGCCCTGGCTGAATCAGAACCAGGAACCACTAGTGTCCAGGCACCGGTGCAGGCGGCACCTGTGCGTTCTGAGAAGCGAATCTGTCACTGTCGAATGTTGTGACTGAGTTTCCTGCAGCAACCACCGTACGGAACCCCATTTTCATTACACATTAGTGTGCGAAAGGACGGGGGCACGTTTTTTGCGGGTGCGTGCGAAGCACCAGGCCCGGTCATTAGCACATGGTAGCTTGAGCAGATGCCGTGCCCCGAGGCAGCTCATTCCAGACAACTAGACTGTGACAAGTTATACCAACCAGCACGCCCGCGCGGCCGCGAAAGCTTTGTAATATGACCCAGAACAGATGGCACCCTGCACGCCACTGCTCGCTCCCGACAGCTGTAGGCCGTGGGAGGAAACATTTACTGGGAAGGTGGGACATGCACCCGCCTTTGGCCAATTGTGTGCTTTCATTTTTGAAAGCCACACGCAATGGCCAATACAATGTGTGCCAAAAAAAAAGGCACACGCACGAGTTTGCTGAGAAGCTGGAGTGATTCCAAGAGGTCATCTCCTAGGGCAGCGCATGCGCGCTGCGCTAGGCGAGACCTAAAAAGGGCTCTCATTCATCCCCTTCCAGCTATTGTTTGATCACACTGCTCGATACTGAAGCAAATTTCATTGCAAAAATTCTCTTTGGGGAAACTAGAAACATGGATCAGGTCAAATAATCCTGTGCCCTTCTCCAGAGGAGCATTCAGCCACTGTGGAACTGAGGAAGTTTGAGAGGTATCTTGCTGCTAATATATTGTATAGTCCACACTGAAGGGGATTTCCTCAGTGCTGCATTTTTTTATTTTTCTTTAAAGAAGGTGGTTCCCTTTGTGGACTGTGTTCTGTTATGGTCGAATGTTGCTGCCTAGTACATTGATTCCCTGGGCTATTGTTTCTTTACACATAGATATCTGAATGTAGGTTCGAGTAGGCCCTATACATGTATGACGTCTGAAGAAGTATTTACAAACAGAGGTCTAACTTGGTTCAGGAACGCCTGCTTTTTAACTTCTATATTGCCAGGCTGGCTGTCTATTTGGGAAATACCCAATCTGTTCTCTCCCTAAACTGGGTCCACGGCAAGTCTGTTATAGTGTGCCAACAACACTGTTATTCTGAATAGAACACTGGTTGGTCTGCAAACATCACTCCGAGTCTTGGGCTCTTACTCGATGGGATCCGGAAAAGTACCATTAATGGATGCAAGCGCACAAGTTGGTACCTTATAAGTCATCAGTGTTGTCTTATCCTGAGTGGGCAAAACTGCAACGAAAGCCATATGGATACTCACAAGGTGAGGAATTTGTAAGAAGATACAGTATTACCAGAAATCTTATTACTGAAGGCAAGTAACATTTTTTTTTCCAGGAGGGTGGGTTTGATGGCAGTTTGGTTAGGAGATCCTATCCAACCTGTGCCTGACTTTAGCTTTCAAGATTTACTTGAAACATTTCACGTTCTTTGTTCTGTTTTCTTAATTTACCTAAAAAGGGTTTCTCTCTCTCTAGAAGAATGTCATCTGAAGGGTTGGTTTACAAATCAAATTATGCTGTGCCTTTTAGCATAACATTTGTAATGCGTTACAAATCTTAGTGTTTTTATTCATCCTTATCTAAAAATCTTTTGATGAAATATTACTTGGTCTTCGATTGCTTTATTTATGAACATTTTATGATTCTTTAGAGACAGTCCTACCTTGGGCTGTATTATCATACACTTGTGTCATTTGCAACATGGATGCAAGGTAGTGTTTTTTAATGACTTATTCTTAAAATTGAAGCTTCATAGTATCCATTCGCAGTCTCCTTGCATATCATAGTCTTTGATGAGAATTGAAATGAAAGATATATTGTTGCGGGAACCACAAGAGCTAGCCCAAAAGCAGTCTATAACTCATATTTGTTTTATGATAGTGATCTAGAAATCTCCAGAGGACAGATTCCAAAATCCATTGATGTGCTTGCTAAGGAAATAGGATTGCTTGCAGATGAAATTGAAGTCTATGGCCGAGCCAAAGCTAAAGTACGTCTGTCATTGCTGGAAAGACTAAAGGAACAGCCCAATGGAAAATATGTTTTGGTTGCTGGGTGAGTAATCAGACTTGAATCATTTTATGTCTATTTTACTTTCTTGTAAATGTGCAAAGCCTAATGCTCAGAACTAGGCTGTGGTTGTCCTCTGTCGTCTTTTTCATCTATATCTAAGACACATGGGGCCATATTGTGATCCCATTTTTGTACTGCGATGCACAGAATCTATTGACTCTATTTTTTTTCTTTAATTGCGCTTTCTAGAGCCCCTTCATTAACTTGGGCAATCCTGAGTTAATGCATGAGTTTTAGACAACAATGCTTGAAAACCCAGAGCTGTAATTGCCTCTCCGAGTTTCCGCGCTGTGCTGTCCTAGAGCTTGTGTATTAACTCAGATTTTCTAAGTTGAGGTATGTGCTCTAGATGGCATAATTTTGTTAAAAAAAGCAAGACATAGGCTCATGCTGTCTCTGCGCAGAATTGAGAATGAGTCATGATACGGCACCAGATGACCTTTCATCATTGTTGGAACAGTGCTGGTCAGGTTGCTGGTCATTCCTATCCCTATCTTATTCCCATTTCTAAGCTATCACCCACCTCCCACACTCCCTTTCCGCACAGCCATGATGACAGCAATTTCTTCCCCCATAGTCACCCATCCCTTCTAACTCTACACCTCTCCCTCAACAATGCTCAACTCCATCTCAACTTACATAGATGGTTAGCGCCAAGCACTTCATCTGTAATTTTCACATCCCTCTCAATCATCAAGGATTTCTAAGACAAATACTAAAAGCAATAACAAACATCCTTCACCACATCCACCATAAAGCCTTCATCAGTCAACATCTCCAACTACCGGAAGATCTAGGGCTAATACCAAAAATTTCAAAATTACCACCAAACCTTGGCATTGTCATGGACTGTGCACTTCCGGTGAACACCAAAGTGGACAAACTAAATCAATCTTCTTGAATTTCCAGAAAAGGTCCATGCAATATCACTCATCCTCTCAAAAACTGATTACACATATGATGTGTATCGCAGAATTCCTCTCTCAGGAGGAGTATTTGCAATTTTAAAGCATTTACAATGGATAAAATAGGTTTACTAGGGTATGTTCCACATATCCTTATTGTAGGCAAACATGTTACTTCAGTTTAGGTTACTCCATTGCTGTGAAGCAACAGAGAGATAGAAACTTCTATTCAATAGAAGCAGAGTTAATCATTTAAGCTTATTTCAAGTGACAGCTGCTATGGTGGGAGCCAAACTGTAAGTGTGCTTTTATTATCATTTTACTTCAGAAAGCATACTTAATACATTATGGGAGGTGGGTTTTGTAATAAATAATTTGGATGGTTCTCACACTCTGCTGCATACAGTGTATTATAATTGATTTTATCCCATCACCTATCCATCTCAGTGTGGATTAATCACTAGTTAAATTGCTATTTCAGAAACTTAATCATCAATAGTATTAGTAGGCCAAATGCACGTAACACCGCCTCTCTATAACTTTAGAATTCTAACCACACAAGGTTACCTGGGATACTATTTGCGAGATGTGGATATTTCTTCCGTGAAGTTGACAGACATTGAGGCACATTTTTAGGTCTATGCTATAAACACCTTCTGCTGTTTGTTGGCAAACCTGTTGTTTCCAGTACATTACATGTATACTTGGAGTGGGTTTAGGGTCAGTCCCTTGCTCCTAATTGGATGACTTTGCTGTCCAATTCACTTCCCTGATTCCGATTCAATGGCTTTCCCCTCTAATTTTGTGTTTTTCCAACCAAGGAGCATTTTGGTCTCAGTGCTCTGATTGGATAATGTATCTTTCCACTACGGACATCAGACCTGCCTGTGCTGGGCTTGGGAGGGACATCAGCTAACTCACTTGTATTTGACAGATGATCACAGCTTAGACACAGGGTGAGGAACAGGTACCACAATTTCTGACGTTGCAGAAGGTCTGTTGTCCTCCTTGGACTCGGGTCAGTCATGCTTCTTGACAAGTCCATTGCTTATATCACAAACTGTCACAGGAGTGCTTAGAAAAAAGGGCTGGAATCTTGCATATGGTGCTCCAGGGGTGCCATTCTTTTTTGTTATAACACAGTCAGCAAATTAAATTTGACTCATCCTGTAAAACACATACCATGTGGGGTATCTAGGGGACTCTCCACTGTCACTGTTTTCAAAATATACATGAGACTGCTGACTGAGTTGATCTCCCATTCCAGCTTCAGTTGCAGAAGTATACACACAATACCAATTCCACGCTCTTGTGAGTCCCCAAAATGAGCACTGCAATAACCTCATTCCTTTCCAAAACATGCTGATTGTTAGATGAAGCAAAGCTACCTTTGCCTGAGCGGATTAAAAACTTAAATCCTCAGAGTTGGAGGGGTCTGTCATGTGATAGCCTTCCTTCCCACTGCAAGCTGTCCACCTCTTGTGCCTGAATGTGACCCAGCTCCAACAATGAAAAAGATGCAGAGAGGTCAGCACCAGCAACACAAGGATACAATCCCAAGGGACGAGCTGCTAAGGGGTGAAGGGAGATATGTATGTATGTATGTATGTATATGTATATTGAGGCTGAGGCGTTGGGGACTCAAGGGATGTCTCAACACTGTATTAAAGGGGACACCAGCTGCTACACAGCTCCACTTCTTGCGAGGCAATTTTTCAGCGTTCATTGGATTGTAAGAGATCCTGCTGCTGTACTTACCATCTATGTGCATTCTGGGAACTGTAGTCGTGCCATGGACTGTAGTTGCCCCGAGCAGCAGGGTCAGCTGATCTCCCTCCAATGGGAGTGCCACAGCAAGGTTAAAGGTGGGAGGAGGTGAAACCTGGGTAAACAAGTGGCATCTGAAGAAGGCAGTAAGCCGAAATGCATTATGCCCAGCTGTTACCTGTGAATAAAGGCTTCCCGACGACTACCCCGCTGTGTCCTTGGATAGCTTGGAATTGGTGATCGTTTTGGTGATATATATATATCTTCATTACAAGTGTGATGTGATTTGTGCTGCTGGTTCTCCCACAAGCCATGTCAGAGACCAAGGGTGAAGGAACGCCCGAAACGCGTATGACACTATTGGCGTATTGATACTGGAACAGCGATTTTTGTTTGCTCAGCAGTCCTGCAATTAAAATGAATAATACACGCTGTGTGTGGGGCCCTCAATTGTGTGAGCACTCTTCATTTGGATATATTACGGCCTGCTCCAGGTCGTGAGGGCTCCCCGCTGCTGACAGTGCGGGCCGAAGCGCTGGTGATTTTAAGCGCCGAGGAACAGCGTGTCTGGTTGTAAGGACAAGAAAAGAAGCTGGGCACCAACCTCGTGAGTTTTTCAGTAACCCACTGCGGTATTTTATAACTTTTGAGGAGAAAATTGCACCCACTATGACTGTAAATAATGAACTATACAAACCAGAATGCAATTGTTGCACACGCCCACTGAAGGCGGGATTTGAACTCTTCATTACAAGTGTGATGTGATTTGCGCTGCTGGTTCTCCCACAAGCCATGTCAGAGACCAAGGGTGAAGGAACGCCCGAAACGTGTATGACACTATTGGCGTATTGATACTGGAACAGCGATTTTTGTTTGCTCAGCAGTCCTGCAATTAAAATGAATAATACACGCTTTGTGTGGGGCCCTCAATTGTGTGAGCACTCTTCATTTGGATATATATATATATATATATATATATATATATATATATGTATATATATATATATATGTATATATATATATATCTGTAGCATGAACCTATCCAAAAGGAACTCTAGTATATGGTACAAAATGTACCCAGGGTCTGTAAGTGAAATGTCACTAGTGGACTGCAGCACCTATTGTGCCATCCACTACACTAATCCTGGTAATACACACACTCTTGGTGAAAGACTTGGGATTCCCACTATCTGTTTTTAATGTTCAGTTTCTCATTTTGATTGGAGTTACCCCTGACAAAGGATCTGGTGTACCCAAAATGCATGTTTTGTGATGCGCAATGCTTTTTGAAGAAATTTAAGTTTCACAATGGAATGTATGTTTGAACATAAATACTAAGTATAATGGATTTTTAACGCATGTCTTTGAATGGATTAACAATAAAACATTCAAAGGCACATTTGAAGTGTTCCATAATAATTTTTGGTCTAAGGTGGCTTACATACAGATAAATATCTAAACTTCTACGGGCCTCGTTTAGTAATGCATCTTGGGACTGGATTGCCTGTTGGCTACCAGCAGTTTCTGAATTTATCTTGTGTGTTTGGGGACAGTGCACACACCAAGACACGCACGCTTTCAAAGAAAGAACTCTTTGGATTCAAGTCTGTCACATTCAAAAGGGAGTGCAGCTAACGGCTAACCATTTGCATCATAGTTAAAGTAGCTGTCTTGAATTGTTTGAACTGCTCCCACAGCAAAATGTCTTTCGGCGAGATTGCACACTTAACTGAAAATAAAGCTGACACATTGGCATATATTACATATGAAGCCATGGAAATCTATGCATTAATTCAAGAAACCAAGACGTAGCACGGAAATGGAAACTGTCACTCAATACATAAAACAACTTGAATACTTGACACGGAGAAAAAATAACCAACGTTTACACGCAGCGACCCTAATTACAATATCATAAAGGAAAAGATTCCTTGTGGGTTACGCATAGGTCTTAGACCTATGTTATGTAAATCTGATAAACGTTTTATTTAACGATGGTAAGCTATTTTGAACAAATGTTCTTTAAATTTGATCCTTTTAACTATCTAGTGTCCTGAAGGATCTAGAAGAAGAGATTCATGTGATTAAAACTGAATTAAGAAAAATAATGGATGACATCCAGTGAAAAATCACCCTTGATGAAATAGCAACCAACTAGATTCCTATGCGAAGGAAATTCATTAAAGGAAAATATGAAAGTTTAAAAGAGACCATTGATTACAAACAGGATGAAGTATATTCTTGGGCAGATGTATACTCACAAAAACAGGTTAAAAAAAAAAAACAAGCAATGTGTCTTCGGAAGAACGTTTAGCAACAGAGGGGGATATTTCATCTAAACGTAAGCCGATCGATATTTCTACTGTGTATGCAGATAAACAACCAGGTATTGAATCAACCAACTCTCAAACAAAAACTCTTTTTATCCACAAGCCCAGCAGCAAACGACAGACCCGAACCAATCAACAGATCCGATCCAATCAACAACAGATCTAAATCAGGCACAGAAAAGCGAGGAGCAGACAAAGAAAAAGAGGAATCTTCGCAGCCAATCAAGAATCTAGTGATAAATATTTCATCTGCAACTCTAACATCTCAACAGATTATGGTTTTAAAGAAAGGAACTTCATTTGTTACCACATATAGAACTAATCCTCTGTAGAGTGAAATTTCTTTGTTCAAAGTCATGCGTAACTTACTTCTGAAATATTTTTTCAGTACTTTGATAACCATATAAATTGCAGATGACGAGCATGCATATAAAGAATTTAAACCGAAAAGTACCTTCATGTCACCAGTTTCACACAAAACACTGGATTCATTTTAAAGTCTGGTCAGGAATTACTTGAAATGTTTGAATCAACAACGCACAAACAATGGGGGGCGCTAGAGAGCCCGAAGCAAGATGGCCGCACATTTTTGCTGCTCTGCTGGTCGGGGCCTAAATCTGACAAATCCTGCAATTATCGCCGCCATCCAGGGGAAAAAACCCTCAATATTGACTCCCCTGCTAGCTGTGAGTACGACTGTGTGAATAGCGCTGTCATCGATGCGCTGTATGGCTCTTTTTCTGTTCACGGCAAGACAGACGCAACATGGCGGCTCCTGCGGACCGTTGCCGCATTGTGGTGAGCGCTGATAAGGGGATACTGCTGTGTGCCACCGACGCTCGCTAAGAGTGGTGCTCTGACTGCGGACGACAGTGGCGTACTCGCGGACCTGCGAAGAACATAGCTAGCAGTAGTGAGGGGAATCAGCCCGCTAAAGTGCGCGCTCGATTGGGTGGAGGCCAGCGGTTATCTGTGGAACCCGGTGAGTGGTGTGTGGCCGGCGATGTGATTGATGCCGTGAGGTGTAGTGGAGGCGCCACTGGCTGCGCTGCCTCCACTGCGGACATTGGGGGTGCCGTTTTGCCGAAATACGCTGCTGGTGCTGGCGAAGCTCTCCTGTGCACGACTCCGAGACACACCTGCGGCCCAGACTGTTTTGATGAGTGCGTGAGCGACCCGCCTATGGCGACAGTGCAGCTGCCTAGCTTGACTACTGGTTTCTGGCTGACCCGAGCACGACGATAGTGCTTGGTATGACCTACCTGACTTGTGAAGCCTGTGACAGCGCAATGTTGAGACGACGGGCCTGCTGACCTCTGCCAGAGCTGGTGATTAAATCTGCGGCCGCCATTTTACGCTTCTACCAACCCCCTAACGGACATCTGCAAGTGCTCTAATGATAAAGAGTGTGCTGAGGAGACACGGCGGGCTCCTACAACGAACACGGGGAAACTGTGCGCACCATGAAGGTACCCGCTTTAGATTGAATGCAACGTGTGCATATATCACTGCATAAGGTTAACTGTAATATCTGAAAGAAAACTGCGCTAGACACGCGCGCCTGCTGGTGATCCTCCTTGTGAGCCGATGAGGTTGAAGCGGGGGAGCACAGAAATGAGCGGTGGTGTGTGACTGCTGTGGGGTAGTGTACTGCTATGAAAGTTCGCCAATAGTGTGGCCCTCAGGCTGAGGCTGGCAACACCGTAGATGTGTAGCACTGCGATGCGGATTTGAAAAGGAAAATCATGCCCGCTATCGCATGACTGCTGCAACGACAGGCTCACATTGACGCCGTGATACTGTACCGTCGTCACGTCATTACAGCCAGAACACTGACAGTGGGGTAACTTGCATACATCACAGCATAAAGAGCTGCGCAGCAACCGCTTGCTTGGGGATAGGCCACCTTGGTGGAGACGGGATGCACACGACACAACACCAGAACCGTACCGGCGCTGCACAGATGGAATACATCCACCACTAGCTCAGCCTGGGGTGCGCAGTACATGCTGTTGTGCTGTAGTGAACACTGCAATCCATCATATTAACGGTGGTGTGGGCTAATACCGGCACTGAAGATAGGGTGTCCGCGCCCTTGGGACTCATACCCACAGGTCTGTCAGCTCTGCTCAAGGAAAGATGGGTAAAGCGGATAAACAGCAGTCCAAGCTCCCATTTGAATCCAAGCGCATAACTAAATCTCACACACAAGTTGCATCGGACACCGAACCAGAACTGGAGATAGGTACCAGTAATAAGTTGGAACGTATGATGCTTGCTATGCAACAAAGCTTGCAGTCGATTGACAGTAAAATAGACAGCCTCAATCTACGAATGGACAATATGGCGACGAAGCTTGACAAGCATGGCTCTCGCATAACTGAGGCAGAACAGCGCATCTCCACCACGGAGGACCAGGTGTGGGGGTTGTTAGCGCATCATGCGCACAAATGGAGAAGCTCCTACCAGTAATACAGGCAAAAAGCGAAGACCTTGAAGCCAGATCCTGGCGCAACAATCTTCGTATCACGGGAGTGCCTGAAACCCCCAACACAGGCAAAATGGAGCTATGTGTCGAAGCCATGCTGAAAGAAATGCTGGGTGCGGAGCATTTCTCGACCATGCTGGTTGTGGAGAGAGCGCACAGATCCTTAGCGCCAAAGCCAGTGCCCGGTGCCCCACCACACCCTATAGTAGCCAGACTTTGAATTATCACGATCGCCACAATGCGCTAAGACTGGCGAGGGAAAAAGGCACCACAACGTATCAAGGAATACAGGTTGCATTATTCCCCGACTTCACGACCACAGTACAACAAGCAAGGCGGGAATTTCATCCAGTGAAGAAAAAGTTACAAGCGCTGAAAATCCAATATGCTATGCTGTACCCGGCAAGACTCCGGATACAGCACAAAGGTAGGGCCAAGATTTTTACATCACTGAAAGACTCTATGCAGTTTGTGCGCCAGGTGGAACGGCAGGAGTCCTCAAGAGCAGCAAGCGAAGATACGGACAACGAGGACTAAAGAACTCTACTGCGTGATGCATTGGTTCTGGTAACGTCAGTAAACCTGATGTCTGTTGCAAGTGGGAGTGTTGCTGACCGAAATTACTGTTTTTCTGAACTGTCATTTTGTTATATGACGCAATATCTACGTTACGGTATACACTACAGATGCTGTAAATCTTGATTAGTTGGTTTTTTAATATTACATCTCAATGGCAATGTTATAATGATATGTTTAAGTGCACCGAAACTCCAGGATTGCATGCTGGCTAAGGTGCAAATATCGTCATTTGACGTGCGCCATATGGAACAATATACCTAGCAAACTGGGCGGACAAAGGGGCGGATGCACATATGATAATAACTGGCGTACATTGTGGATTCTGCAATAGATGGATAATGCGCTCGCTCCTCTAATAATGCTATGAACATAAACTATACCATGAGTACGCTGACCTTATGACAACAATTTGGGTGATTACTCCAAATGCTTTGATGTCCCATCAGTGTATTCAAATGTGTGTAGATTGTAAACTCACTTACTTGCGATAATGTTGGAGTTCTGCTGGATGGGGGAGTTCTTATAATTGCCCCGACCCCCCCCCCTCCTTGTTCCAACACGGGGGTTTGACGGCCACTGGTGTCCCCCTATGAGGGTATACCCCACGTTAATTTTAAGTTATAGTGGAACACCCTGTTAGCTGTTATTTTTTAGATGCGAGACATGCGGTTGCATGCATATGTTCTTATGTTTCAAATGGGAGTCCTTAGCATAATTGGGAAGCTGAAGTGGGTGGGGGGTCTGGTTGGGGAACTTTATACCTGCACATGCTTGAAGAACAGAGTACACTTGTTGAGAATGGTACGTACAAAGTTAGATGACACAGGTAAATGTGCCGATGCACTAGACAGAGGCAACAGTGACAGGTAATAATGGTAATCTAGTCACATGGATAACGTGGAATGTCCGTGGTCTCAATAACCCTAAGAAAACACGGCAGGTGTTAGCCTACTTAGATCGGCATAATGTTCCGTTAGCTCTGCTACTAGAGACTCACCTCACTAGACATACAGCAGAGGCAGTTGCAACTAGATGGGCTGGTGTGCAATTAACGTCTTCTTACTCTTCTTATGCACGAGGTGTAATGGTATTAATTAAAAAGAATGTACCCTTTGACCTTCTGCATGTAGATGCGGACGGACGCTATATAATAGTGCAAGGTAAATTATGTGGTACAATGATGACTATTGTGAATGTCTATGGTCCTAACACAGATGACCCTGATTTTTATGAGAAGCTATGGAGTAAGATACATACATTGCCTCCGGCTGCGCTTATTTGTGGAGGCGACTTTAATGTTATGCTAGTACCCGAAGTGGATCGTATGACCTCTGCAGAGACCATACACAAAAAAGCTGCCCTATCTGTACATGATGGTATGCGAGATTTAGGTCTGCTGGATATTTGGCGGCTGAGGCACCCTGGGAAAAGGGAAGGTACATGTAATTCTTATGTTCATCGGTCGTGGTCACAACTTGACTTTTGGCTGGCCACAAATGATGTGAATACATGGACCACTACAGTCCAACATTTGCCAAAGACATTGTCGGACCACTCCCCGGTTGTACTGAACATGATTATACCCACACACACACACCTTCACAATTTCAATGGCGCTTGCAATCGTCCTCGTTGCTCGATTAAGTATTTCGTGAGGAATTAAGAGAAGCAATAGCGGATTACTTTAGTAACAATGTAGGCTCAGTACAGAGCATGGGAACAATTTGGGAAGCGTTCAAAGTGACTATACGCGGAGTCTGCATAGGACTACAAGCGGGTGTACTTAAGTCACTACGGGGTACCATGAGGCGCCTTGAGCAGGAACTGGGGCGCCTTGAACGAGAATATGAACTTACAGCTGACAAGGCGACACTGACAGATCTTAAAACAAAGATCACTGAGTACAATGAGACAGCAGACCAGGAAGAGCGACATATGTCGCGAAGGTGGACAGCTAGGTATTATGGGGAAGGAGGTAATCCTGGGAAAGCATTGGCCAATTGAATTGTGGAACCGTGGGCCAAATCGCATATCATAAAAGCAATTACAGATGATAGCACTATTCATTATGACACTTCAGGTATACTAAGCTCTTTTGTGCAGTATTATCAAACGCTATATGCTAGTAAGCAGTCAGCGGAAGAGGGGAGATAGCGCAATATCTGGAGGATATAGCATTAGTCTGGCTTTCACGTGGACAGTAAGATTTTTAATGCATTCAATAACGCTCGATGAAATTCGGGAGGCCGTCACGGCATTACCTAATGGGAAAGCTACAGGCACGGATGGTTTGCCTGCAGAATTTTATAAGGAATATATTGATCTGTTGGCTTCCTATCTCCATGAGATGTATATGGAGGCGTATGAAACACAACGACTTCCACCCACACTTCGAGAAGCATTGATCATAGCATTGTTGAAACCTGGAAAGGAGCCTGACCAGTGCGGATCATATAGACCGCTGTCACTCATTAACACAGATGTAAAAATTTTGGCAAAAGTGTTAGCTACCAGACTACGCCTACTGCTCCCCCCAATGCTACTCCCAGACCAGTCGGGGTTTGTGCTAACGCGTTCTACATCGCATAATCTACATACGTTATTTACAGTACTGCATATACTAGAGCCAACATTGCCTGCGGTGGCGGTCCTGCTGGACGCCGCTAAGGCGTTTGATTCCATCTCATGGAAATATATGTGTGCAGTCCTGCATCGCATGGGGGTGCCCTTCATTTATACGAATTGGATCAAACTATTATACACAGACCCGGTGACGAGAGTGCGTATCAATGGACAGACATCCGATACATTCAAGATACAGCGTGGCACAAGGCAAGGGTGCCCATTGTCACCACTATTGTTTGCCGTTGTACTGGAACCACTGGCATGCATATTGCGACAAAGATATGCACAAGCGGCGCTGCGCTTTTATCAGCGGCCCCTTGCGGTATCAATGTACGCGGATGATATGGTCTTGTACGTTTGTGAACCTGACGCATACCTAGAACGGCTTACCCGAGAGTATATCCGCTTTGAATGGCACTCAGGGCTTGGTATTAACTGGGATAAATCGATCATTCTCCCACTCACAGTAAACACATCACCCATGGAACTTGGGTACCCACTGGAATGGAGCACAGACCCGGTAAAATACCTTGGAATATGGATACATAAAGATCCACAGGTGGTTATACAGTCCAATTATGGGAGGGCAATCACACGGCTTGAGGAACAAGTCACTAGGTGGGTAAAATTGCCATTGTCAATTGCTGACAGAATAGCACTGATCAAGATGATTGTACTACCGAAGTTTTTATATTTATTCTTGAATATCCCCATTCGCTTAACGCAGCACTTCTTCACCACACTTCGCAAACTACTAATCACGTTAACATGGGAAGGGAAGAAGCCGACGAGTGAGATGGGAGCTGTTAACACTTCCGTATGACAAGGGCGGGTTCACGGCTCCAGATCTCAGATTATACTATCTTTGTGCTTAGGCGCACTATGCCTATTATTGGCAACAAGCTCCCACTTTCACCCCACATGTGGCTGTAGAGGCGGGTGCGGTCCATCCCATACCACTTAAAGCTATGATTGTAAACAATAGTACAATATTTGATAAGGGGGAAATAGATACTGTGCAATGCACAGTCAGTGCGTGGCAAGAGCTTGGTAAACGAGCTCAGAAGCTCCCGTTATATGCTCCGGCTATGCCACTCCTGCACCATACTGCAATCTCGGTGACGACTGAGACTGGTGCAGTCAAGGTCCTACATGAAGCGGGAATGCGCACAATGGGAGATATATTTACAGACGGGAAATTCATAGATATCTCGACAATCACAGCGGAGGGAAACAGCACTTCGATGATGGTATTTCTCTATAGCAGATTGCGAGCAGCTTTATGTGCATTATACCCTTTCTTTCCTGTGGAGCCACAAACATTGGGGGCCCTGCAATTAATATACACGACGCAAACCAGATCTAGGCTTGTCGCACTTCTATACCGTGTTTCACAAATGGATGTGGCGACTGGGGGGGAAGGACCACTGGAAAAATGGAATGCTATTCTCTCAGAGCCACTAACGATGGATGACTGGAAATCTTGTTGCAGGATGACAGGGCAATTAACCGCAAATGGGAATCTTAGAATCATTCACTTTAAATATCTGCATCAGATGTATTATACGCCCACACAGCTTCACAAATATGGGTTACGAGAGTCTGCTTGCTGTGTTCGATGTAATGCGCCGAGCGCAGATTTCCAACATTTAGCATGGACCTGTCCAAAGGTCAATGAGTTCTGGGTGCAAGTCATGCACACCCTGACAAAAATGGTGGTGGAACCAATAGAATGCACGTTGCAAATGTGTTTATTGGGGAATGTTACACAGATACAAGTTATTAATTGGAAACTAGTGGCTATAGCACTTCTATTAGCGAAACGTAGAGTCTCCATTCATTGGGGCGGGAGGCCTGCACCGACACAAAAACAATGGTTGCATGATATGGTGTATTGTGGAGACCAACTTACCTGCTATGCTGAGGAGTTACCAACTGCTTCCAGGCCACGTGACATATGGGGCCCGTTAACCTCCTATTTACTGAACACGCTTGATGACTAATAGCTTAATATGTATTGTAGGAGATATATTATTATTACCAAACTGCTATCTGTGTTCAAATTATGTCAGTAGCTTCTCGATGTAATGTACCAATCCATTCATTTGTGCTTTGTAAATGTGTGAACATGATGATGAACCTTCTGGTTGTTACTATTCTGAAAATTCAATAAAAAAAATTTAAAAACGCACAAACAATATCACTAAAAAAGAATGGGGCATTTTAAGAGCATTAGCTAACAACCATAAGCTCATTTTTTAATTGGCTGATAAAGGAGGTGCACTGGTTGTTATGGATCAAACCTTCTATGATGCAAACTTCAACGCTCATGTTACAGATGAAAACATTTATATAAAACTCGAGGCTTACCCACCAATGAAATTTCAAGCCACCCTAAAGGAGATCTTGTACAAGGCTCTCTCAATGGATTGGATCAATGAGAACATGAAACACATTCTTACTACATAATTTCCACGCAGACCAAGAACTTACATGTTATTAAGAAATTCCTAATCATCCCACGGACTCACTATTTAGACCCATCAGATCTGCTTGTGGTTCACTATGTGACCCTTAGGAAAACATTTTGGACACATTTCTTCATCCCATAGTGGAAGATTGGAAATCTATGTTCAGGACACTACAGCATTCCTCAACAGATTAGCCCAAATACCAACCAACCAGATTGAAGACTGGTGGGAAGGGAAACAGCCTTTACAACAAGGTTTTTGCCATGTTGTGCCTTTACCACGCCTTTTTGTTGTGCCTTTTTTAGCATGCATGTTTTTACCACGCGTATGTTTTTACAATGCATGCCTTTACCACGCATTTAAGATAAGTCTGAGGTAGTGGGGGTCTCCCCCCACAAATGCATTGTTTTAATATATATAAACAATGCGTGGTCGTGGCATACGTTGTAAAAGCATAAGCGATGTAAAAAAAATGCAGGGTAAAAAACGCGTGGTTAAGGCATGCAATGTATTTCCTGACGTTGTCCTGTCGTATTCCGTCGTACAACCGGTGGGTTTGTTCCATCAATGTTTATTGATTTATATACATCTATTCCCCCCCATTGAGGATATCAAAGCTGTGGAATGGGCTCTTTTGCAATGGGATAATGTTGGTGCCAATAAGGTTTGTTTATTGGAACGGTTTCATTTTTCCTTATACCACAGCTATTTTCAATGGAAAGAGAAATTCTTCCTTCAAAAAAACAGGACATCAACGGGTTTTTCTGGAGAACTCCGCTATGGAAACATCTTTATGGCTAAATTTGAGATAGCTATATAGATGACATCTTTTTAATCTGAAAAAGTCCAGATTAAAGTTTTGAGAATAACATACATATGCTCAATTCCAGAAATCATCATATTCAATTTACTCACCACATCGGTAATAGACATTTTTTGGGGGGATGTACTAGTTGTCGCAACACCTACGGGCATTCAAACCAAAGTGTTAAAAAAAAACTATGGAGCGAAATGCATTGTACTTTCAGAGTTTCCAACCGCAAACCCTAAAGCAGCATTTACCGTATTCTCAATTCTTGCGGATAAAACAAATTACCTCTAACTCAGAACATTGTTCGCTGGCTTTAGAGACATATAGGATCAAATATCCTGATAGAGGTTATCCCAATTCAAGATTAGACCAAGCAATTCAGCGGGGGGAAACCTTTGACAGAGAAACATTGTTAAGAAAAATACCAGTTAATACATCCTCTTGGATGATTTTTGTCTCAAAATTTTCTACCAAATAGCAAGCAATCAAGAAGATTATCAATATACGATGGAACGTACTGCAGGTCGAATCGGATTTCTATGGGTTGTTTAAAGCAAAGCCTTTATTCGCGTACAAGCGTTAGAATAAATTATTATTTCTGAGATTCATACCAGTACTAAGAAATGTCACAATTGTAGGCATTGTAATAACGTGATTATAGGAAATGCTGTAGTTCACCCATAAAGAGGGCATTCTATGAAGTTAAATCACTCCGCAAACTGCAATACCAATGATGTTGTGAACTGCATAAAATGCACTTGCGGCTTATCATATGTGGGTAAAACAGGAAAAAAAATGAAAATCAGAATTACAGTACATAAAAGTACCATCAGGAATCAAAACAAGAATTCCAGATTAGCGACACACTGGATTGATCAAAAGCTCATCTCTCGGATGCGATTTAAAATTCTCGAAGTGGTTGATCGTGCATCTGATATGGACAACCATAAAAGATTGTTACATAGGTAAACTTTCTGGATTAAAAAACTGGACACTTTACAACCTAGAGGCATGAATGATAAATTTGAAATGGCTTGTTTTTTATAATAGCATGATTTTGTCATTTGGTTATTCTTCTGTTCATTGGCATGTATGATCCTCTACTAATATTTTTGTATGTTGCATCTCAATTGTGACTATATATTGCTGAATGCAGGCGTTTGGTTTGCACAACTTTGAGTATGATTTGATTCCTTTTTTTCATCAGCATTTAGATATCAGGTGATGTCTAACATTTGGCGCTAGGGATATTACCCATTATTGCCGTATTTTACTGAGTTGTATGTTTTATTTTCTTATAGAATTAATTTGTTAACTTGCATCGTATTTGTGTTGTATCACTATTGGCTTGTTCAACTACCATCAATCTGGATGGTATATTGCGTGAACATTTTCTTTTACACTTGTTTCTGGTTTTGGATGGTTAAAGGTTGACGCAAGTATTTTGGCTATATTAGTTTATACTTGAGAAGGACTTGCAAGCAAGGTGATGGTTTATGGACGGCACGCGTTTCTGACAAGATTATGCACAGTGGTGATTTGGATTAAACTGGGCATTTTGGTCACATAAGTATACGATACGGTGTCTGTTATTTGTGGAGGGTTCATTCATCCTGAGGTGTATTATAGGTTCGTCTGCACTTGAAGGCTAGTTTTTAACCATTTTGTTGAGATCACGCTGTTCCTGGTAATACACACACTCTTGGTGAAAGACTTGGGGTTCCCACTATCCTTTTTTAATGTTATGTTTATCATTTTGTTGCAGTTATCCCTGACGAAGAGTATGTTGTACCCAAAATGCATTGTGTTTTCTGGTGTGAGATGCCTTTTGAAGAAACTTAGGTTTCACAATGGAATGTATGTTTGAACATAAATACTAACCATCATGGAGTTTTACGCATGTCTTTCAATACTGCTCATTGCGCTCCAGATTTCATCTTCCGATATTGTCTGATATTATGCCTCTCTATCCACGGGTTAATGACCTGGGGAGGGGCAAGTCCTTGACGATGCATTTATTTACCGCTGCATTCAAACGACCCCTTGTCTCATATAATAATTTATATTAATTTGCCAATTCTGAAGCTATTCCAATTGGGTCCGTGACCAAGCCGTGCCCCTCAGCGCTGATCCCCGGGACAAATGTCATTTCCGCCTCACTCTTTGCCAGCCAATAGATCAATTTGCGAATCTTATCCCCGGCCTCATATATTCTGTATTTGGTTGCTGGAAGTGCCATTTTCGCTTGGACCCAGAGTTTGGCGCTTAGCACCTCTCATGCCTTATCTAATTTATGGAGTACTGATGGACCCAGTGTCTGGAACGCACCTTCCTCCAACCCCTCAACCTTCTGCTCCAACTCTTGGATTTCTGTGCACATTTGGGCCTTGTGGAGTGCAGTGTAGGAGGTCATTTCATCCCTAATGACTGCCTTTAGTGTCTCCCACAATGTGATGTCCGATAGAACTGAGCCCTCATTCAGGTCCAGAAAGCGCTATATTGCCTCCCGAATCTCCTCTTGAAACTCAGCCTCCATCAGGAGCCAGACCAGCATGCTAGCTGGGGTGAGTTTTGGTGTTGTGTGTTGGAAAGCCACCAAGTGGTGATCAGAACACATGACTGGAGTAATCCTTTGGAATGTGACTAGATCTGAGTTGGCAAAAATTACATCTAAAATGTGTTCTGGAATGTGTGCGGGTTTGGAGATGAACCAATGTAGGTTGAGTAACGACTCAGTTTCAAAATGTCTTACACCTTGGTGATCTGAACAGACAGATGGTTTGAAAAACCTAATATGCCGCACCCCAAACCAATCCTCACTGGCCTAGAACCAGGCCAGTGAGGATCGTTTTGGGGTGCGGCATATTAGGTTTTTCAAACCATCTGTCTGTTCAGATCACCAAGGTGTAAGACATTTTGAAACTGTTTAGAAAGGTATCTGGGAATGTCCCATTGGTAGGTGGCGGTCTGTAAAGACGGAGAAAGTTACAGGGGAAACTTGGGGTAGGCTTGTTTCTGACACAGTTGGCCTCACACCCTTGCAAGGAAGTATCCTCGGCTTTAGTGAGATTTCTTGTTTCCTTAAATATTCTTGCTAATCCACCTCTGCCTATGCGGTTTTGTGTCACAGTTCAAAAGCCTGGTGGAACAGTTTTATGCAATACTGGTGCCATGTCTTCCCCCAAGCCATGATTCAGTTAGGAAAAGCAGAGTGGATGTGTCTGTATTTTGTGTTGGATGGGAGTTGTTAATTGTGTGAATTTTATTTGAAAACGGTTGGTTGTTCTTGAGTGGGGTAGTAATATCTGAGATTGGTGTAGGGACTTCATATGTAGGATTTCAATGTGAAGAACTGGGGAGGTGCGATGTGTTAGAGGAGAGTCTCTGGAACGCAAGAGGGGATAAACTTGTTAGGAGGGTTGGTTTTTAGGCAGAAGAGTTAGCCTTATTGTTTGAGGGGACTGTAGAAAGTGTCTTGTTCTGGGCTTTGGATGAAAAGAAGAGGGAGTGGTGTAAGAGAACAGTATGATAGAGGGTTAAGTTGAGAGTTGAGCAGGCTGGCATCTGCACTGTTTGGAGTAGGGAAAGGGTAGTGGAAGGATTTGATGTGAAAAGGGACTGTGTGCTTGAGGGGATTATGGATATGTGCAGCGTGGGTTTGCTGTGTATTGGTGATGTGGAATTTAGTTTAGTACAAAGTTGTGGTTTGTGTAGAAGTAAAGGGGCCCTTTTGTGAATGTAGAGGTAGAAACCTATATAGGAGTGTTTTGTAGAGTTGTCCAGTGTTTGGTGAGTGAGTGGCTGCTTTAGTGGTTAGTTTTCTGTGACTGATAGGTGTGTATTCTGAGTTTGTGTACATGATTGTGGATGTAGATGGCCCCTAGTGTAGTGTTTAAGGAGCAAAAGGGCAGCATTTCTGGTGCTACACCTTCCTGGCCCAAACAAGCAAGTTACCCTTGTCCTTGCTACCCATGCTGAGATGATATGGGGGAGTTAAGTTATGTTTTGCAGATTTGTAGAATGCACTGTCACCCGGGAGGGTATCTTGGTGCTGAGTAGGTGTGAGTCTAGCCAGATCTTTAGCCTAGTTAGACTACTCAAAGCCAGGTCTACAGCTTCTTAGGAAATTCACAAAGTGAGGAGGAGCGGCAGAGTTCTGAATTCTCTGGAATCTTCTCATGGTTGATAGAGGTGTGACGTGATGTAGCTGGGAATAGTAAGCAAGGAGTTCTGTGTGTAGTGCAGAGGATTTCTTCAGAAAAGAGAGAATAGTTGTGTGTTTCCAAGCATCTGGGAAGACTGCGGAAGAGGTGGAGGCATTCAGAATGGGTGCGAGCATGGCACTGATGGGTTGCAGTCCTCTTGAGTAGATGTGATGGAGGCAGGGGCCCGATGTGGTGGTGACTATTTCTGCTGGGGTGACGATGGGCCATGTGGTTAGCATAGGTTTTATGGATAAGTCTGAGGTATTTGGCGAGGTCTGTCTAGTTGCGCGTTGAAGTTGCTGTAAATGGTAGTGATTTTGATGCAGAAGAATTGAGAGACAGTGGCAAAGGTTATGTGAGGGGGTGATCAAATTTGGAGGCAGCCTCTGGTGAGGTAAAATCCTTGAAGATGGCAAACATTTCTTTGCTTCTGTTGGTACTGGCGTCAATGCATTCTGCCACTGCAGCGTGTTTGGTGGTCTTAATCATTTGGTGGAGCGTTTCAAGTCAGATTTGAATGTGCTCCTGTCTCTGCATTGTCTTGGCTCATTCTCTATTTGCACTCTCATTGTTTGAGGGGGAGGGGGCTTGTAAAACTGGTGGTGCGGTCACATGACCCTCTCTCAGCCTCTTTGGCTCACCTGCAGACTCTGTCAAGTGGTTGCCTAGGAAGCACCAAATGAAAGCACCTAGAGGAGAGGTGTGTTCAGTGTTCTAATCTACAACCTGTGCCCGGGAGAGCAGATAGGAAGAGTGAAATGGAAGAGGAGGTGAGGAGGGTGGCTCGAAAAAAACGGATTTTTGCAGTAGTACAGTTTTATTAATGGGGGGCAGAACTGCACAAAATTCACAAACTTTTAGGTTTAACAGAAGCAAAGTTTGTCACCATAACAGCTAGTGTATAGCTCTGAAAAGGCACTTTGATTGTAGTTAAAGGAGTTCACAGCTATTGGATTGATAAGCTGACTTGGGTGGTCAGCATGGGCCTGTGAGTGGAGAGGCAGAGAGAGCAGGGCGGAACAGATGACATCAGAGGCTGAAAAGATTAGGGGAGCAGACGCACTAACTCGTGGGGGTGATGGGTGAGGATGGCAGTGTGAGATCACACAGGGTAAAAGTGTAGACTGTGAGGAAAAGGCGGCGCAGAGGGAGGTGGGGGGGGGGATAAATAGAGAAAACAGAGGCTAAGAGAAAGGAAGGGGCTTTTACAGACTTCAAATTATTTTTCTTTGTAGAACAAGAGAACGTAGACTGACCGAATGAGAGTCCAAATGGACCAGTGTCTGTAGCCAGAAATCACAAAGTAACAGGTATAAATTGCACTGTTATGTTTTGCAAACGGTTAGGCCTTGGTAAAGGCCGAGACAAGGTGAGAGGAATATGGCGGGCATGGGCCTGCCCTTTTTTTTTTTTTTCAAGAGGCTAGCAGCCAACTTCAATCGCCATTCTATAGTGAAAAGTTACTGAAGAGGGATCGCTGCCAGTCGTCTGCGGCTCTTACTCTGTTTGCTATCATTATAGCAAGACAAGTGCACGCAACGCGCGCAATCATTTACTTTTGTTTAAAAAGAGAGATGGGGTCTGTTTGCTGCTGGTCACTGTATGTGATGCCAGTAGGTATCACCCATGGGTACAACTATTGCACTATACAAACTGGTAAATGCTGCCTCACAGCCTGACCCAGGACTGGGTGGAATTTGAAACCACATGGTGGTTGTCGGGACCTCTGCAGGTATGTGGGGAAGTCGCTGGGGCCCAAACCCTCCGGACGCCGTGCTTGGGTGCAGCTAAATAAATGACGCTCACACAAGGGTAACTGTGATGGGCCGGAAGTCCCGAGCGACCCCGGCCCGTTTATTTAAGCTCTCTGGCCACGCCTGGCCAGAGAGTGATACATTGTGTGGTGGTGCTTCCGGCCTGATGTGTTAGCGGTCGGAGGCTAAATGAACTAGACCGCTACATCCCACTCCAACTCAGTCGTTAACCAAATACATCTCGGACTAACATATGAAGTCGGCAAGTCTTTGGTTCGGCCGAGGGTTTGGCCTGAGGTCGTATCTACGTGGGCGGACAGCCCGACCTCCTCCGGGACTAATTGCTTCCTGGTCGCCACCCGGATTGTTGGAGCTCGTGTTATCTTCTGACGTTGATACTGGTTGGGTCTGACTGGGGGTGTCGATGGCGCAGGGACTTGTTTCTTCCTGTGCGGCACTTTCTCTCACCACGCGTGCTGAGCTTTGCTCTTCGGTATTCGCCACAGGGATCCTCTTGAACCATGAGATGTTCCGAGTAATTACCTCTCCATTCCGCTCGGCTGTGATAGCTGTTCCTCTCACTGTTCTAACGGTCCATGGTTCAGGTTCATATGGAGTGCGGAATTTCCCCCCACTCCAGCGGTTCTTCACCAGTACCGTACACCCTGGCACCAGCACGCGCATTCGTGCTTTCCTCCGTTGACTGGCTTTCTCGTTGGTTTTCGACCTTCGAGCTTGTGTGTCAGCGGGGTCATATGGGAGGGGCTCCCAGTTGTCAGCCACTGGTATAGTGTCACGCCTGGGACCAGCCAGCATCAGCGACCACGGGAACCTCTGTGTCGTGCAGTGAGGTGTGCTCCGGTATTCTCTTAAGAATTGTTGAAGGGTGACCTCTGGATCTGTTTGTTCGGACACTGCTATGCGAAGTATTTTGTTTATGGTCCGCATGAATCGCTCCGCTTCACCGTTGGCCTGCGGCCATTGTGGAGTGATGCGGTGATGTTTTATTCCCAGCCGGGTTAAAAATTCTCTGAAATCACTTCCTTGGAACGGGGGACCGTTATCCGTTTTGATTACGTGTGGTAGTCCAAAAAGCGCAAATGTCTTCTCTAATACGGGCTGTAGATGTTGGAATGCAGTGGACGACAACACTTCCACAACTGGGTATTTCGTGTAGCTGTCAACCAGGACGGCAGTGACTCGCCCGTCTGGAAAACTCCCGAAATCGAGGCTCACCCACGACCAGGGCGATGGAGCTGGATCTTCGGTTATTACTGGAGCAGGTGACTCAGAGTTCCCGGTTAGCTGACAGGCTCTGCAATTTCGCACCATGACATCTACGGCTTCTTCCATGCCAGGGAACCACACCTTTTCCCTCATCCTGGACTTCATCCGTCTTGTCCCTTGGTGTCCTTCGTGTGCTAGGGTAGTTGCCTGTTCTTGGAGACTTTGTGGAATGACGATGCGTGAGCCTCTTAGGATTACGCCACTGGCTGCAGCACTTAGTTCTTCCCTAACTCTCCACATCTTCCCTAACCGATCCCGGTCGGGCTCATTCCACCCCTGGACATTATGTAGGAAACCTTCCCATGATCCTTTCTGCAAGGCGTCCATCACTTTTTTGAGGACTGCGTCGTTGCGCGTGTGCGCCTCAATGTCTTGTAAAGAGAGGGCTCTTGGACAGGCCCATTGGGAAACCATGTTGACAAAGTCCTCTGTTTGTTTCTCTTGGTCAGAATGTTCATCTGCAGGGCTTACGGGGTGACGTGATAGAAAGTCAGCTGGGTTGTTCGCTCCTGGCCTGTATACCAGATCGAGCTGGTAATGCTGAAGTTGGATTGCCCACCTCTCGATTCTGGGTGGTGGATGAGGAGCAGTTCCCTTAAATAGTGGGAGTAGTGGCTGGTGATCTGTTACCACACGGAATGGGTGCCCACTGATGTATAGGTGGAAGTGATTGCATGCCCACTTGATAGCAAGAGCTTCCCGTTCAATTTGTGAGTAGCGGGTTTCAGTTGCAGTTAGTGCTTTGCTCGCGAAGGCTATCGGAACCCATGTTCCCGGCTCAGTTTCTTGTGTCAGTAAAGCTCCTAGCCCCACGGGGCTGGCATCTACGATGAGCTCGGTGGGTCACTCTGTGTTAAAATAGGCCATGGTTGTTATGTCCGACAATGCTGTTTTTACTTTGCAGAACGCTTCCTCTTCTATTTGGGTCCACCGCCAGATTGTATCCTTCTTTGTGAGGTTGCGTAGTGGCTCTGCGATGGTGGCGAGGTTAGGAATAAAACGTCCGCAGTATGTCGCCATGCCTAAGAAGCTTCTGACTTACGATGCAGTCGTGGGAGCAGGAGCAAGTTGGATCGCCTGTGATTTCCGAGGGTCTACTTTCACGCCGTCTTGACTGAATACGAATCCAAAAAATTCGATGTGATTTTTAAAAAATTGGCATTTTTCTTTGTGGAGGGTCACTCCATGATCTGCGAGTCGTTGGAGAGTGGCTCACAGTTGGCGGTGGTGGTCTTCTATTGTTGCCGAATGTATTAGAATGTCATCGCTGACATTTATGACGCCTTGGAGCCCCAATAGAACTTCTCTCACAGCATTTTGGAATATTTCCGCGGCTGATGATATCCCGAAGTTCAATCTCTTATAGCGCCGGAGTCCTAGATGAGTTGAGAAAGTGGTGATGTATCTGCTTTCTTCTGCTAGTTTCAGCTGATGATAGCCAGCGTTTAAGTCCAGTTTAGAGAACCACCGAGAGCCGTTGAGGTCGGCCAGGATGTCGTAGACTGTTGGCGTCAGATGTCTTTCTCTCCGTATTGCCTGATTGGGTACTCGCATGTCAATGCAGATTCTGATTTGACCTGGTTGTTTTGGCTTCTCAGCTATGACCATGGGGGAGACCCAAGGGGTAGGTCCCGTTACCTTCTCTATCACTCCTTGCTGCTCAAGCTTTCGTAGTTCTTGTTCCACCAGCGGCCGTAAGTGGAATGGTATGCGTCGATGCCGCAACGCAACAGGCTTCACCGCGGTGTCGATGTGCAGTTTCACCGCTGGCCTCTTTATGCTTCCTAGACCTTTGAAGAGCTGTGGGAACAGTTCAAGGACGTCCTCTATTCGTAGAGTTTTTACAGCATTCGCGAACGTCACCAGGCCCAAGTCTTCGGCGGTGTGACTGCCCACTAGTATGTCTGCTTCTCTGTCGACAACGTGAAACGTTGTTGTGATTTCGTGGTCTTCTGATTTTACGTGGACGGACATCTTTCCCTTTAGTGGGAGCGGCGTTTGGCTCCCGTACGTGAGGATCTTGACCTTGGACGGCACAAGTGTCGGTCTTGATTTCAGCCTTTTATATTGTTGGTACCCCATGACATTTACAGATGCTCCTGTGTCAATGAGTGCTGTGACCGTTGATCCTGCGATCTCAATGGCACATGTCGGTTGAGGGCGTCGTCTTCGCTTGAGGTCGCTTGCGAAAGATATGAGGTAACACTCCTCTTCCTCGTCCGTGGAAGAGTCTTCGAGGCATTGCTTTTGGCGTGTCAGGGTTGCTGCTGCGGGTGCCTCTAGTGAAAGGTGTCTTACTGCTTTGGACGGTGGCCTCCGTCCGGGAAGTCCTCTATTTCGTGGTCCTCCTCGGCATGCACTTGCGAAATGATTGGGGATACCGCACTTTGCACACGTTTTTCCCCTGGCGGGGCATTTGTCTGGTGGATGTTCTTCTTTTCCACAGTATCCGCACTGTGACCGTCGCGAATTCCGGCTGGGCCATCGTCCTCGTCCGCCGCGAGTCGACGTGCGGGCTGCATCCACCCGTTCTGTTTTGACTGTCACTGTTTGTGATGCTGTGTTAGTGAGGGCCGCTTCCATGGCTGTTGACCTGGCGTCCGATAGCTCGTGTGACCGTGCCAGGATGAGTATTTCCTCTAGAGTGATCCGGGGTTGTCCGAGGATCAATGTTCGTAAGGTTTTGTTGCGGCACCCCTGGATGGCCTGTGCTCTCACTTCCTTGGTCTGATCGTCGGTGCACGTGCTAGCTAATTCTCGTAGACGTGCATGAAAAGCGTCCATGGACTCTCCCTCTCTCTGACGGGCTTGTCGGAGTTTGAAACGTTCATAATCAGGATTGAGTTGTGGGTCAAAATGAGCGTTAAGTGCTCGGACTGCGGCATCATAGTCGGTGGAGAGTCCGGTGTTTGGCAGGTGGGCAAACAGCTTGTATATTTCGTCTCCTGCGAAATGAAGTAATAGTGACCTTTTTACAGCACCATCGGTTTCCCTCGTGGCTATAAAATAGTTGTTGAGTCGGCCAATCCACACATTCCACCTAGGTGACGCAGTAGCAGGGTCGATTAGCTCACTAAATGGTGGGAGAGCATTGACTTGGGAGTGTAGGTGCGTGGGTGGTGCTGCAGGGGGCACTGGTTGTGCAGCTGCAGGGGCTGCGGCCTGGTCTGTCATGGCTGAGCGTTCCTTGCTGTTTGGGTGATCCTTTTCTTAATGTAATGCTTATTTTAGGGGGTTTTTTTCTCTTGTTTTTGCCAGTGCTTGTTTGTTTGTTTTGTTTTTTCTTTTTCTCTCGCTGCCTCCTATTTGCAAATGTCTTGCAGCGTTTGCTGTGTACCTTCCCCCTCTTCGTTTTGACCCAGATTTGACCGGCAGCTACTGGGCATGCGCGTCTGCTGGATATTGACTTCTGCTCGACCGGGCCTCGCCGGGAGCATTAGCGTGTTGCCGCTTGTGTGCTACGCATCGTGCAGGCTGTTACAGGCTGGCGCTTGGGGTGTCACTTGCATGCGTGTGATCACCGGCCGGTGATCTTGGTATTGTCTTCTTCGGCTTTACGGGCGGTCGCGTTGTTCATCGGCTCTCCTCACCCTCGTGCGGGATGGCGCCTCCGCGGATCCGGCGTCGCGCTGGCAGGCTTAGGCGGGCAACTCCGATGTTGGAAACGGTGGGGCTTGGATCATCCCACTCTCGTCGCCAGTGTCGGGACCTCTGCAGGTATGTGGGGAAGTCGCTGGGGCCCAAACCCTCCGGACGCCGTGCTTGGGCGCAGCTAAATAAATGACGCTCACACAAGGGTAACTGTGATGGGCCGGAAGTCCCGAGCGACCCCGGCCCGTTTATTTAAGCTCTCTGGCCACGCCTGGCCAGAGAGTGATACATTGTGTGGTGGTGCTTCCGGCCTGATGTGTTAGCGGTCGGAGGCTAAATGAACTAGACCGCTACATCGGTGAGACCAATCTACAGTATCACAGGTATCAGGACTGCAAAAGTGTCCCTAGGGAACACCAGATCTGCCTCAAAGGGGAGTACCTTGGGATTAAAAAGACAAAATACTAGTCAACCTACAAGAAAAAGGTAAACATTAGTGTGAATGGGACTGCTCGACAGACTGTCTCAGACATTCACCAATAATTTTACTGTTTTGTATTTCTGGTTACTTATATGTACGCCCATTTGCACCCAGAACACTATCAACCAGCCATTTTCAAAAACGTGTGTTTAATATTTATCAAATTACTTCTTTCTTGTCTTTCCTTGTACAGGACATAGAACATTTTCTGCGATAAATAAACTATATTTTTTGTAGTAGTCTGTCTAGGTTGTTGTGCGCCTCCTTTTGGAACAGTTTGCTGATGCGAAGGAATTTGGCCCTGAGACCACCCACAGTTTCTCTTTAGACTACATCTTAACTGCACTCATGAGACGTTCTCTGTCAAACTTGTGTGCTGTGAAAAGCTGCCGTGGCTGTATTGCGCTGGGACTTGGTATAGCATATGCATGTGCAACTTGTAAGTGCTGGATTTCTATGTCTGACCAAACTCGTTTTCTTGAACTCCTTTTATCCTAATAAGGATTTGTTTATTTTTTTGCTTAATGCTCATGTGTTGCTCAAAGGCCTCTGGGCTGTATTACTGGCTGATACATTACGAAATGTTAACTAACTCCTTTGACATTTCCAAGTTAAATTTGCTTCAACATCCGAGACTATATATATATTTTTTACTTTGACAATAACCCTTAAACTGATGCATAAACATGTCTACTAGGCCACAAGTTTATTTATTTAAATACAGATATATGAACATCTATTTTTATACTTGCCAGTATTACGGAAAGTTTCTCATTTTGCCATGAAACTAGTGACCTGTGGTACAAATGAAATTATCAGTTTGGTGTTTTGGAAGGATCAAATAAAGATGTACTGAATTTACTGTAAATATGCAGGAAGTAAAAATACTCAGAGATAAATTGTAGTGCAAGTATTCCCTTAGTACAGTAGAAATATGTTTTCAGTGCTACCATATTTTGAGGCTTACATCCTTTCCCTACTTCTGTAGGAGTCAGTAAAACAGGCTGGAAGAAAATAATTTCTTATTGGGGAGCAATATGACCAATGCTAGCAGGAAAAGTTGCCTATTGTATGCATTTTTCTGTTATGCTTGTAAACCGTAGCTGCATTTTTTTTTTACTCAGTTGTAAACCTAGCTAATCAGTCAGCCCTAAATGGACAGCGGGCAGGAGAATCTCCAGTTTTAGGTTGTGTAATGTTCCCTTGTTAAACCCACCTCTTGAAATATCTTCTGATGAATACATCTTAAAGCAAATTCCTCATCTTATGAATACTCCTTACAGGCATCATACTGATCTGGAAAGAGTTTTCCCAGCAGTGACTCTCCAGCGCCCCCAGGTGGGGCAATTCAATGTCAAGGCATGACATCAGAGTATATTAGGCACCAGCCAGTGTGACATCAGTTCCTGTTTTTCCTTGCCTCATTGATGTAGTCCGAACCGCACTCTATTTCACCAGCAAATTCCTCAGCTGTCGATAGCAGTTAGGTCAGATGTCTCCGCAAAGGTCCTCAAAGTTTAAGCTTGTGGATATTGCCTTAATAAGCATTTTGCACCTGCACGTAGACCGTATGCAGTGTCCAGGGTGAGGACATGACGTCAAGGACTGCCGCTCCTCTGCCTTCATGCACTTGAATGGAGCTGGAGGCCCAGCTAATTTTGGCTATAGCCTGCAATCAAATTAACCCTCGCTCTCAAAGGTAAGCCACTTTTCAGGGAACGTTGTCCTAAGAGATCTTCTAAAAAAAAAAAACTCCAATGGATTTTTCTTCCTTGAGCAGTCAGTTGCTGGCCCAGGACCATTTGGAGTCTCAACACTGTTCTCCGATGCCTGACTTCTTCAATTTAAGGCGACTTCCCTGGGTCCTAAGAAAATGTGACCGTAGTTTGCTGGTTCTTTCTCTTACCATTCACAGGTTGAGGCCTTCCAGCTAGCAAAATTGGTTATTTTCAGAACCGCTCCGCAACCCTTTGGGGTACTTTCCGAGAAGGAGGGGGGCAGTTCCTGCAGGCTTGGCGACTGCAATGTCTCCTAATGCTGCATCTCCACAGGCTTCTGCCCTGCAACATATGGTGATGTCTAAACTAGCACGGTCGCCGTCCTTTTTTATTTATTTATTTATTTATTTATTTATTTTTTAAAGCCCTTCTTCGGGTTTGATATTTGAAACTGAAAGCATTGTTGGCCTTTGAGTCAAATCCACTGCTGGCCAAGTAGTTGGTAGGAGAAAGTATCAAATGTGTTGCAAAGGAGTTGGTCAGTGCTACATTTAATGATGAACCCTACTGTGAGCACCTTTACAACTCCCAAAGTTTCTCCCACTTGGAGAAGATTTTCTGTTCACATTCACGTGCTTTTGCTGCGGAGGATAAGGACTGTGGATGACGACTGAAGCTAATCACCTTCTGCCACCTTACAATACTGTTGCTGTCCTCTGCTTGAATTTGAAAAATGGGTGCCCTAGATACATCAGCAGGAAGGAGCATTTCCTATCCATCTGCCATGTCTTTGCAGGAGGTTTCATCTTTTTACTACAGTTGTTCAGCAGGCAGAAAGCAACCTTGGAACTAACTGTACCTTCTGCAGAAGTAGAATCTAACCTTCTATTGGAAATCTTTCAACCTTCCACAGCATTTACTGAGCCCTTGTTTCCGCTGAGTGAGGCCCTCCTGGATCCTATCATGCTGCGATAGAGAAGCCCTTTCTGTGCTTGGCAGTCTAAAACCAAAACGGTAGATGTCATACACCCACTATGGGTGACCCACACTTTCTTCCCATCTGTCACCAGAGTCTGGTTATTCTATCCCCAGTCATCAAAGCAGAATCCCAGTGACTTTCACACAGTTCTCCCAGACAGGAAATACATGAAACTTGGTGACCTGGTGGCAGTTTGACCCTCTGTATGGCTAGTGACGCCTGCCTTTTAAAGGTATGTTCATGCCATATGGGAACTGGTGAAACTTGCACTTACCAGCTTATCAGAGCATTTGAAAAAGTCACTCTCTGACCTAGTGAGCGATTCCTGGATGCTACAAAACAGGTCTTAAAGTGTGGCCTTGACTCTGTGGACATGGTTACTCGGTCTGTTGATAAGGCTTATGCTGGGTCGGCATGCTTCGATGGGTCCCTTTGGATTTTTGGTAGAAGTACAGTCTAAGCTCAATGAACACACCATGTAAAGGTGAGCAGCTGTTTGGTCAGAAGGCTGCCTCCTCCTTAGAACGCTTCAAGAAAAGCATTGCAACCGTTTGTGCCATAGGCCTGGTCTCCTCTGAACGGTAATTCAGCAATTCCACCAACAATATTGAAAGTTCTGTGGTAAGTATAGGACTATGTTGCCTTCTCAAATGCAGCCATCTCAGCCCATCCAGACACCACAATGACTATGTTGCTTCTTTCAGGAAAGGGGTCGATCAAGGGAATTTCATAAGCAGTAGCAGCCGATTCACTCCTTACCACCTTCTGCAGGTTCTGCCTCTTCCAAACCCTTCTGACTCTTCCCTCTAACAATATTACCTTTTGGTGGACGGTAGGGTCTCTAGTTTTGCCACCCATTGGGAGCAAATGATGATCTACACATTGGTCATATAGCCGATCTGTTGGGGCTGCACACTGCCTTACCTATGCTTCCCTCCAGAGCACCTCCCCTTCTTCAGAGCATGTTTACTGACTTACAGCTTGACCCTAGAGGTGCCAGTCTTTGCTTTGCTGGACATGTGGACAATAGAAGTAGTGCTTCTGGAAGAGAAGGGGCTACAGGATTTTACTCCGTTTGCTTCTTGGTCCCCAAGGAAGGATGGAGGCCTTTGTCTCCTCTTTTTAAACCTCTTTTTCCGGCAGGACAAATTCAAGATGCTGTACCTGAGCAAAGTCCGCTAGGGCTTCAACTCTGGAGATTGGATGGTGTCCCTGGACGTCTAGCACTCCTGCTTCCATCCTCTGTTTCTCTCTGCCCATAGTTACTACTTGAGGTTTACGATGGGATCCGAACACCATCTGGTTGTGATTCTCTCATTTGGTTTGACAGCCTCATGTTCCTTTACAAAGCTGCTGGCGGTTGTGGTGGTCTGGAGTCCATGTACTCCCTCCTTGGATGACTCGTGAGGAATGCAGAGTCTCCACCACTGGCCCATGATTATCTCCGGTGACTCTTACATCACTTCCACGCAGAGGCTAAAATGTAATGGATCAGTGCTGGACACGACCTGACTCTCATGTACTATTTTCATCCTCCTCAGAGCATCGTGGATATGCAGGAGATTATTCTGATTTGTCTCTTGCAAGTTTCTGCAGGTCTTGTTCTTGTGCCTGCTAGGCCTCATGGCCTAGTGGATCCCATTGGTGCCTCACTTCTGGTGGCGAATCAGAGTCCTACAGTGGTGTCTGAGGAGGCAGAGGTTGCTACACCCAAGAAGACTCTTGGTTCAGGTGTGGATTTTCCAGTCAGTGCATCAGGATCTGCTAAGGGGTGACCCATTCAGCTCCTCACAAGATCAGGCTACCGTTGTCATGGATGCCTCCTCGCTGGAGTGCTCATGCGTATGATATGATGCAGAGCATTTGGTGCACGTTGGAGCAACACTTGCACATAAATGTGCTCAAGCTGCAGGTAGTCCGTCTTGGCCTGAAGTCATTACTTCCTTCCATCTCGAGGGGCAATGTTCCAAATTGTATTGGAAATACCACTCCCGTCTATTCTATCAACAAGAAGGGCAATGTTGTCATGGAATGTGTTGGGAGGTGATTTGCCTGTGTGCCTATATTTAGATTAGCAGGTCTGTATTTCACCATTTGAAAGAGGAGGGAAGGGCCATTGTGAGGAGACTTGGCATTATGCTGATCACCAACTGTGTTCTCCTCGAACCCTCCCCCAAAACACTAAGAAAATCTTCTAAGGGTACAGCTGATGTGCAGCAACACACAACCTGGAAGCCCACTATTTGCAGGGGTTTCCTGCTCACCTTGTGTTGTATTGTGTGATATTGACTCTTCACTGCATGACCGCGAGAAGATAGCCAATATCGTTTGACTGAATAGTGTACCGCATGTGTTGGCAGGTCTGCACCAACTAAGTGGCCTTTTAGGACCTACATTCAGCCCGACTGGGCTGTGCATGTGCAGTTTCTTCACATGTGTAGGGTTCAGTTCAAAGGACACATTTTGGTACCCAGGCAGTCTGAGAGCTGGATAGTAAGCACTGGCAGCTGCTTCAGCAAACTGAGCCCCAGCCCAGATACTTTACTGGAAATAATTTCTGTACAAATATCCCACTCTGAGAGTAATTATTTAACACTAGATTAGTTCCAAGAGAGGGCACATGGGAAATTACTGAACCCCATGACAGGAACCTGAATCCTGTGTACAATAGGAGATAGTTTTTCAATTTTTATGATGATTATTGCCTAGGAACTCTGGGAATCGGAATCACACTCAAAGCGAGTATTTACATGCCTCACTGAGCTCGGCAGAGAGACAGCCTGGAAGAATCTCTGGAAATCTGGCACCAGCTCACTATGGTAATCAGGATCAAGCTTACATTTATTTCTACATTTGAGACAACTGTGACTCTTATGCACAAAATTGAAAAACATTGCATTATAGCAAATTGGATACACAATAGCAAAGGGCAAAACAAATATAAAGCATATCTCCAGACCAGATAGGGATGAAGCCATACGTGTGGTGCCTGTAAAGCCCACCTGTGGAACTCCTCCTAGAAGGTAAACATCTAACTCCCTGTTCTTAAAATAGGAAATCTGAAGGATCAGAATTTTGATATTTTGATAGGGTAACTGAGGCCAGTAACAAAATTTGAGCTTCTTTCCATTAGTTTCATTTTTCTTGGCTTTTTTCTTGTTTCTTTCTGACACATGAACATTGACTCGGAGGGTCTAGGTTAGGTACATGCCTGGTGCTGGGACTAATGACTGGAGTGATGGGATGGGCTAAATAACCACAGACATACAGCAACATGCTGTGAAGGGGAGGACACTCCAAAAGAACTCAAGTCTGTGGCTTGTGTTGGGATGCAGTACGTTTTGGGTTGTTGGACAGAGGACTTGAGAATGGTTGCTTTGCCAGCATGTAGTGTAATCTAAGTAGAGCTATATGGTATTGTTGGACCTAGATAGATTACCATTAGAGTGATTGGGGACCTAAAAGAAAATCAGGCGAGGAGTGTCCCACACATACTGAGCAGGGATATTGTCTCACAAGTATTTTGTGACTGTGGAGTCCTTTCTTACCTCTTGGGAGTGGTATTAGATTGTATGTCCTTGAAGTCAGGGCTGCTGGTTGGACGTCTTCTAAGAAAAGCAGGGAGCTGAATCCTTCCTTGTTAAAGGAGTGGGCAGTATAATAAATGGAATGCTGGTGTAGAGCATCTGATGAAACGTGTGGTGCTCTACAAATGTATTGATACATCACATACCTCTGAGCCTTTCTCTCACCTGGCAAGCACTCCGCCTGCTTGTAGTTTTCTTCCTGCTGTGCTGGAGGTTATGTTTGTTGTTGACTTGCTGACTCTGGGGTGAAAGATGATTCAATAAAGAATGATGGAAGATCTTTGCTGTCGCAGAGCTGTGATATTTTATGGGCTACTGGACATAGAACAGAGGTATCCTTTTTGCCTCGTTGAGGACTTGCAGTTAGATGAATTAGTATTTGTTGGTAGCTCAGGCCAAAGGGAAAATAGACTGTAGGGGACACTCTCCTACCCCCGCAAGGTTGCACCGGGGTTCACCACCTCTCTTACGGTCTAATACATCCCAAGTATACACCCACTGGTGCTGATTACCTCGATCTCCTATTAACCACTCCTCACCTCTTCGGTTACTTTCACTGCACTTAAACACTGTGTCCCAAACACTCTGGCAGCCATGTTTCTCAAGAAGAATCCTAGACACCCTCTGGGTTGAAAAAGTCGCAAGTGGAAGGGGTCCTGGTTTGCATATCATTTCCACACCAATGGAATCTGCTGCCACTTTAGTTACGGCCAGTCCACTTAGCTATCTTCAGAAAAACCCACTTCTCTTTCCTTTTATATCAGATTTTTCTGAACTGGCTTTTTCTATTCACATGCCATTGCTCCCATTGCCATAACACTGCTGCTTTCAGATAGCGCTCAAATTCTCCATGGGAACTGTCATTTTGCACCTGTAGTTAATGCTGCTTTATATATTTACACATGCAATTGATTTGTTTCGCGTTTTGTGATATGGAGCCCCAAGTCATTGCCTTTGTTTGAGATTTAAAATGCATATGTTATGTATGGCTCTCATAGGGAGCCTCTATCGTTTATTTCAGTTTCTGAAAGTCATAACTCCATGCTATGACATCACAACAGTCGATAACAAAACTGGTTACCCACTGTTGTGATGTCATAAAGGTCTTCCGGGCCAGGTAACAGGGCTCTCTGGGAGCCTGTCAGCGCAGCTTTGCTTGTCTGTATGACTGAAATCAGAAAGCACAGCTGCAGGAGGGGGAGAGAAGGCAGGGAAGGTAGTGGGTTTTGGTTAAGGATAGAGGGTAAGATATTTATTTTTCACATTGTCAGGTAGGAGAGGGCATGGTATGTTTAGCTCTCCCATTATGCTTCTCCTGCACAGTAGTTGTAGGCAGGGGCAGATGTTTTGGCAGCTATATACAACATAAATTTATATATGGGTAAAAAGTGAATTACAGGAATGTTTTTCACCTCTGGGTTCTGACTGACATCATAGACGACTCAAACTTCGCTCTCATCGTCTATTTGACGTCACTCAGAACCCCTCGGTGAAAAACATCTCCGTAGTTCACTGTTACCCATCTATAATTCTATATGTTGTCTGTTTGTTGTGATCTGTCTCTACGTCCAGTTCCTCAAATAGCTAACTATCTAGAGCTCCCGTCTCTCATCTCCTAAAAATCTGAGTTTACAGTGGAAGGTTTAATACAGTAATAAACTAGGTGGGTGAAATGCAAATCTACTCTGAGATGTGAAAAATAATAATTGGTTTCACTTCCTTAGGATAACGCCCACACCACTTGGAGAAGGTAAAAGCACTGTGACTATTGGTCTGGTACAAGCTCTGACAGCTCACACAAAAGTAAATTCGTTTGCTTGTTTGCGGCAACCCTCACAAGGCCCTACTTTTGGAGTTAAAGGTATGTGAAAGGTTTTTAATTTTCTGTTTGGAAATTGAAGCATTCCACATGTTATATTTTGGATGCCTGCTACGGTGAAATGCCCTTTTTTTCCTAGTGAATCTAGTAGTTGATATTTTAAGAGAACCTTTGAATTTCTACTCCTGGAATCCATGAGATGGCTGTGTTGCTAAGCAACTATGATGCTAGAAAAAGTGGTATATCAGAACAGTAATCCCTAGATACACAATATCAGCAATTTTAATTACGGAATGGTTGTTTATTTGTAACAAAAGAAAAGATTATGAAAAAGGAAAATCAAACTTCTTAACAAGAGTGCAGTGGGTGAAGGTGACAATACTTGCTTGGTGCTCTTTTAGGTGATACACAGGTGATAATAGTGGTCAAAGTGCGTAAAGAACACATAAATTAATAAACCGTGCAAAACAGGGTCTGTAACAACAGTCGGCGTTCTGATTCCTTAAGTGGATATCTGGGTCATCATCAGGACTCAAAGGTTTTTTAAGAGCTTAAGAGCTGGCAAGTTAGATGGTTAGAGCTTCAAGGCATTTGGGGTAGAAGTACTGGAGATTTGTGAAAAATCTGGAATAGGAGGAGCCAGATCTCCAAATGAAGATCTGCGGGCAGCGGGTGCTCGAGTGAAAAGGATGAGAATTGCCTACAAATGGTAGAGTGTTCTGGGGACCACAGTGTGCTCCAGATGGAAGGTACAAACTGTCAGAGGGAGCAGGCGTTTGCAAGGCTAGAATAGGGAGCTCCCCACATGGAACTGTCCCCTGGAGGGAAGCGTGATGTATAGCAAGGACCGCCCGATCAGCAGCCCACAGGAGAGCTCTGGCAAGCGATGAGCCCTGGGCCAAAGTGTGTGAAAAGGTAGTAACATGTTTTTTCTAGCTATGGACTTCTGATTTCTCAGGCTTGTTTTTTGAAAACTTGTTAGTTTTAATCTGGAAATCCTCATAGAACTAAAAAAAACTTAGCAGCAGTAGTTTTATTAAGTAGCCAGAGTAGATTCTTGCCATTTTTTCTAAGGCCCAGGGTCTGGGTAGCATAATAGCATCCTACCACAGTAGCCGTCTCAGATTATTTCTCAGTATGACACTTACAAGACCGAACACTTGTGTTTACATGATTTAGAACCATTTTCCGGGTTCAAACTATTATTATTTTGAACTTTTTTGTTCTGTTTTCTTATTTAACAGTTTCTGTATTTGGTACCTTTCCTTCTATTTTTTGGCCTTTGCTCTTATTTCAAGGGTTGATGTTTACGGAGGGCTGCCTTTCTGAGAACTTGGAAGGCAGCATATAACCTGCTCAGATTCACTAAGTAGAAATGGATATTGACAAAAAAATCTGGAGGATAAAATCCCATGAAGAAAAGATGGTCTATGAAAATATGGGTTTAGATAATCTATTTTAAATCTTTTTCCTTTATCATGTGAAACATAACATTCCTTACTGAGGTGTGTTCTTCCTTCTCCAAAAATGCATGAAACGAGAGGGCTGCAAGAGCCTTGGCTTTCTAAAGTCTATTGCAATTCTTTGTAATTTTTAGATGGGTAAGCCTGTAAGCCTGTGGTGGTAAGAGGATAGGGTGGCATTTCTTCCACTCCACCCCCACCGTTTCAAAATGCAATTTAAAACATTGATGAATGGTTAAACCACAGGAGGATTTAGTCCTTGAAAATATTTTCTACTGGATCCCTGATAAAGACTGTTCTGACGGCTATGGGGAACATGCAGATTCAACCTTCAGGAATTGTAGTTATTTAAACTCTTTAAGATTCAGTGCTTTGACTTGGAGAGAAGTTGCTACCTGGTGGCTGCAGTCGTATCATCTGAACTATCTACAGCAACCTCTTGCATGAATGCAGTGGTGGAAACATCATGGGCTCATCAACCGACCAATGTTTTACTGGAGGATAAAAATATGCATCAAAGAATAAAAAACGGGTGCATGGCCTAATGAAGTAACCTGGATTACACTACAAAAATAAGAGCAAAATAACAGAATAGGAGGTAATGAATGTCATCTAAAGGCTGCAGAGGATAATTGTGTCACAGTCACTGATGGAATGGACACAGTGATCCGAGGACACAATTGATAACCGGCTTAAAACCCAAATGAAGAGCAGGAGAAATACCATGCTGCTGGTAGTGATGATGTTGTAAGACAGGAAAATTGAAGACTTTGGATGGCTTCTTCATGAAGCTCTTTTAGAACATGATACAAATCACTGCCACTCTGAATATAGTGATTGATATGGCTCTCCAATTCCCTAGCTGAACAAGGGTGACACGCCAAACCCCTTCACAGTATGAATTTACTGCTGCAATGAAGCATATTGAAGGTATGGCGAGGTATAATAGGAGAGTAACGCCATATCTTCGCTTTCTAATTTTTTTGAATGGTCATAGATAAATGGTGCCCGATTACTAAATAAAGTAGGCTACAGTGGTTTACTGGTGTGCAATTTATGGTGTTCTTGCATATGTCATGAAGGGGAATTCAAGGTGATGTGGTGGCTGTATAGGGTTTTTGGTCTATATCCTGGACTTGGCTCTTCTTGTGACTCCACTTCTCACTGGACACTGCTTCTGCTCATTTGGCAGTACCATTGTAGATTAGTCTGATCTTTACTGGTCAGTGGTGTCATGATACATTTTCTTTTTATTGGGCTTTCTGTTTGAACAACTGTTCTCTTTCAGGTGGTTTGGTGGGACCCTTATACTCTGTCCCCTCCCTTGCATAATAGATCCAATATCTTCTCTGGCCACACTTCCACCAACCCAGCAGACACCTGCGCTCCGCCTCACTCTCACTTGCACACACCCCTGCCCCCCATCTCCAAAAGCAGAACAGAAGGTCTAGCATTCTCCTACTAGCACCCAAGACCTGGAACGACCTCCCTGTCCACATCAGAGCCTCCTCCTCACTTCTTGAATTCCACAAGAAGCTGAAGGCCTGGCTGTACGACTAATTCCTCAGGGCTGACTGCCGTCACCCTCAGCCCTAAGCCTACAACTCTGTTCCAGCGCCTGGATACCCTACAGTGTGATTAGCCAGCTATACAAATCAACATAAAATAATTGTTCTCATTATTGATAAAATATATGTGTTATACTATTTTTATACAATCAATTCATAACCTGATTGATTTGCTCAAATTAATTTCCATTAAGATTGGTACTTTGACTTCTTTCAAGACTGATGGCTGGGAATGCAGTGATTCTCTCTGGGCTTTCTAGGTAGTGAATGCCAGGAGCCTGACGATCCATTAAAGTAATCTGCTTGAATGGTAAGACCTATTCACCTTCTATTCTTGCCACACAGATCTTCTTTAAAACTTAATTTGTGATTTAGAATAGACCGATTTTTGGATGTGGTCTGCAACTGTCAAATTCTCCATCAAATCATCCCATGATGCTCTGGGATGGGAAATTACTTTCAAGATTTGGAATTTGCCTGTCCTAAACAGTCCAGATTTTCAGGAGTCCATTTCTCCCAGTTTTGAATAGTTTTAGGAAAAGAATAACGCTGCACTGAAAGTGTGTATTAAAGGTGTATATTCCCTTAGGGGCAAATAAGCTAAAAATCCTTTACTATGGGAAAGGGATGCTAATAGAAAAATGAAGAATGAATGAAGAATAGTGCTAATCAAGGGGCATGGCTAGGCTCCAACTAGGATGGCGCACACTAAGTTTGCTCCATAGCTGCCAGTGAGGAATCCCTGCCATCTGCCCGGATATCAGTCTGTGCTTGTCCATTCTGTGTCTGCGGTGGGTGCTGCTGTCCCCAGGTGTCAGATTGGGGCGTTGGCAGCAATTTCTGGTCCCTGCTGATAGAGAAAGAAGCAGCATCACCCGTGAGTTGTGGGGCCCAGGTGAAAACAGGCTGCAGCGTGGCAGCCCGGTGAAGCAGCGGCGGTGGTCGGGGCTGCTCCTCTCAGTCTCCCATCGCCCCCACCCCTTGACTGGCCGAAAGAGGTGAGAGCGGGGTGGGTGCAGAGCAGGCCAGGAGACTGACCACTAAGCCGCCAAGAGAAGGCTCTCCAACAGAGGCCCCCCGACTCCTTTGTGCACTCACCCACATGGTGAGGCTGGGCCTGGTCCTGCCGCGGCAGCCCTAGTCTGGTAAGGCGCTGGAACAGGCCACAAACTGGAGCAATTGCTACCCCTGGGGAGCGCAAGCCGGTGCGGCAGTGTGGCGAAGATTTGAACTAACAGTGGGCCTGCTGCATCCTGCATCAAGAGCGGTGTGTTCTCCCTCCCCCCCACCCAACTTCCCTTTTCCTTGGAGGTGAAGGTTGCTTGCGACACTCATTGGAGTGACCAAGACTTGGGGACCTCCTCCCCCCACCCCCTGCCTTGGCCCACATTTTACCTGGAGTTTCTGGAGGACTATGGGGGTGACATGGCAACTGCCGGAGGAGTCGCCACAGTGTGCTGGTGGGGGTCTATGTCCTGGAGGCCCACCCAAACTAATTTCAGGTGACCGGCGAGCGGAGGACTTGTGGGGAGACTTAGTGCACGTAAGTGACTGAGCTCTTCTGCCTCTGCGCCGACTTTGTAAGGGGGGTGCCTTCACCTTAAATCCTGCGAAGAGGCACCCTATCGCGATTCCCCTTAAAGAACTGTACCTCCGTGAATAGTGCCACCTGGCAGGGGTGCAGGCGTAGTGTTGCAGGCTCTTGGCTGAATGAGGATTGGACATTGAAGGTGGAAAACCCCACCCTACCCCCCCAGAGGCCCTGAAATGAACTGATTCACTCTGGCGGGCTGCTGGGCCAGGCAAGACCTCGGACTGTGACTGGGCTTTAGCGGAGTGCCCAGAGGCTCATCCTAGTACGGAGGTGCATGCAGAGATGCCTGCCTCCCAAGGAGTAAGCCATAGACATCCAGAAGCCACCCCACTGTCGCTGTCTGAGAGTGCTGATCAGACCGAGGGCGAACAGTGGTAGAGGCCTGAGAGCAGTGCAGACGAGTGTCAAACAGAACAGGGCCCAAGGACATGGTAAGAAATCACGGCCCTAAACCTAGGCAAGCAATCAACCTGGACAAATACGCAGTACCTATGGCGGCCCCTGGAGGTGCGGCGGGGGAGACGCTACTGGCGACAAGAGAATGGAGTCCCACCCCGCGAATGAACCTTTATTGCGCGAACTAATGGCTTCCATGCAGGACCTCAGAGGTACCATTGAGCCCAAGCTGGATGCATTCATAGTGGATGTCAATCTTCTTTGTGCGGACTTTAGTTAGATCACTGAAAAGGTTACAGTGGCGAAGTCACAAATCAACACGCTGCAGTCGATGACCAAAAGACCAAGTCCATAGCCTAACAAAAAAGAACACCATCATTGCAGCCAAGTTGGAAGATCAAGAAGGTAGGGCAAGGTACAACAACATTAGAGTGGCAGGTGTCCCCGAGGGAGTGGAGGGACCCAGCGCTGATCTCTTCTGGGAGGACCTCAGAGTGAACACTCTGTCCCAAGCGACTCTCCAACTTCTTCTCAATATAAAGGGCACATGGGGCACCGGTGCCCCCACCATGGCCGGATGCCCCACCGTGGACAATTATTGCCAGGATATTCAACTATAGAGATCGCGATGTGATCCTCCAAGCAGCACGCTCTTCTGGAGACCTGAAATACGAGAACTCTACTATCTGCTTTTTTCAAGACTTTACATTGCAAGTCCAACAACAGCGCTGTAGCTTTGAGGCGGTTAAGAAAGCTCTCAGAGCCAAAGAACTTAAATATATGATGCTTTATCCAGCCCAATTGCATGTGGTTGCAGATGGCAAGTCATGACACTTTACCACCTGGAAAAGGCATGGAACTGGATTGAGGGATGGTATATCGCTAGCCGGAAGGGAGCTCGGGAGCAGAGGAGGATGTTCTGGTGGCTAGTTGGGATCTCAACATTCTGCGTCCCAAGAGGCGCATTTGGGACATGATGCCCCTACGGTCACATGAGCAGCAGAAACCTAAGGGGCGAGTGCTGGTTAACTGCTTTGTGATGTGAGGTGTGCTGAGGAAACATAGGAGGAATGGGCAGTGGAACTGATGAGGGCCATTGGTAACAGCCAAGGGTGTTGTGACACACTCCTCTTTTGGAGGGGGGAGGAGTAGGGGAGGCTTGATCAGACAGAGCACACATTTTCACATATGACATGAGGGATACAACACTTAGGTTCACTCAAGCCTACCCACTATTATTGATGATTTATTTGGGGTGACAGGCCCTCTGCAGGTTGGGGTGCTGGGCATTTCTGAGCCCGTGGTGCAGGGTAGCAGGGAGAGAGAGTTCATATGTTTGGGACAACTGTTGTGAATTTACTGTCTGTTTTATTTCCACCGTAGTGCAGTGATACTGGGTGGGGTTGAGCTGGAATACATAATGCAGGGGGGCAGAGTATGGTTGCTGGGCACCCTGAGGGTATGGAAGCAGACGTATACTCCACTAATACACCTATGGGGACATTGACACAGCAAGCTTTACGTATACTGACATAGAATGTAAATAGGCTGGGTAGCAGAATTAAGCTTACCCTAGTACTCAAGTACTTAAGATGACAGGCCCCGTACCTCGTGCTACTTCAAGAAACCCATCTCCGAGGTAACCTGTACAAAGCCCTAGACAGATTCGAATACATCCTTTTGGCACATGCCGGCTACACTGCTGACTCCAGGGAATGGGGTATTTTAATCAGGAAATCAGTGCCTTTTATCCTTAATCGTTCATGGTCTGACCCCCTTGGTCGATATGTGGGCTTATCAGGACACTGGAAGGGCTTTGCACTCAATGTTTGCTCTTTATACATGCCACGAGACTACACACGACGACATTCCCATACGTTAGTGCCTTACTCTTAGAAATGCCACTTGGGATTCTTATCTTAGGGGGGCAACATGAATGCTGTAGCCAGTGCTAGTGTTGACAGAGTGAGCAAGGGTTATCACCCAGTCCGAGATGGGACCATTGCTGCCCTTTGCAGATACGATGGGACTGACAGACTTGTGGTGAGGCCATAATAACACAATAAAGACAGTACACCTATTTTTTGGCAGCCCACAGTAGCTTCTCCCGTCTTGATTATATCTTTACCCAACAAGTATATGCGGGCATTTCCAAGATGCCACACACAAGGCGCGGGGATCTCAGATCATTTGCTAGTGGGAGTAGTGATGTGTGGACCAACCAGAGACTTCACACTAGCTTCCAGGCCTGACTCGTGTAACTTGTGAGATAAAGGAATTCAAGAGAAGCTCCGGGAAGGGGCGGAATACTACTTTAGAGAAAACTAAGGGACAGTGGACTCCGCATGTGTTGTGTGGGAAGTGTTTAAAACTGTCACTCACGGCCATGCTCAGGCTCTTATAGGGGGAAGAAGAAGGAGAACAAAATTCAATATGAAGCGATCGGCAGGACATTGAGTCTTAGAGAGCAGGTATGCTGACCTCCAACACCAACTCCATCTAAAACAGCATGACATGGGAGAGCTGGCGGAGGACAGTGCCCGTAGTTATGCACTGGCAACACAACGTTGGCTATATGATGTGGGGAGCAAGGCCACCAAATTACTGGCATGGTTGAATAGGAGAGACAGAGGTCACAATTGAGTATTGGAGGTCCTTGACTGTGACGGAGTGCCCCAGACAAACTAGTGTCGCCCTAGCTGAAACTTTTGCCATACACTATGAAGGCATATACACGTCCGCGACTACCATGTCCGACGCAGACTGTGCTGACTTCCTAAAGAACATAGATCTCCTGACACTTTCAGATGACGACCGGGGGGTTCTGGAAGAAGACTTGACCGTAGCAGATATCGATGGCAATACGAGACCTACAATCAGTGAAGGGGGTATGGCCAAACGGCATACCGGTAGAACTCTGTAAGGGTATGGTGGATAAAATTGCAGAACACATGCTGGCCATGTTCAGTGCGGCGTGAGAGGGGGGAGGTCTACCGGCGGACCAAAGGACTGCCACTATCATGGTCATTCCCAAGAAAGACAAGCCGCTGGCAGAATGTGAATAATATAGACCTATATCTTTATTAAATGTGGAAGCCAAAGTTCTGGCAAAAGCCCTGGCAACCAGGTTGTGGAGAGTCATTGCATCAGTGATCCACCAGAATCAATAGGACTTTATACCGCCTAGAAGCACTCGCCTCAATTTGAGGCGCCTTTACTTAGTGGTGCACTTGAACAATATGCTGAAAGCTGAGCAGGCGGTGCTCGTGGCTCTAGATGCCAGAATGGCATTTGATAGCAATTGAGTGGAACTACAGCTTTGCAACTCTGGCTAGGATGGTCTTTGGCCCCAAATTTTGTTGAGGTGTAAACCTCTTCCATTAGAGCCTGCTGGCGAGGATGCGGGTGAACAACACGGTGTCCCTAATCTTCGTCCTACAGAAGGACAGAAGGCAAGAGTGACCCCTGGCACTCGAGCTGCTTGCGGCGTGACTCCAACAAGATCCACTCATACAGGGAGTGCATTGTGATGTGGGATGGGAAGAAGGTATCTGCCTTTATGCAGATGAGGTATGCCACTCACCTGACCCTATCCATAGATAGAATATCACAAATCTTCGGGCACCACTCAGGGTATTGCATTAATTGGAGTAAGTCCCTGATCTTCCCCCTGGCAGGGAGCCCTCCGAGACTTCCCTCCTGCTGCACGACACCGCTGACGCTGAATGGTGTCCGATACATCGGGGTCTATGTAATTCGCGACCCTAGTGAATTCCTGTGTAGGAATCTGTTCCCGCAGCTCGACAGACTCTGTAGGGACGTAGAACATTGGAGGAATCTTCCATTCTTGTTGATGGGCAGAGCTGCTCTATACAAAATGATGACCCTCTCACGCCTCCTATATGTATGTACTCAAAACACACCCTATAGTATTCCTCCAGATTTCTTTCGGAAAATTGACCATGAGGTAAGTGTACTTTTGTGGAATGGAATCAACTCGCGCATCATGCTGTGTAAGCTACAAAAGAGGGGTGTATGATGGACGATTGGAAGCCCCAGACATACTTAAGTACTATTGGGCCGCGCAACTGGTGGCAGTCAACAATTGGGTGTTTGCCGATTGTGACCTACCGGCATACCGGATTGACAGGGAGGCTATGGGTCACAGGGGCACTCTGCAGTTCTCTATAGGCAGAAACGAGGGAGGGATTTACCGAATCATACGCAGACAGTGGTGAAAGTGTGGAGAGAAGCTACCAACTATCTAGGAGGGGGGATAAGCTCATTAATCAGACCCCACTATGGGATAGCTACCTTTGGAAGTAGGTGGGTGACTTGAAAGGCTTTTTGAAGTGGGCTTTGATTGGCATAGAGTGTCTGGGAGATGTCTAGAGGGGCCAGGCACTGGTGACATTCGAGGTCCTGCACCAAGAGTATGAAAAGGTAGAGACTGAGTGATATAGGTACCTACATCTTGGACATGCCCTTAGAAGACACATAGTGGAAGTGGAACAACTGCCAGAGGTAGCGCTGTTAGAGGATCGCCTCCTCACAGACTCCCTAACGGACAAGGCTATTTATACTGTTTATAAAAAAACTTGTTAATAACTCCCTTGACCTGATAGTGGCACTGAGAGAGGCCTGGGAAAGAGACCTTTGAGCCTTAGATGATGATGGTTGGGCAGAGGCCCTACAAGCCCCACAAGAGGTAGCGATTCATACTAGTTTTAGATTAGTGCAATTGAGAATCCTGCATAGAGTGTACTACTCTATAGTGCTTCTTCAGAAGATAGGAAGGGGGGACTCTGAACTCTGTCTGCGGAGTTGCGGACAGGATGGCACATTTTTCCACACCCTTTGGGTCACTATTACAACACTATTGGGAGGAGGTGGTGTGGAGAATGGATCAGGTGCTAACCCTGGTGGTTCTCTTAGATGTGAAGTGGCTCGACTTGGCCAAAATATCAGTAGATGTGGCTGGTGGTTGCAGCAGGGGTGGCTCAGCGCAACATTGCACGGGCATGAGGCACAGCGACGCCCCCCCACCCTCCGGGATCAAATACTGGGAATCAGATTTGGACTGGGGTGGAGCAAGTGGTCTATCAAAGCAGGGCTGCCCTAGGAAATGGGAAATGGTGTGGGGCAACTGGTGCACCTTTCGGGGTTACTGAGTCTGTGGGGGTGGTGCTGCGGATGAAAGGGTGAGTACTGAACTGTTTGTGTTACCTGTTGTGGACTCAAACGTTTTTGACGCCGTACAGGCTGCATTTCAAATGTATAAACAGGCCATATTCTTGACGCGGTCTGCTCTGATCAAAGTGTATACTAAACGACTGCTTCACATACTGTATTCACTGTATGCTGAGCGATGTTTACTAAAAAGTTTTGTAAAAAAAGAATAGTGCTATCCACTTTTTGAAAGAGCACATCTTATAGGTTACTGCAGCTTTAGTCGAAAAATGATGCACATTGTAGAACGACATTTGTTTGAGAAAGGGGACCATTCTACCTGCTTATTTTATTATTTTCAAAATCTGGCAACTGACTAGTCAGATGTGATTCTGAAACTTCGGGTAAAATCTTAAGTTCTTTAACAATTGATGAAACGTTTGGGGGATATGTAGAGCCTCAGCACAGATTTCCTCAGATTAGCCCTATATGCAAGTCTGTGTTCTTAGAAAGCGTTTCCTTTCCCAAGTTGACTAAAGTAGATTTTGTTAGCCTAAATACCCTTTCATGGTGGAATTCATCACAGTTGTGATTACATATTTACTCAAGGGTAAAACTAGTCATAATTGTACAGAAAGGGTGATCTTAACACTGCTTACTAAAATAGACGATACACACCCAGATATTTGGAAAATAAGTTTTCAGAATTCAGAGAAAGGCAGAGACGTTACATTGTCTCTGAGGTAACTCTGGAACAGCTGGGGTTGCAAAACCAGCACTGGCATAGCCAAGCTGTCTAGTTTTTATTTTGTTTGTGTATGTTGCCCCCCAGCTACCCTAGAAAAAATCTCATAATGAAGCAAAATTTTGGGATATAGCAAAATGGAAACTGGAAGCTCGGTTCCTTTGCTTTACAGAAGATGAAATTTGCGTTGTAAGTGGTGAACTTGAAAGGCATACACAGCAAACTATTGCATACTAGATAGTTTTGACAAAGGACCAGTATTTCCATTATATCTTTAAAAATCCTGTATCCGTACATATACGTTTTTAGTTTGTGAGTTTAAAAAAAACTACATCAGTCCAGCAACGTCTTGTTATGAGAGCCAAGTAAAGCAAAAGAAAAATTGGCAATTAATGAATGGCACGGTCTGTAGGGTCAACTAGGGTGTACAAACAACAAGCACTCCTGAAACAAAACAAAGCCATACACTAGAAAAGAAAATGTTGTGCTAGCAAAGTAAATACATGAAAGAACGCACATTGACTCTCCCCGTAAGATAGACATTCTGAAAGGATTACTTGATGCCCCATCTCCAAACGTAATAGAAATACCTATCGGACAAGGTAACAACTCGAAATGCAATGGCCTTGCTGAACAGTTCATCCAAGCAATGGCACACGATGGAAATAAAATAAAAGCTGATGGCTAAAGTGGGCTAACCCAAATCCCCCACTCTCTTTGTAATTCTTTCTGCCCTTTTTTAAAGTATTGATGAGATGAGGTCTTTAAAACAGCTAAAACAGTCTGTATGCTGACCTAAAGGGGATTAAAACGGATGCAGAAATCGGTACTTCTAGCTGCGACAATCGCTTCCCAGAAGAAGGGCCCTTTGCGCAAAATCCGGAAACCCATCTGGTAAGTGTGTTCTGTGCAATCGGACAAGACAAACTGCCGTTCCAAAAACGTGTATGAATTACTTCTGTTAGCCTGAACTTGTACTGTGTGGGACAGCTTATTACGAGACCGACTGATAATATGGTGTGAGTTTACTTGCAACCTGAGATTTAGTTTTTGTAACAATTTGTTTACGCACGAGCGGGTATGTACGTGAAAACAGGTCATGTAGTCAAACTGGAATGCATGTGCTTTCAAATGAGCACTGGCCATGTAACGGACTTCTTGATCTGACTTGACAATAAAACATTCATTAAAACTTCATAAAATAATCTTAAATATCGAACCATTATAAATGTATAAATGGACTCTGCCCTCAGAGGCTATGTTAAATTTTGACAGTACTTTTTCAAATAACTGTGAAACTGACAAATTTCCCCTCCTTCACCTTGGTTTTCCATATCATTTTGAACAGGTGTGTTCATCCAGTTGGTTCAGTTTCTGGAAAGCGCAGATGTTTTTATAGAAAACCTAGGACTTGAAAAATCAGCGTCCAGCTGAAAGTTATTTGGTCATCCTCACGTTGAGGATTGATGATCATGTTGTGTTATTCGAGTCAGTATAGGGTCTGTGCTGACTAACCACCCTTCCCCGTACAAACTGATGAATATCAGTTGTTACAACGCAGGTCGTTTCCAATGCACGCCTTTACCATGGATGTTTACAATGAGTTTCACACAGTGATAGTTTACAACACGTTATGCATTGTAACAACTGATGTGTGTGTGTATATATATATATATATATATATATATATATATATATTCACTGAAAAAACCATAGGTTTCAGGGGCGTTATAGTTAGTTGTACATTTCACTCGTACAAAACCATAGAAATTCCCCGTTATAGTTAGTTCAGCTAACTATAACTAGCGCCCCACAATGCACTGCTGATGACGTCACATTTTACATCACTCATGACATGGTCAGTGACATCACTGATGACATCACTGATGACATCATCCAGTGACTGTGTGTTTCTGTAAAGTTTAAATATGTTTAATATATATAGGGAAAGGCGTATTGAAGAATGATTGGGTGTATAAGTGTCTGAATGGATGATTTAGTAGGTGCGTGACTAACTCTATAAGTGAGTGATTAAACGTATCTTACTGAATGCATGGGTTAGTGACTAAACTGTGTGAATGTCTGTATCCGTCTGTCTGTTGGTGTGTAAGCGGCTGCATGGGTTTGTGAATAGCTACATGAGTGTCTATATGAGTTATTAATTGGTTGTCTGAGTATCTGTATGGGTGCCTGAGTGTTTGTGTGGGTGGGGTGTGTGTGTGTGTGACTCTGTGCATAGATGTGTGAGTGGGTGATTCACTGGGTGCATGGTTTCAAGAGTGCATCTGTGATGGACTGTATGGGTGGGTGAGTGTGTGTATGGGTGTGTTAGTGAGTGAATGTATATCTCAGTGGTACATGTGTGAGTAACTACATATGTGAAAGGCAGTATATAAGTGTGTTAGAGTATATAAATGGCTATAAGCGAGAGTGTGTGATTGTGAGAGTGGCTGTATGGATGAGTGTGTGCTTGTATCAGTGATTGTATAAGAGCGTAAGAATGTGCTAGTATTTGTATGAGTAAGTGAGCTGGTGTGTGTATAACTGTATAGGTGAGTAAATGGGAGTGTGATTAAATATTTGCATGACTGACTAGGTGTGTGAGTACCTCTATGGATGAGTGGCGGTGTGTGAATGTCTATATAGGTGCATGAGTGCATATGATAGTCCTGTACTGAGTGACCATAAGTATGAGTGACTGTATGGGTGAGTGAGTGGATGTGTGTGTAGACCTAAGAATCAGTGAGTGGGTATGTAGTTATTGGTGTTGGAGTGTCTATGGTTTTGAGAATGGCACTCTGTAATTTAGAGTGGGTGTATCAAAGGTTATATTAGGGTGTGGGAAGATGCAGCAAATTATCACATGGATGATGTCATCAGTGATGTCATCAGTGATGTCATTTGAGATGTCATCAGTGATGTCACTGACCATGTCATGAGTGATGTAATATGTGACGTCATCAGCAGTGCATTGCGGGGCGCGAGTTATAGTTAGCTGAACTAACTATAACGGGGGAATTTCTATGGTTTTGTACGAGTGAAATGTCCAACTAACTAGAACGCCCCTGAAACCTATGGTTTTTCAGTGAATTTCTAAGGTTTTTTAAATGCTAATTTCTAACTATAATGTGCCTGAAACCTTTGGTTTTTTCAGTGAATTTCAAAGGTTTTTAAATGCTAATTTCTAACTATAACATGCCTGAAACCTATGGTTTTTTCAGTGAATTTCAAAGGTTTTTAAATGCTAATTTCTAACTATGCCTACAAAGGTAGGACATGTGAAGAAAGAGGAAGAAAAGCGCACAAAAGAAGCAAGACAAATGCAGAAAGAGGCAACAGAAGTCCAGAAAGACGAAGAAAAGTGCAAGAAGAAGCAAGAGATGTGCAGAAAGAACCAACAGAGGAGCAGAAAGTCCTCCTGTGCCCCCAACGTTTTGCTGACGGGTACTGGTGGTAACTGACTCTGACTAACCGGCCCTAGAGCCAGTGCTATGCTAAAAGACACTTAGAATACAGTGAAAACACCTACATACACTAGGGAACACTATGCATTGGGGTACCCCTGTGATTAGCATGACCACCTCTGTATTTGCCATGAGTTAGTGCCTTGGTCATTGGATGAGTACATGGGTACTGACTGGATGATTAGAGTAATGCAAGGAGAGTGCAAGGTGAATTTATAAGTGCTTGGGTTTTGGCGGAGTGATTGGATAAGTACATGGTGCTTGCTGGGTGATTGGAGGAGTGTATGGGTAGTGACAGGGCGATGGCTGGGCTGCATCAGTAGTGCTCAGGGTATTGTAGCAGTGCATGAGTTAGTGCATGGGTCATTGCATGAGTGCATGGGTACTGACTGGATGAATAGAGTAATGCAAGGAGAGTGCATGGTGAATTTATAAGTGCTTGGGTTTTGGCGGAGTGATTGGATAAGTACATGGTGCTTGCTGGGTGATTGGAGGAGTGTATGGGTAGTGACAGGGCGATGGCTGGACTGCATCAGTAGTGCTCAGGGTATTGTAGCAGTGCATGAGTTAGTGCATGGGTCATTGCATGAGTGCATGGGTACTGACTGGATGATTAGAGTAATGCAAGGAGAGTGCATGGTGAATTTATAAGTGCTTGGGTTTTGGCGGAGTGATTGGATAAGTACATGGTGCTCGCTGGGTGATAGGAGGGGTGCATGGGTAGTGACAGGGCGATGGCTGGACTGCATCAGTAGTGCTCAGAGTATTGTAGCAATGCATGAGTTAGTGCCTGGGTCATTGGATGAGTACATGGGTACTGACTGGATGATTAGAGTACTGCAAGGAGAGTGGATGGTGAATTTATAAACGCTTGTGTTTTGGCGGAGTGATTGGATAAGGACATGGAACTGGTTGGGTGATTGGAGGAGTGCATGGGTAGTGACAAGGAGATGGCTGGACTGCATCAGTAGTCCTCAGGGGATTGTAGCAGTGCATGTGTTAGTGCCTGCGTCATTGCATGAGTACATGGGTACTAACTGGATGATTAGAATACTGCAAGGAGAGTGCACGGTGAATTTATAAGTGCTTGGGTTTTGGCGGAGTGATTGGATAAGTACACACATGTCACATCAGGCCCGCCCCCTCCCTCCACCACTGTGCAAACGCGCCCTCTCGCGGGTTTTAAGTTGGGGGATTAATTCCCCTTGAATCCTGCGGGTCCCTGGGGCCAACTAGCCCACTAGGTACCTCCAGTAAGCGCCACAGAGCTGCGTTGCAGAGAGGTGGTCCAAGGCCACTCCCCTTTTTACACCTCTCTGCAACGCAGCTCTGTGGCGCTTACTGGAGGTACCTAGTGGGCTAGTTGGACCCAAGGGACCCTCAGGATTCAAGGGGACATAATCCCCCAACTTACAACGCGCCAGAGGGCCTGTTTGCACAGTGGTGAAGGGAGCGGGTGGGGCCTGATGTGACAAGTGTGCAAACGCGCCCTGTGGCGCGTTTTAAGTTGGGAGATTTACTCCCCTTGAACCCTGAGGGTCCCTAAGGCCCAACTAGCTCACCAGGTACCTCCAGTAAGCACCACAGAGCTGCGTTGCACAGAGGTGGTCCGAGACCACGCCCCTTTTTACACCTCTCTGCAACGCAACTCTGTTGCACTTACTGAAGGTACCTGGTGGGCTAGTTGGCCCCCAGGGACCCTCAGGATACAAGGGGACTTAATCCCCCAACTTAAAACGCACCACGGAGCGCGTTTGCACACTTGTCACATCAGGCCCCGCCCCCTCCCGTCACCACTGTGCAAACACGCCCCGTGGCGCGTTTTAAGTTGGGGGATTAGGTCACCTTGAATCCTGAGGGTCCCTGGGGCCCAACTAGCCCACCAGGTACTTCCAGTAAGCGCCACAGAGCTGCGTTGCAGAGAGGTGTAAAAAGGGGCGTGGCCTCAGACCACCTCTCTGCAAGGCAGGGCTGTGGCGCTTACTGGAGGTACCTGGTGGGCTAGTTGGCCCCCAAGGTCCCTCAGGATTCAAGGGGAATTAATTCCCCAACTTAAAACGCGCCGCAGGGCGTGTTTGCACACATGTCACCCGCGGCCCCGCCCACTCCCTTCACCACTGTGCAAACGCGCCCCGTGGCGCGTTTTAAGTTGGGGGATTAGGTCACCTTGAATCCTGAGGGTCCCTGGGGCCCAACTAGCCCACCAGGTACTTCCAGTAAGCGCCACAGGGCTGCATTGCAGAGAGGTGGTCCGAGGCCACACCCCTTTTTACACCTCTCTGCAACGCAGCTCTGTGGCGCTTACTGGAGGTACCTGGTGGGCTAGTTGGACCCCAGGGACCCTCAGGATTCAAGGGGACTTAATCCCCCAATTTAAAACACGCCACAGGGCGTGTTTGCACACATGTCACCTCAGGCCCCGCCCCCTCCCTTCACCACTGTGCAAACGCGCCCCGTGGCGCGTTTTAAGTTGGGGGATAAAGTCCCCTTGAATCCTGAGGGTCCCTGGGGGCCAACTAGCCCACCAGGTACCTCCAGTAAGCGCCACAGAGCTGCATTGCAGAGAGGTGTAAAAGGGGCGTGGCCTGGACCACCTCTCTGCAACACAGCCCTGTGGCGCTTACTGGAGGTACCTGGTGGGCTAGTTGGCCCCAGGGACCCCCAGTATTGAAGGGGAATTCATTTCCCAACTTAAAACGCGCCACAGGGCGCATTTGCAGAGTGTTGCTGGGAGGGGGCGGGGCCTCCGGCACGATCGCTTGTTTTTTTTAATTTTATTTTTTGGAAGGGGGGCTGTGTGGCCCCCCTTCTTTTTACTTTTTTTGGGCCCTGTGGACCCCATCCCCCAGGGCCTGACCCCTTTTTTAGTAAAAAAAAAAAAAAATGAACGGAAAGGGGGCCGCGTGCGCCCCCCTCCCGTGGCCAATTCCGGCCCCGGGGACCCCATCCCCCGGGGCATGGCCAAATATATATTTTTTTTAATGGAGGGGGGCTGCGTGGCCCCCCTCCTGAGGCCTCTACTGGCCCCAGGGACCCCATCCCCCGGGGCCGGCCTTTTTTATATGTATTTGTATGTGTATATTACCTACTGGCGGTCGCCAGTAGGTAGTTATAGTTAGGACCTATTTTCCATAGGAAATTCGCAACATTCTATTTCCAATAACTTTGACGCCGGTTGACGAATCTTCGCGAAAACTCGTGGGGCGCTCCGGTCTGCTCCTATCCTGATAGTTTCGGGGCGATTCGGCAAGCGGGGGCCGAGAAAAAAGGGGGGTCCCAAAACGTGTTTTACCCATGCAATTATCCATAGGAAACTTTAGACACGGCTACAGTCCGAACTGCTGAACGGAATTACACCAAATTTGGCAAAGAGGTAGTTCTTGGTTCAGAAAGAACCCTTTTGTTAAATGGTGTAAATCCGTTCAGTAGTTGCTCAGACAATCAAAAGTAAAAACACATATATATCTATGGCCGCGGAGGATCCGCGCACCCTCCCGATCACGAGCTGTATGCTAATTGGCTGTCAACACTCCAAACCAGGAAGTGTTGGCAGCCATCTTGTGCCTCGGTAGAACTGAGGCACAAGAAATCAGAGAAACAAGTGTGCAAAACGCAAAAAGGGGGCAGGGTAGAAACACCCTGACCCCCTAGGCCTGCTTAGGGAATCCCACAAGGACCCCCAGGGCAAAAAAACATTTTTTTTTAAATCGGCGAGATTCGCGCACCCAGCGCGAATTTCGGCCGAAAATAAAAAAATAGACGAAGCGCAGTATCCCGCGCTTCGTATTCAAAAAGCCCCCGGGTGGGCCAAGTCCCGGGGGCACTGAAAAAATGTGTGGGGGGGCCCCAATCCCCCCCACACTGCCCGGGGACCACCACCCCCCGGGGCTTGATTTTTGAGTTGCGGGGGGCACGCAGCCCCCGAAGCCCGGGGACCGCCACCCCCGGGGCTAATTTTTAAATGTGTGGGGGGCCTCAAGGCCCCCAAGCCCCGAGGACCGCCACCCCCGGGGCTTTCATGAATTATTTGCGGGGGCACACGGCCCCCCGCAGCCCGGGGACCGCCACCCCCGGGGCTTCTTTTTTACAAAAAAAAATAAACCTGTGTGGGGGGCTCGAGCCCCCCCCACACGCCCCGGGGACCGCCACCTCCCCGGGGCACTAAAAATGCTAATTTGGGGGTCCGGAACGGACCCCCGAGCCCTGGGGACCACCACCTCCCCGGGGCTGTGCATTGGATAGGAGGGGGGCCGCGCGGCCCCCCTCCTGGAGCCTGTGCTGGCCCTGGGGACTGCCACCCCCCAGGGCCGGCTCCTGCAGTATCCCGGGGTGCCCACCCCCGGGACACTGCTGTTTGCAATGACAGGGCGAGAGCCTCGCGGCTCCCGCCCTCTCAAGGCAAACTCTGCTTTGCTTCATTGAAGCGAGAGCAGGGAAACCTGCTCTCGCTTCAATGAAGCAAAGCAGATTGCTTTTCCATAAGGGGAGCTGCATGTCAGCAGCTCCCCATGTGGAAAAGCAATGCCGGCTCCCGCAGGACGCGGGGAGCCGGCGGGACCGTGGGGGCATTGGGGACCCCCCCACGGTCCCCAACGGAGAGGGCCAGCCCCGGGGGATGGGGTCCCCGGGGCTAGAAGTGTCCGGGAGGGGGGCCACGCGGCCCCCCTCCCCAAAAGTAAAAAATTTAATTAAAAAAAAAATTAAATAAATAAAGGCCGGCCCCGGGGGATGGGGTCCCTGGGGCCAGTAGAGAGCCTCAGGAGGGGGGCCACGCAGCCCCCCTCCATAAAAAATATATATTTGGCCATGCCCCGGGGATGGGGTCCCCGGGGCCGGAATTGGCCACTGGAGGGGGGCGCACGCGGCCCCCTTCCCGTTCATTTTTTTTTTTTTTTTATTAAAAAAGGTGTCAGGCCCTGGGGGATGGGGTCCCCAGGGCCCAAAAAAAGTAAAAAGAAGGGGGGCCACACAGCCCCCCTTCCAAAAAATAAAATTTAAAAAAACAAGCGATCGTGCCGGAGGCCCCGCCCCCTCCCAGCAACACTCTGCAAACGCGCCCTGTGGCGTGTTTTAAGTTGGGGGATTAAGTCCCCTTGAATCCTGAGGGTCCCTGGGGTCCAACTAGCCCACCAGGTACCTCCAGTAAGCGCCACAGAGCTGCGTTGCAGAGAGGTGTAAAAAGGGGCGTGGCCTCGGACCACCTCTCTGCAATGCAGCCCTGTGGCGCTTACTGGAAGTACCTGGTGGGCTAGTTGGGCCCCAGGGACCCTCAGGATTCAAGGTGACCTAATCCCCCAACTTAAAACGCGCCACGGGGCGTGTTTGCACAGTGGTGAAGGGAGTGGGCGGGGCCGCGGGTGACATGTGTGCAAACACGCCCTGTGGCGCGTTTTAAGTTGGGGGATTAAGTCCCCTTGAATCCTGAGGGTCCCTGGGGTCCAACTAGCCCACCAGGTACCTCCAGTAAGCGCCACAGAGCTGCGTTGCAGAGAGGTGTAAAGGGGCGTGGCCTCGGACCACCTCTCTGCAATGCAGCCCTGTGGCGCTTACTGGAAGTACCTGGTGGGCTAGTTGGGCCCCAGGGACCCTCAGGATTCAAGGTGACCTAATCCCCCAACTTAAAACGCGCCACGGGGCGTGTTTGCACAGTGGTGAAGGGAGTGGGCGGGGCCGCGGGTGACATGTGTGCAAACACGCCCTGTGGCGCGTTTTAAGTTGGGGAATTAATTCCCCTTGAATCCTGAGGGACCTTGGGGGCCAACTAGCCCACCAGGTACCTCCAGTAAGCGCCACAGCCCTGCCTTGCAGAGAGGTTGTCCGAGGCCATGCCCCTTTTTACACCTCTCTGCAACGCAGCTCTGTGGCGCTTACTGGAGGTACCTGGTGGGCTAGTTGGGCCCCAGGGACCCTCAGGATTCAAGGTGACCTAATCCCCCAACTTAAAACGCGCCACAGGTGCGTTTTAAGTTGGGGGATTAAGTCCCCTTGTATCCTGAGGGTCCCTGGGGGCCAACTAGCCCACCAGGTACCTTCAGTAAGTGCAACAGAGTTGCGTTGCAGAGAGGTGTAAAAGGGCGTGGTCTCGGACCACCTCTGTGCAACGCAGCTCTGTGGTGCTTACTGGAGGTACCTGGTGGGCTAGTTGGGCCTTAGGGACCCTCAGGATTCAAGGGAGTAAATCTCCTAACTTAAAACGCGCCACGGGCGCGTTTGCACACTTGTCACATCAGGCCCCACCCGCTCCCTTCACCACTGTGCAAACAGGCCCTCTGGCGCGTTGTAAGTTGGGGGATTAAGTCCCCTTGAATCCTGAGGGTCCCTTGGGTCCAACTAGCCCACTAGGTAACTCCAGTAAGCGCCACAGAGCTGCGTTGCAGAGAGGTGTAAAAAGGGGAGTGGCCTTGGACCACCTCTCTGCAACGCAGCTCTGTGGCGCTTACTGGAGGTACCTGGTGGGCTAGTTGGCCCCAGGGACCCGCAGGATTCAAGGGGAATTAATCCCCCAGCTTAAAACCCGCCAGAGGGCGCGTTTGCACAGTGGTGGAGGGAGGGGGCGGGCCTGATGTGACATGTGTGTACTTATCCAATCACTCCGCCAAAACCCAAGCACTTATAAATTCACCATGCACTCTCCTTGCAGTATTCTAATCATCCAGTTAGTACCCATGCACTCATGCAATGATCCATGCACTAACTCATGCACTGCTACAATCCCCTGAGCACTACTGATGCAGTCCAGCCATCTTTGTCACTACCCATGCACTCCTCCAATCACCCAGTGAGCACCATGTCCTTATCCAATCACTCCGCCAAAACACAAGCGTTTATAAATTCACCATCCACTCTCCTTGCAGTACTCTAATCATCCAGTCAGTACCCATGTACTCATCCAATGACCCAGGCACTAACTCATGGCAAATACAGAGGTGGTCATGCTAATCACAGGGGTACCCCAACGCATAGTGTTCCCTAGTGTATGTAGGTATTTTCACTGTATTCTAAGTGTCTTTTAGCATAGCACTGGCTCTAGGGCCGGTTAGTCAGAGTCAGTTACCACCAGTACCTGTCAGCAAATCGTTGGGGGCACAGGAGGACTTTCTGCTCCTCTGTTGGTTCTTTCTGCACATTTCTTGCTTCTTCTTGTACTTTTCTTCGTCTTTCTGGACTTCTGTTGCCTCTTTCTGCATTTGTCTTGCTTCTTTGTGCGCTTTTCTTCCTCTGTCTTCACATGTCCTACCTTTGTAGGCATAGTTAGAAATTAGCATTTAAAAAACCTTTGAAATTCACTGAAAAAACCATAGGTTTCAGGCATGTTATAGTTAGAAATTAGCATTTAAAAAACCTTTGAAATTCACTGAAAAAACCAAAGGTTTCAGGCACGTTATAGTTAGAAATTAGCATTTAAAAAACCTTAGAAATGTACTGAAAAAACCATAGGTTTCAGGCACGTTATAGTTAGAAATTAACATTTAAACAACCTTAGAAATTCACTGAAAAAACCATAGGTTTCAGGGGCGTTATAGTTAGTTGGACATTTCACTTGTACAAGACCATAGAAATTCCCCCGTTATAGTTAGTTCAGCTAACTATAACTCGCGCCCCCGCAATGCACTGCTGATGACGTCACATATTACATCACTCATGACATGGTCAGTGACATCACTGATGACATCACTGATGACATCTCAAATGACATCACTGATGACATCACTGATGACATCATCCATGTGATAATTTGCTGCATCTTCTCACACCCTAATATAACCTTTGATACACCCACTCTAAATTACAGAGTGCCATTCTCAAAACCATAGACACTCCAACACCAATAACTACATACCCACTCACTGATTCTTAGGTCTACACACACATCCACTCACTCACCCATACAGTCACTCATACTTACGGTCACTCAGTACAGGACTATCATATGCACTCATACACCTATATAGACACTCACACACCGCCACTCATCCATAGAGGTACTCACACACCTAGTCAGTCATGCAAATATTTAATCACACTCCCATTTACTCACCTATACAGTTATACACACACCAGCTGTCAGCTCGTCGATTCCTCGGGAACGGTTCGATGCCAAAAGGGGTCCACCTCTCGACAGCCCCAACCCTGAATGCTATGACAGCACAGGTGAATGGGATGGTCAAGCGGGGGAAGGAAAGGAAGGGGTCAGCAGGGAGGGAGATCTGAAAAGGCAAAAGAACTCAAAGATTAGCAACAGTTGGGATACACGAATTCTCTTATTTATTCCAATGAGCCTCCCCTACCTGTAAAATATAAATAAATACATTTCTTTCATGTAGGCCATTCAGGAATTCAACAGTTCAATATTATTGCTCGGAAATGACGAGAAGCGCTATGGAGAGGATAGAGTACAAGGGAATCATAAAGCCATGAGCTTAAAGAAACACTCAGCCACTGTTAGCTTTGCCATGCACTCAAAGAGCATACACACCAGTACATACACTTTGTCCCACGTCACAGGGGAAGAGCAGAATGCCGCCTCTTGAACCCCTGTTAATGTAAACCAAACACAAAACGATCAAAATACTTCTTTTGATTTCCAATAATATATTTCAGCATGTTATAACAGTCATGTGCACAAACGGAATTCACCTCCTTTAAACGTACTACCTAGATACCTAAATCCTTGGTAGTATCCATGCCTGGAGGTAACATAATACTATCCTACTAACGGTGAAGTGAGGGTTTTGGTGGAAACAATGATCCCACTAAGCCAGATGGCTATGTTCTGAAATGAGGAGCTCGTTTGGGCCCCCTTCCGAGGAGATACAAATGGAAGAGTCTGAGCGGTAACAATCCCGGTCTAAATGGTGCAAGTGCACCCTTACCCTACTCCAACTGAAGTGAGAATCAGCAGCGCGGCCGGCGCTGTACAAACGAAGAATAACCAGCAGCTTGTTCCTTCCTTGAGGCTGCCTTTAACTGGTCTTCCTCTTCCGGCAAGGACACCACGTGATCGGGGCTATAGCGGAAACGTTCCCTAGGCATCCTGGGATTTGTAGTTTTTGATGCTCTACACCCAGCGCTGATCGCGTTGCAGCGCCATTCTCCCGCTGATCCAACCATCATCAACGCGGCCCTTCCCTGGGACCACCATTCGGATAGCCATGACCAGGTGTCGCAGCCACGGGAGACCAGCGATGCGACCCCCTTGCCCTCAGGTACGCTTCTGTCGGTAGATCTTCCGCGTTCTGCCCGGACCGTTCCGGAATCTGTAACACCAGCTCACTTACTCATACAAATACTAGCACATTCTTACGCTTTTATACAATCACTGATACAAGCACACACTCATCCATACAGCCACTCTCACAATCACACACTCTCGCTTATAGCCATTTATATACTCTAACACACATATATATGTAGTTACTCACACATGTACCACTGAGATATACATTCACTCACTAACTTACCCATACACACACTCACCCACCCATACAGTCCATCACAGATGCACTCTTGAAACCATGCACCCAGTGAATCACCCACTCACACATCTATGCACAGTCACACACACCCCACCCACACAAACACTCAGGCACCCGTACAGATACTCAAACAACCAATCAATAACTCATATAGACACTCATGTAGCTATTCACAAAACCATGCAGCCGCTTACACACCAACAGACAGACGGATACAGACATTCACACAGTTTAGTCACTAACCCATGCATTCAGTAAGATACGTTTAATCACTCACTTATAGAGTTAGTCACGCACCTACTAAATCATCCATTCAGACACTTATACACCCAATCAATCTTCAATTTCCCTATAAATATTAAACATATTTACACTTTACAGAAACAGTCACTGGATGATGTCATCAGTGATGTCATCAGTGATGTCATTTGAGATGTCATCAGTGATGTCATCAGTGATGTCACTGACCATGTCATGAGTGATGTAATATGTGACGTCATCAGCAGTGCATTGCGGGGGCGCGAGTTATAGTTAGCTGAACTAACTATAACGGGGGAATTTCTATGGTTTTGTACGAGTGAAATGTCCAACTAACTAGAACGCCCCTGAAACCTATGGTTTTTTCAGTGAATTTCTAAGGTTTTTTAAATGCTAATTTCTAACTATAACGTGCCTGAAACCTATGGTTTTTTCAGTGAATATATATATATATATATATATTATCTACTGGCGGTCGCCAATAGATAGTTATAGTTAGGACCTATTTTCTATAGGAAATCCGTGACATTCTATTTGAAATAACTCTTGCGTCGGTTGACGAATCTTCGCGAAATTTTCAAACTTTATGGCCCGCTCCGGTCCGCTCCTACCCTGAAAGTCTCAGGGTGATTCGTCAACGGGGGCCGAGAAAAAGGAGGTCCCAAAACGTGTTTTCCCCATTCATTTTCCCATAGGAAACTTTAGACACGGCTACAGCCCGAACTGCTGAACGGAATTACACCAAATTTGGCAAAGAGGTAGTTCTTGGTTCAAAAAGAACCCTTTTGTTAAATGGTGTAAATCCGTTCAGTAGTTACTGAGAAAATCAAAAGTAAAAACACATATATATCTGGGCGGAGCCTAACCACACGTCATCGTGAGATCTGATTGGCTGTCAGCACTTCATCCTGGAATTGCTGGCAGCCATCTTGGGACCAATATAAATGATAGTACCCCTTTGAAATGCATTGTAGTGAATCGAAGATTTTGAGGGTTACCAAAAGGAGAACTATAAAGGGTGATAACAGACTTTAGTTACATTAGAATTCATTTGTTGATGGTACCATACTAATTTCAGGAATTGTGGTGTGTTCTAAGGTGATTTTACCCTGTGAAAAACCTTCTGCTGGGATATCATGAATCATGTTTGAGAGAAAACTATTTTCACATGATTGTCCCATACAGTTTTGGAAGGTGCCCCAGAAGCTAAAATGAGAGCATATTTTCTGTAAATTCACATTATCTTTCTCAGTCATGTGAGAATGAAGTCTGACATTCTCAGTAAAACATGTACATCCAACAAGGGCAGAGACTGTCAGTTGATTCCTTTGTGTTCTACTGCAGCTTCCCAGAGTGTTCTAAAGAACACCTAGAGTGCTAACAGCCTTACTTATGACAAAAGTATGGCACACCTGAAGCCATTTTGATTGGAATAAACTGGTAACACTTAAAACATTTAATTTAAAAAGGAACAAAATGATGGGGTTCATCTTGTCATAGAAATTATGGTTAGTGCTCTGGAAAGAAAAATTAGGACATGTTTCAAGTGTGATCTCAAATATCTTCCTGTTATATTTCAACAGGAGCAGCCTGTCAGTTGATGCCTTTGTGTTCTACTGCAGCTTCCCAGAGTGTTCTAAAGAACAACTAGAGCACTAACAGTCTTACTTATGACAAAAGTATGGCACACCTGAAGCCATCTTGATTGGAATAAACTGGTAACACTTAAAACATTTAATTTAAAAAGGAACAAAATGAGGGGGTTCATTTTGCCATAGAAATTATGGTTAGTGCTGTAGAAAGAAAAATTAGGACATGTTTTAAGTGAGATCTCAAATATCTTCCTGTTATATTTCAACAGGAGCAGCCTGTCAGTTGATGCCTTTGTGTTCTACTGCAGCTTCCCAGAGTGTTCTAAAGAACAACTAGAGCACTAACAGTCTTACTTATGACAAAAGTATGGCACACCTGAAGCCATCTTGATTGGAATAAACTGGTAACACTTAAAACATTTAATTTAAAAAGGAACAAAATGAGGGGGTTCATTTTGCCATAGAAATTATGGTTAGTGCTGTAGAAAGAAAAATTAGGACATGTTTTAAGTGAGATCTCAAATATCTTCCTGTTATATTTCAACAGGAGCAGCCTGTCAGTTGATGCCTTTGTGTTCTACTGCAGCTTCCCAGAGTGTTCTAAAGAACAACTAGAGTGCTAACAGCCTTACTCATGACAAAAGTATGGCACACCTGAAGCCATTTTGATTGGAATAAACTGGTAACACTTAAAACATTTAATTTAAAAAGGAACAAAATGAGGGGGTTCATTTTGCCATAGAAATTATGGTTAGTGCTGCAAAAAGAAAATTTAGTGCATGTTTTAAGTGAGATCTCAAATCCTCTTCTATTTCATTAGAAAATTCTGACATGCAGACTGAAACCATCACTTTCAATACCAGCAGTAGACTTCCAGTTAACTCCTTGGTGAGCAGTAGCTTTACTACAGTGATCTAATGAACAACTAGAGTAATAACATTCTGAATTTATGGCAAATGTGTGACACATCTGAATGCCTTCTTGATGGAATCAAAGTAAAAAACTGAAAGCATTTCCTACTGAGGAGACTGCAGTAAATGAGGAAATTAGGAAACTTCATAACAAAGAAGTCTTCCAAGATGGCCACCAGTGAAAAAAGAGCCCAAATGTAGCACAAATATTACCCAGATGTAGCCCACATATAGCCCAATGACAAAAGTGTGCAAAACACTTTTTATTTTTAGTTTTTTTGCAGTTTTATGTAGTGCAGACTGGTCAGGTATTGGAGCGTTGCATCTTAAAACATGACCCCCTACACTACAAAAACACCACTGCACTACCCTAAACCCTAAAACACTACCCCAGCACGACCCCCTACACTACACAAACACCACTGCACTACCCTAAACCCTAAAACACTACCCCAACACCACTGCACTAACCTAAATCCTAAAACACTACCCCCAGCACGACCCCTACACTACCCAAACACCATTGCACTACCCTAAAACATGACCCCTACACTACACAAACACCACTGCACTACCCTAAACCCTAAAACACTACCCCCAGCACGACCCCCTACACTACACAAGCACCACTGCACTACCCTAAACCCTAAAACACTACCCCCAGAACGACCCCCTACACTACACAAACATCACTGCACTACCTTAAACCCTAAAACACTACCCCCAGCACGACCCCCTACACTACCCAAACACCACTGCACTAACCTAAATCCTAAAACACTACCCCCAGCACGACCCCCTAATCTACCCAAACACCACGGCACTACCCTAAACCCTAAAACACTACCCCCAGCACGACCCCCTACACTACTCAAGCACCACTGCACTACCCTAAACCCTAAAACACTACCCCCAGCACGACCCCCTACACTGCCCGAACACCACTGCACTGCCCTAAACCCTGAAACACCAGCCCCTGCACGACCCCCTACACTGCCCGAACACCACTGCACTGCCCTAAACCCTGAAACACATACCCTAGCATGACCCCCTACACTGCCCGAACACCACTGCACTGCCCTAAACCCTGAAACACCACCCCCAGCATGACCCCCTACACTGCCCGAACACCACTGCACTGCCCTAAACCCTGAAACACCACCCCCAGCATGACCCCTACACTGCCCGAACACCACTGCACTGCCCTAAACCCTGAAACACTACCCCCAGCAAGACCTCCTACACTGCCCGAACACCACTGCACTGCCCTAAACCCTGAAACATCACCCCCAGCAAGACCCCCTACACTGCCCGAACACCACTGCCCTAAACCCTGAAACACCACCCCCAGCATGACCCCCTACACTGCCCGAACACCACTGCACTGCCCTAAACCCTGAAACACCACCCCCAGCACGACCCCCTACACTGCCCGAACACCACTGCACTGCCCTAAACCATGAAACACCAGCCCCAGCACGACCCCCTACACTGCCCGAACACCACTGCACTGCCCTAAACCCTGAAACACCACCCCCAGCACGACCCCCTACACTGCCCGAACACCACTGCACTGCCCTAAACCCTGAAACACCACCCCCAGCACGACCCCCTACACTGCCCGAACACCACTGCACTGCCCTAAACCCTGAAACACCAGCCCCAGCACGACCGCCTACACTGCCCGAAAACCACTGCACTGCCCTAAACCCTGAAACACCAGCCCCAGCACGACCCCCTACACTGCCCGAACACCACTGCACTACCCTAAACCCTCAAACACCAGCCCCAGCACGACCCCCTACACTGCCCGAACACCACTGCACTGCCCTAAACCCTGAAACACCAGCCCCAGCAAGACCCCCTACACTGCCCGAACACCACTGCACTGCCCTAAACCCTGAAACACCACCCCCAGCAAGACCCCCTACACTGCCCGAACACCACTGCACTAAAGCCTGAAACACCACCCCCAGCAAGACCACCTACACTGGCCGAACACCACTGCACTGCCCTAAACCCTGAAACACCACCCCCTGCACGACCCCCTACACTGCCCAAACACCACTGCACTGCCCTAAACCCAGAAACACCACCCCCTGCACGACCCCCTACACTGCCCGAACACCACTGCACTGCCCTAAACCCTGAAACACCACCCCTCAGCACGACACCCTACACTGCCCGAACACCACTGCACTGCCCGAAAAGCTGAAACACCACCCCCAGCACGACCCCCTACACTGCCCGAACACCACTGCACTGCCCTAAACCCTGAAACACCACCCCCTGCACGACCTCCTACACTGCCGGAACACCACTGCACTGCCCTAAACCCTGAAACACCACCCCCAGCACGACCCCCTACACTGCCCGAACACCACTGCACTGCCCTAAACCCTGAAACATCAACCCCAGCAAGACCCCCTACACTGCCTGAACACCACTGCCCTAAACCCTGAAACACCACCCCCTACACTGCACGAACACCACTGCACTGCCCTAAACCCTGAAACACCACCTCCAGCAAAACCCCCTACACTGCCTGAACACCATTGCTCTGCCCTAAATCCTGAAACACTAGCCCCAGCATGACCCCCTACACTGCCCAAACACCACTGCACTGCCCTAAACCCTGAAACACCACCCCCAGCATGACCCCCTACACTGCCCGAACACCACTGCACTGCCCTAAACCCTGAAACACCAGCCCCAGCACAACCCCCTACACTGCCCGAACACCACTGCACTGCCCTAAACCCTGAAACACCAGCCCCAGCACGACCCCCTACACTGCCTGAACACCACTGTACTGCCCTAAACCCTGAAACACCAGCCCCTGCATGACCCCTACACTGCCCGAACACCACTGCACTGCCCTAAACCCTGAAACACCACCCCCTGCAGCACCCCTACACTGCCCGAACACCACTGCACTGCCCTAAACCCTGAAACACCACCCCCTGCACCGCCCCCTACACTGCCCGAACACCACTGCCTTCCCTAAACCCTGAAACACCACCCCCAGCACGACCCCCTTTACTGCTCGAACACCACTGCACTGCCCCAAACCCTGAAACACCACCCCCAGCACGACCCCCTACACTGCCCGAACACCACTGCCCTAAACCCTGAAACACCACCCCCTGCACGACCCCCTACACTGCCCGAACACCACTGCACTGCCCTAAACCCTAAAACACCACCCCCTACACTGCCCGAACACCACTGCACTGCCCTAAACCCTGAAACACCACCCCCAGCACGACCCCCTACACTGCCCGAACACCACTGCACTGCCCTAAACCCTAAAACACCACCCCCAGCATTACCCCCTACACTGCCCAAACACCACTGCACTGCCCTAAACCCTAGAACACTACCCCCAGCACGACCCCCTACACTACCCGAACACCACTGCACTACCCTAAACCCTAAAATACTACCCTAGCACAACCCCCTACACTACCCGAACACGACAGCACTGCCCTAAACCCTCAAACACTCCCCCCAGCACGACCCCCTACACTACCCGAACACCACTGCACTGCCCTAAACCCTAAAACACTCCCCCAGCACGACCCCCTACACTACCCGAACACCACTGCACTGCCCTAAACCCTAAAACACTCCCCCAGCACGACCCCTTACACTACCCAAACACCACTGCACTGCCCTAAACCCTAAAACACTAGCCCCCGCATGACCCCCTACACTACCCAAACACCAATGCACTACCTTTATCCCTAAAACACTACCCCCCACATGACCCCCTACACTACCCTAAACCCTAAAACACTACCCCCGCACGACTCCCTACACTACCCAAAGACCACTGCACTACCCTAAACCCTAAAACACGACCTCCTACACTACACAAACACCACTGCACTAGCCTAAACCCTAAAACACTACCCCCTACACTACACAAACACCCCTGCACTACCCTAAACCCTAAAACACTACCCCCTGCAGTACCCCTACACTACCCAAACACCACTGCACTAACCTAAACCCTAAAACACTTCCCCCAGCAGTACCCCCTACACTACCCAAACACCACTGCACTACCCTAAATCACTACCCCCAGCACGACCCCTACACTACCCAAACACCACTGCACTACCCTAAACCCTAAAACACTACCCCCAGCACGACCCCCTACACTACCCAAACACCACTGCACTACCCTAAACCCTAAAACACTCCCCCAGCACGACTCCCTACACTACCCAAACACCACTGCACTACCCTAAACCCTAAATCTACCCCCAGCATGACCCCCTACACTACACAAACACCACTGCACTACCCTAAACCCTAAAACACTACCCCCAGCACGACCCTCTTCACTACCTAAACACAACTGCACAATTTGTTACAGGCGTTGCAACGCAGGCCTGTGGTGCTTACTGGAAGTACCTAGTGGGCTAGTTGGGCCCCAGGGACCCTCAGGATTCAAGGTGACCTAATCCCCCAACTTAAAACGCACCACGGGGCGCGTTTGCACAGTGGTGAAGGGAGGGGCGGGGCCTCAGGTGACATGTGCGCAAACACGCCCTGTGGTGCGTTTTAAGTTGGGGAATTAATTCCCTTTGAATCCTGAGGGACCCTGGGGCCAACTAGTCCACCAGGTACCTTCAGTAAGCACAACAGAGTTGCGTTGCAGAGAGGTGAAAAAGGTGCGTGGCCTCGGAACGCCTCTTTGCAACTCAGCTCTGTGGTCCTAACTGTAGGTACCTGGGGGCTAGTTGGGCCCCAGGGACCCTCAGAATTCAAGGGACTTAATCCCGCAACTTAAAACGCGCCACGGGTGCGTTTGCACACATGTCACCTCAGGCCCCCTCCCTTCACCACTGTGCAAACGCGCCCTGTACGCGTTTTAAGAGGTAGTTTTAATCCCCCTGCCCTATTATGTACTAGGGACTGGCAGAGCAGGTCATGCTAATCACAGGGGTACCCCAACACATAGTGTTCCCTAGTGTATGTAGGTGTTTTCACTGTATTCTAAGTGTCTTTTAGCATAGCACTGGCTCTGGTTAGTCAGAGTCAGTTACCACCAGTACCCGTCTGAAAAAGTTGTGGGCACAGGATGATTTTGCAACAAGGCCTCTTTCTGCTCCTCTGTTGGTTCTTTCTGCACATCTTTTGCTTCTTTCTGTGCGTTTTTCTTCTTTCTTCACATGTCCTACCTCTGTAGGCATAGTTAGAAACTAGCATTTAAAAAACCGTTGAAATTCACTTAAAAAATCATAGGTTTCAGGCACGTTATAGTTAGAAATTAGCATTTAAAAAACCTTTGAAATTCACTGAAAAAACCATAGGTTTCAGACACGTTATAGTTAGAAATTAGCATTTAAAAAACCTTTGAAATTCACTGAAAAAACCATAGGTTTTAGGGACAGTTATAGTTAGTTGGACATTTCACTCGTACAAAACCATAGAAATTCCCCCGTTATAGTTAGTTCAGCTAACTATAACTCGCGCCCGCAATGCACTGCTGATGACGTCACATATTACATCACTCATGACATGGTCAGTGACATCACTGATGACATCACTGATGACATCTCAAATGACATCACTGATGACATCATCCATGTGATAATTTCATGCATCTTCTCACACCCTAATATAACTTTTGATACACCCACTCTAAATTACAGACTGCCATTCTCAAAACCATAGACACTCCAACACCAAAAACTACATACCCACTCACTGATTCTTAGGTCTACACACACATCCACTCACTCACCCGTACAGTCACTCATACTTAGTCACTCAGTACAGGACTATCATATGCACTCATACACCTATATAAACACTCACACACCGCCACTCATCCATAGAGGTACTCACACACCTAGTCAGTCATGCAAAAAACTTAATCACACACCCATTTACTCACCTATACAGTTATACACACACCAGCTCACTTACTCATACAAATACTAGCACATTCTTACGCTCTTATACAATCACTGATACAAGTACACACTCATCCATACAGCCACTCTCACAATCACACACTCTCACTTATAGCCATTTATATACTCCAACACACATATATACTGCCTTTCACATATGTAGTTACTCACACATGTACCACTCAGATATACATTCAATCACTAACACACCCATACACACACTCACCCACCCATACAGTCCATCACAGATGCACTCTTGAAACCATGCACCCAGTGAATCACCAACTCACACATCTATGCACAGAGTCACACACACCCCACCCACACAAACACTCAGGCACCCATACAGATACTCAGACAATCAATCAATAACCCATGTAGACACTCATGTAGCTATTCAGAAAGCCATGCAGCCGCTTACAAACCAACAGACAGACGGATACAGACATTCACACAGTTTAGTCACTAACCCATGCATTCAGTAAGATACATTTAATCACTCACTTGTAGAGTCAGTCACTCACGTACTAAATCATCCATTCAGACACTTATACACCCACTCATTCTTCAATACGCCTTTCCCTATATATATTAAACATATTTAAACTTTACAGAAACACACAGTCACTGGATGATGTCATCAGTGATGTCATCAGTGATGTCATTTGAGATGTCATCAGTGATGTCATCAGTGATGTCACTGACCATGTCATGAGTGATGTAATATGTGACGTCATCAGCAGTGCATTGCGGGGCGCGAGTTATAGTTAGCTGAACTAACTATAACGGGGAATTTCTATGGTTTTGTACGAGTGAAATGTCCAACTAACTATAACTGTCCCTAAAACCTATGGTTTTTTCAGTGAATATATATATATATATATATATATATATATATATATATATACACACACACATATATATATATACACACATGTGTAGATGTGTATATATACATGTGTAAATGTATATATACATGTTTAGATGTATGTGTGTATGTATATACATAAACATGTATGTTTCTGTACATATTATATATATTGGGAGGAACCTCCAAACCCCCTTAGTGTATGGGAAGCCACCCAACCCCTTTTTTGTTTGATATTGAAAGCCTAAGCCACTTTTATTTACAAAAAAAAAATTGAAAAATGTATTTTCCTTTATCGCCATCTGTCCCTAAACCTTAAAACACCTTACCTCCCTTTATCCGCCGCTGAACCCTAAAAACCTCTTGCCAACATTAGCTGCCCAGACTCTAAAAGTCCCTTAACACCATAACTTTTTCCGTCCTTGAGTCCTAAAAACCTTACCTTTCTTTACCTCTACCCACCCCAGAGCCTTAAACTGTTTACCTCTGGTCGCCCCTGTAGCCTAAAAAAAACCTATCCCTTAACCCTTGAATACCCATTGAAAAAAAACATACAAAATGTCATTAACAACAACAACAAAAAAAGAAGAAATTGCCAACGTGGTAAAGTACTGCAATAGAAGCGGGCAAAGAATTTCCTGCATGGTACTTACCTGTATTGTACAGACCCGCTCCCACATTATAAAAACTGCATAGCAAGTGTTGCGTACCCAAATAATAGTATGGTTCATGAGTTTTTATTCCCCTTTTGTTGTCATTGTGGTTTTTTTGGTAGTTTATTCTTTGTGTTGATTTGCCTTTTTGACACTTGACCACTGAAACTTTTGATTGTAATTGCAAACTTTTACTAGTGATCTTTACCAAATTTTCAGACCATGGATTCAAGTGTTTCTTTAGTGGCAGAGATTTTATTCTCATTGTGGATCTTTTTGCCCTATTTCTTGGTCTTGCATTCTTTTATTTTAGTCTATCTCATTCTAAAGCAGAGTGCATTATTCTCTGCAGTTTTCAGGCATACAAAGCAGTAAAGTGAACATTGTTTTTAATGGACTATGCAGGATTGTCTCTAGAATACTGGATCATAAGCTTCTTGATGGTGGAGAAGCAGTGTGCTACATCTGTTGTTCGTTTTCAATTGTGTGCATAATTAAACAAAGCCAAGTTGTGTGGTGAGAGTCTGTACTGGCTTGGTATGCTTTTTTATATTGTATCAAGATAAGATGAAATTGTTTTTTTACTTATTTTGCATCAACTTTTTCAGGTGACTCAAAGCTGACCCTGATCTGATTTAATTCCACAGGTGGAGCAGCAGGAGGTGGATATGCTCAGGTTATTCCTATGGAAGAGGTAACAATCCATGTTAGCATATTTTTGGAATGCCACGTTGGTTCTTACCATCACATTATGCAGAGGTTTAACATAAAATTAATACCCCTGGTGAGGTTACTGAAATGCATTTGTGAATGCTTCGCATGCTAATCAGTCGGGTGTTCTTGGATGGAAGAGTGGGAGTTTGTGGTGTGGCCCATAGGGGAGGTATTTTGATGTTGTGCATGATGACCAAGCTATGCTCTTATCATGTTCCACCAATGGTATGATCCTGAGTTCTGTGACTTCCATGCCGTCTTAGTGATTGAAGTGGTTCTATCTTAAGAAGGCTGGTGAGTGTGATGAGTGGCCGAGGTGGGGCTCGTCAGTTGCCTCCAAGAAGTGGATCTCTGTTAGCCTCTAACAATTAAAAATAGTAAAACACTCGAAAAAGGGAGCCAAAGCCCATTCCAACACACACAAAGGCAATTTACATTTGCTCCTTGTAGACAAAGCTGCTTGGAACTTATCAAATGTCCCTAAGGGCTGAGAATAACAGCCATTGCCACAGATACTTTTTTACGTTACAGTCAGAGTCTGTCTTTGAAAAGCAAGGAGCACTTACCCAAGAAATCCTATTCTTTGCCTTACCTGTATTGCAAGGACCCACCATCAATCCTAGAATAACCTAATTTGTAGATGTTTTTATTTGGAAGCCCAGTTGTGCAGCCATGTGGTTTCACTTGCTTGAGATCTTTGCGGAACGTTCTGGTATTCCTGTAAGTTTTTATATTCATTTTGACTAGTCCTATAAGTGCACTTATGAACTAAAAGTGCCATATGTACTGATAGACAGCTCTTCATGTTTTCTTTATATGTTGTTGGTTGTGCTGTTTTCTGGATTGATCATTCCAATTGACCTGTTATAGCTTGAAATATCTGAGGTGCTTTGATGTTTTATAGAATCATGATATAATCCCACATATCCAGGATGGCGACTTGTATAGTTGGTTTAAATTTCATCACTTGTTTTTGTTTAAATAAATTCTGATTTTATATTTTAGGCTTTGTATAATCGTCTGGTCCCATTGATAAACGGTGTGAGGGAATTTTCACCGATTCAGCTTGCCCGTTTAAAAGTGAGTACTTCTTCCTCAACATATATGTTGACTCATTTTATTTTAATTGTTCATACAACACAATCCATCATAAACATCAATACAAACTCTATTTTATTGATTATCTATGCCTGCAAAATGTGTGCATCCAAACGATTAATCATCCTGTGAGCTAATTTTTTAGGGTGAAATCAAATTAATTTTTATCTGAACGGAGTTAGAATTGAGTGTCATTTTGTAGCAGTTTAAAATGTGTCTTGGTTGTTCTTTTCTCTTCTAGGTTTTTGACACCTATAACGGTATTCCCTAAGAAATTCATTTTTGGACTCATGTTCTTTAGATGCCTGCTATATATACACAAATGAATATCAGACTTTCCCAGCATGTTCTATGACCAGACTTAACCTATTTGCAAGCTGTTCACTCTTTTGTAATAATTAGATGGATATGCCGTTGAATAAATATCCAGTATGCGTGCCAGAGTCTAGTTGGCATGTGTTGTCTCACTGAATATTTAGACAGAAAAATGTAGAGGGGCAGAGAGGATTATAAGCGGTCCAGCACACTACCTCCTAAATAACATAATTAAAACTACTGGTGTGCAGTTCCAATGAGATCCACACCATCAATTTTGATACTTCAATCTAAGGGAGGTCCCAAACAGCATTTAATATTTGGGAGCAAGATCCTTCACCCACCAATTGGTGACATGCTTCATCATCAGGCTTATGCTTCTCGCCGTGCTGGCACTGCAATGCTAGACGGGCCCTTCAAGAGGGCTCTTTGCTGGATATCTTTTGTTTCAAAATCAGCCATGATGTCTCCCTTCGTAGATTGGTCAAGTTCATGGAAAGTAGATTGGCCGAAGATTTGGAAAAAAGGACTGCTAAAATGAACTAAGAACCCCCTAAAAAAAATGTATTCGATTCTTGGAGGTTTTCGTTAAGGTTAAAAGTAATGGAGACCACGGGGAATTAATGTTCTCTTAGATCTAATGTAGGTCAACATGTTTCTTGGCTCTTGTCATCACACAAGGTTGACCGTTACTCGCGTCATGGTATGATTGTACAAGCTCTGGTTGGAGAGGAGGCTTATCAAGGACTCTTACTCGCACTGTGCCTATAATTACATTTCTTGTGCGTGTATGGACTTATTACTAAGCGTTGAAGGACTTGTTAATAGACTTACCAAATTTTAGGATCTACGACTTGGAGTTCTTTTATATTTGAAAGGGCTTGCCGATATGGAATTTGATGCATCGGGTTAGCTGTACCAAAAGGCCAGGGATGCCTTAAAAAACCAGACTTTTTGAATCGCCTTGAAAAGGTCTTTTTGATTAAGACGAAACACGTGTCGGCTGAGGTTTGCTGAATCACATAAACAATAAATCAACAATGGGACCAACGAACTTTCTGGACTCCTTCTGTTCATTAGAAAAGAAGATTTCAACTTGGGATCTTTGTATTTCATTGGGAATGTTGTGGATAACTGAATCCCCATTGTAAATATACTTCAGGACTATTTTGTCTTTTGATTTACTTAAGAGAGTGCTGCACAAAAGGTTCTATTATTTGTATTGTTTGTAGCGCATTAATCTGTTATTGCGCAAGTAGCACCTCTGGTAGTAAGGTGCAGAGCCTACATAGCACCTCGCTTAAGCTTAGACTATTTTCACACAGTATTGGCATTACGAAGGACAAGACAGTATTTGATGTGCGGTCATTTCCCTTTTGGGAACCACTACTACCAAAGTTGTGAAGTTATTATCCCTAAGGGGATATTCGTCAGGACCAATGGCTAGTGCCTAATCTATCTCTGGAGTAACAAGAAAGTAGGGAACCCAATATACCCTTGGTAATCTATCTCTGGGCTTTTCCTACTATCAGATATTTAAGAAAATTGTGCCCTTAAAATGGACCCACACCTGGTGTAACAATCATCAAAACAATATTGAAGTTACCTCTATTCTTGAGGGGAACTGCGTGATGCTGAACAGGACCTAAAAATGGAATTAAAACACAAGACGTACGACATATAGTGCATACATATAGTTTGTTTTCAAATAATCACACTGAGCTTGCTCTCTTAGAATACTCATGCGCGTGCTCAATATTCATGAGGGATAGTTTCATAGGCCTTACACCCTTTATTGCAATGAAATCACAGTGCACTTCAATATGCCCTAAAATGTAAGGGAAATATAAAACATATAGAGGAGAACATGTTGTATGTTGTTTTGTTATCAAGTAACAGTAAATAGCTTGTTCTCCATAGGTTCTCATGCGAGTGATAGGTAAGTCAAAGACAATCACCTTATTAGTTTTGCCCCTCCATCACATTCTGAATAGTGTGTGTATGAAAGCATGCACCAAAACACAAATTTTAGTGGACTTTAACACACTTGAGAAAAAGTAATAATAGTTACTGGAATCTCTCAACTAGAGCCTACAGTGAGTCTGGTCCCATCAGTGTTCACGAAGACAGAACCCAGTAGAGACTACCTGTGTGAAAGATAGCTAGTGCTTAAAGATATATTTGGTCTGGAATCTGGCGCGGCCCGAACCAAAAAGTTGGCTAGAGACACGTACTTGTCCCAGAAGGGTCCCCGCTGTTCACCTACTAGTCTCCGTGGATCGGGAATGGATGTATGACCGGACACCGGTAGGTCTTTTATATTTGTCAGGTCGTTGCAAGACTTAATGGCCTGTCTGGCATTGCAGTGCCTGCCCGACGAGCAGCATAAGTCTGATGATGAAGCATGCTACCAATTGGTGGAAGAGGGCTCTTGCTTCTAAACATTAAAAGCTGTTTGACACCTCCATTAGGTTTACTTATCAAAATCGATAGTGTGGATCACTTCGGAACTGCACACCAGTATTTTTTTTTTTATATATAATCAACATTATTACGTTTATACATAAGTACTTCCATCGTCACAATCAGTAAAAGTTGTGCATTTGGAATCATAACAAAGCATAATGTAATTTCGGCAAGTCAATCATTTCACATCAACTGTCCATGATAAGACCAACACTTCCCCCACACACTGTCATGTTTGTGAGGACACCCACGTGCAATATAAATTGTTTTTTCTTGTTGCGCACACCAATCAACTCCTGCGCGCCACCACTGGATTGAGGGGGTGTAGGTTGCCTCCCCAAGTGGGCCACATCCCTCTTGGCCACCGGACATGTCACCCCAATAAAGGCTCGTTCAGCATGCAGACCTCCAAGTTCCTCCACGAATCCCAGTAGTACAGTGCGGGGGGGTCAACTTGATGGTGCGTCCCAATACCGTTGAAATCTCCTGACCCACCCCCTCGCAAAAGGAATGTAGTTCTGGGCAGTCCCACGCCATATTAAAGAAATCAGCAGCGGAAAGTGCGCAACATACGCATGCAGCCTGGGCAGTAGATGATATTTGCTGCATACAGCATGGGGAAATATAAGCTGCATGTAAATAATTTACCTGGATCATGCACAAGCGTGAGTAGATTGCCAGTTCCCTGGGGGCGAGGCAGGCTGCCCTCCAATCGTCTTCATCTTGTTTGCCCATTTCTGTCAAAGAAAATCAAAACCATCGGAGGCATGGATAAACAGTAAACAGCAGATCATGGATATTGCTCCCTTCCCCAGGCGTCCCAGGAAAAGCTTGGTATCAAGGGGGCTATATTCAGGGAGTTGAGTATTTGGAGAGAGATGCGACCTCAAGGCATGCTGTAGCTGAAGGATTCGAAAAAACTGTGTGTTGACCAGGGCATAGTGGTCGTTCAGCTCCTGTAAGGACATCAAGTTGTTTCCCCTTGTAAACATCCCCCAAGTATGTAATTCCAATGCGGTCCCACTGGGTGAAGCCATCAAGGGTGGAGAGATGTTGAAGCCACTTACCCTGCTATTGGGGGAGAGGGGGGGGTCATACCCATCAGGCGGCGGTCCCACTGGTTAAGGTGCAAGGCCGCAATCCAGCAAAGAATTGACACTCGAGTACAGGATGGCATTGTCTGGGGCAGCCGAGTTCCGTAAAGGAGGCCGAGGAGTCCCTCAAAGCCCACCAGGTGGAGCTCAAAGTGGTAGGCGGGGTCATCCCAACCCCAAGTAAACCAATCATTAGTAGGTAGCAGTTGTGCCACCAGGTAGTACACATAATTGTCGGACACCCCAAGACCCCTGTCAAAGGGTGATTTGCACCCCGAGTGGAATGCCACTCTGGGACGTTTACCAGCCCATATAAAGGCTGTAAGTTTAGAGGTCAGTGACTGGAATCACGTTAGGGGAATAGTATATGGGAAGTTCATCCCGATCAAGAGCTAGGGGTAAGTGTTCGAAATTAAGGGTCCCGCCAAGTCCGGGAGATGGGACACGTGGCTCCCTAAATATTTGAATGAGTTGTGCAGAAGGGTGATATCGGGGCACCAGCATCGACTCCGGCATACCCCCCTCACTTCCACCAATTTGATCTTACTCTTATTGACCTGGAGGCCAGAATCTTCACCATAGAGATGAAGAAGCAACAGGGTCCAGAGACCTGGGGGTCACTGAGGAACAGGAGAATGTCATCATGTGTATAACGTTATCCGGTCTTCAATTTCACTTCCAGCTCCTTATCTGTGCATCACATCGTATAAGGCACGCCAGGGGTTCTATAGATAAGGAAAATATTAATGGGGAGAAAGGGCAGACGTGGGTCCCATGCTAACTGTGCCACTGGATTCAAGCTAGCCTGGCTGATGATGGGTGTTATTCAGACACCGGTCCCAGGATGCTTGTTTCCGGTCCAGGGAGGACCTACTCTGGCAGTTCTGGCTGGACTGTTCCCATGGGAGGCCGAGTTAAGACTGATTTGCATATGACTGGGTCCAAACTGGGGTGGCGTGGTGAGCAAAAGAACGATGGATTAAACCCAAATCTGTGACTGAGGTGAATGTTTCATTTGCTCAGCATTCTGTCCATCATCTGTTCTTTTTGCTTTCATAAAGAGAATGAGGCTGAAGGCTAAGTTCTTTTATAAGGTCCTGGAACTCCAAGGTGACTTTCAGTATCCTTCTAATATAAAGCAGGGGGTTACTTTATTTGTATAATACATGATCACCTTCCCCACAAAACACTTTATTTAGTGGTTTTCAGGAAAGGTGATGATGTGACCATTTATTATTGCTTTTTACTAGCAAAGAGATAGTATGTTTACAAACATGAAGAATATATAGTGCAAAATTTAACACGCACAAAAAAGCACTTAGATAGTTGCAAAAAGATATTAGTATCTGTTCAATAAAAGTCATATTTTAAAAAAGAATTATAGCTTGTAATGTGTTGAAACATAGAGATGTTATTTCTATTTTTTATAATTACCTAAAGCATGCAAAAAAATAAACATGTTGGCATTAAAATCTTCTTGCTGCTGATCACTGTTCATCTAGAAAAACAGACCAGAAGAAAGATAAGCCATGTTCTGTTTTTTTTTTTGTTTGTTTGTTTTAACTGCAGCTTTAATTACAGCTTTAATTATGGACCGTGTCTTGCCTTTAACATTGGCTGCTTGCTCTGGTGGCCAACATTGACTCGTCCAAATTCATCTCTAATAAGTTATTATAGTTGAGCAGCTATGTCATTTCTTTAGTACATGTGACTAGGTGCATCAAGTCTCCTGTAATAAGCAACTTGGAGACTGTTTTTTACACAGGGATAGCAGAATCCCATGTGTATGTGTACATATATATGCCATGTTAATGAATATTAGTGGTTTCCCAATAGTGTGTTAATTAGAGCTACAGTGCTAATAAACGCACATTCACACATTTATTGTTACTGTACAAAGGTCTAATTCCATGTTATTACCATAGTGCAGTGTAACGGCCGTGAGAAAACAATGCGGATTGTGTCACAGATTGCAAGTTACAATAACTTTACTGGCATTTCAGATGAAAATCTTGGGGGCGTTCTGCCTTAACTCGGGCAAGTGACTCCTCTTCTGAGTTTGTCTTCCATATTCCTGATTCCTCATGCTCACCTCCATATGAGACCATTACAGAAGTCTCTCCAGTCTCAATGCCCCAAATATCGTTGAGCTGGGACGAAAGAAGGCAGATATCCTTCCATGCCAATTGTCTGGTGGGCAAAGATGGAAAACGTGATGCAAAGCTAATCTTTGGTCTCTCTTCTGTACCAGTAAGTAGCAATGCTGAATGTTTCCTTCAGGGGCTGGGGAGCTCCTGTGACCAGTCTCTACACCATGTTACTGATCACCTCAAAGAATTGCTCTGCCACATACGTGTCCTGCGGTTGAGGTTGGATCATCAGGTTCTGGAGCAGAAGTCTGTGGCCTAACGGACTTCAAATTAGTTACCATATTGCCCCTAACATCATAGGTAATAGCATGGTAGGATCAAATGGGCTATGTTTAAATGGACTGGCATTATACCCTGCCAGTTCATTAAGAGATTCATTGACAATATGTGGAGAGGGTATCCGGAAGACACTATATTAATAATACACAGATCACGAGGGTCGCGTCATTCTCCTACCTGGGTATTCTCCTCACTTCTAGCGGTTCTTGGATTAAGAACATCGAAGACAACAGGCTAAAGATGGTGCGGTACTGGGAGGGTATTTTTAGGTTTGCCTCCAAGCTCGGTTGTAATTTATAGAGCCAAATGTATATCAGCAGCCTCCTATGGCAGTGGGCTGTGGGGCTACACTAATCACACTACTCTCCAAACCCAAGAGAATATTTTCCTATGGCAATTGCTCTCCGTTCCCCAATCCACATCGGCAGCTACAGTACATAGGGAGCTGGAGCTGCCATACCTGGAAGACCTACTATAGACGAAACCTGTACAATCGTAGCACTCTATTTGGTGTAAAGAGGTGACCTAGTTTACAAAGGCAACCATATTAGATAGTCTAAGACTGGATAAGGCGATGAGAATTTTGTGGCTCTCGTGTATTTTCAGAGAGTTGGAGCAGTTCAGTGACACCTTGTCCCTAGATAGTCCAGACAGCATATTGCTTTTTAGTAAGAGGGAAGTAACGCTTATGCTACTTAACAAAAAGTCTGTTAGATGTGCTAAAATCCTCATTAGGCCCTCTGTGGCTGCATATCTTTCTGTGACACCAAACGAGGGGCTACAGCAGTACTTGCTAACCACAACCAACTTCACTTTTTGTGACGCAATTACACCCGAGCACAGCCTTTGTAATGGTGGCCTTTTCTAAAATGAACCAATGGTCGTAGGTGACAGTCAAATGCCCGTGTGATGGAAGATCACCTCAATCGACTTTGCACTTTATTTTATTTTGCAGCTTTCACACTGCACATTAGGAAATTTTATCATAAACCCCTATTTATAGCAAATAACATCAGCAAGAATCAGGAAGATTTTTTGTTTTTATGTTCCTTGGGAGACTCAAACTCGTGTTTCCAGGTTGCCTCTTTCATTTGGAGAGCAACTCGCATCAGGAAACAGATGAGCAATATGGAATACATTTTTTCAGTTAGGGGTGGTTTATGGATTCATGTAGTTGTGTGTGCACCTCAGGATATTGTAATAGCAAGCTAAGCTCTTTACTTCACATTAACATAGCGGACACTCGTTAGACTTTTGTGTTTTGGAAACGTAGAGGTTTTCCTGCCCGTCTTTTAGTTTTTACATAATGAATCCATAGGTAAGGCTAATCAGCACAATGGCACCTTGCACTTTATGGCGTTCCCTTTAGAATTAGCCAGGCAGTTGAGCGCCCACGAGTAGATCTTCTACACTCTTTTATCACTTTGCTTATCATTTTCAGCTATTAAGTATATTATTTTACTGATGCTTGTAAAGCAAGTGATCTTAAGACTACACAGCCGGCTGTGCTTTATTAATGTCATAGTTTTTAGCCAATGGATGTCTAATAGTGGTTACTTTCGTGCACAAATATACATTGGTTTGTAAGGCTCCAGAGAAATTTTCCGGTCTGTTTGTCTTGATGTTTTTATGATCATAATTTTTGTGGTGTTTTAAGTCATTTTTATTACTTTTTAGTCTATTGTGTTTATTTAATTTTCTGATACATATTTATAGATTGCTTGTTTTTCTCTTGTAATATGCATTTGTCTTTTATGGCCTTTTTTGGACGAATAAAGTTAATTGATAGACCTTGGAACACTGGAACCAGGTTCGAGTCCTGGCGTCTGCTCTACATCCTGTGAGTCTGGGCAAATCACGTAATCTACTCGTGTTTAAAAAAAAAAAAAAACAGAAGAAGAATCTTTGGGCACGTGACCTACAAAGGAGTAACTCCAAATAAACCATGCAAAGCCATATGGGCCAGCTGTGTGCAATGACGTTTTCCTAGTAGATAAATTGTGTGTTTGACCTCCTTACTTACTAAGCGGCCTATAGGGCCGCGTGTGCAGATCTGAGTGCCCTCGAAAAAGAATGTTCTTTACCACTTTGGCTTTTTATTTTCTAGTAGTCCACTAAAAAGAATCAAAAACCCGCAGTGTTTTTAAAAGATGGTACGAATATGTGTATTGGCTGAGCACTGGGTTTTTAGTCATCACGAAGCAAGGGCAAATAAAGCAACAGCCGCCTCCGGTGTGCTCTCGCTGCTGAGTTAAATGCTCGGCAGATTTTCTTGAATGAAGACTGAAAAAGTCTCAAGAGACGACAACTTTTTCTCTCCTACTATAATGTTACTTTAATTAGGCTGACAGAAGTTTATATGTTGATGATTAGTAGCTACACGTATACATGCCAACACAAACAGCAATCTGGCCGAAATACGTGGTTCATTTTCCATGTAGATCGAGTGTGCTGTCTTACATTGTTTACATTCGCCAGTGTGTCATGGCGGGTGTGGAGAGCCTTTACTGACCGCCTTTCCACTGCCCGCCGCCTGCCTCCCCCTGGGGGAGAACATTTATGGTTTGACACCACAAGATATGATTTACGGCTTTCTGAGCCTGGTGCTTTTAGAGTGTAAAATGTTTGGAAAGAAAATACACTCTGTGGAAGTGAGAGAGCGTAACGTGCTTAGGCGGAGATTTAAACTAATTCTGTTTTTCTCTTTTACCCCGAACACCCACCATTCAGAGACTGGGAATAAATAAATCTGACCCAGGCACCCTGACAACAGATGAAATCAGTGCTTTTGTACGACTCGATATCGACCCCTCGACTATAACTTGGCAGAGAGGTAAGGATTGGACAGACTCGTGGGATCATTTTCATTTTAACAACTTTATTTACATTTTTGGCTCTTCAGACTCTTATTTTATTGCATCTCAAATCACATTCCACATTAATAGGCGTAATCAGCTAAGAGAGGTGACATAACTGACAACATCTTAACCTAATAATCTGTTTATTGTGTGGGAGGGGACAGTGCAAGTCCTATTGCATCGTTAAATTCAAGAATTGTAGGTAGGGGTCATCTTTGCCAGTTTTTAGGTCTCGCCTATGCAGCGCGCATGCGCTGCTTAGGAGGGCCTTTAGCCGTCGCTCTGCGCATTTTCAAGCACACACTCGTGCTTGTGGCGGCATCCACCTTGCGGGAGCGAGCAGGGGCGCGCCACAAGCACGAGTGCAGTGCTTGAAAATGAGCAGACTGCGCACGCACGCACCACTCCCGGGCTCACCTGCTCCCCCTCTCTCTCGCTCGCGCAGCTCTTGCTACCACCTGGTCGCCTGCTGCCTTTTGTTCTGGTCTGCAAGACACATCCCGTTATCAGCTTGACTTTCAAAAGGGAATAATTTGGGATCCAAATGATGAAAGTTACTGTCAGTCCGGGATCTCTTTGTGTGGCTTTTCGTTATCTTGCACTTTTTTTGCTCTTCTGTTCACGCGCAGCTCTTGCTACCGCCTGGTCGCCTGCTGCCTTTTGTTCTGGTCTGCAAGACACATCCCGTTATCAGCTTGACTTTCAAAAGGGAATAATTTGTGATCCAAATGATGAAAGTTACTGTCAGTCCGGGATCTTTTTGTGTGGCTTCTCGTTATCTTGCACTTTTTTGCTCTTCCGTTCACGCTTTTATTCTTTCTTCTCTCTATTTCTCTTTCTTTTACCCCTTTAATCAATATACCTTTCAGTAAAAATGAAGTACAGAAGTTACCACACCTGATTCACATAAACATAGTGATTCACAACACCTCTCTCTACCTCTCTCTCTCTCTCTACCTCTCTACCTCTCTACCTCCCTACCTCTCTCTACCTCTCTCTACCTCACTCTCTCTCCCTCTACCTACCTCTCTACCTACCGCTCTACCTCTCTCTCTACCTCTACCCCTCTCTACCTCTCTCTCTCTACCTCTCTCTCTACCTTTCTCTCTACCTTTCTCTCTACCTTTCTCTCTACCTCTCTCTCTACCTCTCTCTCTACCTCTCTCTACCTCTCTCTCTACCTCTCTCTCTACCTCTCTCTCTCTACCTCTCTCTCTACCTCTCTCTCTACCTCTCTCTCTACCTTTCTCTCTACCTTTCTCTCTACCTTTCTCTCTACCTTTCTCTCTACCTCTCTCTCTCTACCTCTCTCTCTCTACCTTTCTCTCTACCTTTCTCTCTACCTTTCTCTCTACCTCTCTCTACCTCTCTCTCTCTCTACCTCTCTCTCTCTACCTCTCTCTACCTTTCTCTCTACCTTTCTCTCTACCTTTCTCTCTACCTCTCTCTCTACCTTTCTCTCTACCTCTCTCTCTACCTCTCTCTCTCTACCTTTCTCTCTACCTTTCTCTCTACCTTTCTCTCTACCTTTCTCTCTACCTTTCTCTCTACCTCTCTCTCTACCTCTCTCTCTCTACCTCTCTCTCTACCTCTCTCTGCCTCTCTCTACCTCTCTCTCTACCTCTCTGCCTTTCTCTCTACCTCTCTACCTCTACCTCTACCTCTCTACCTCTCTCTACCTCTCTACCTCTCTCTACCTCTCTCTACCTCTCTCTACCCCTCTCTACACCTCTCTACCTCTCTACACCTCTCTACACCTCCCTACCTCTCTACACCTCTACACCACCTCTCTCTCCACCTCTCTCTCCACCTCTCTCTCCACCTCTCTCCACCTCTCTCTACACCTCTCTACACCTCTCTCTACACCTCTCTCTACACCTCTCTACCCCTCTCTCTACCCCTCTCTCTACCCCTCTCTCTACCCCTCTCTCTACCCCTCTCTCTACCCCTCTCTCTACCCCTCTCTCTACCTCTCTCTCCACCTCTCTACACCTCTCTACACCTCTCTACACCTCTCTAAACCTCTCTACACCTCTCTACACCTCTCTACACCTCTCTACCTCTCAACCAGTTGAATTCCGGGAAGCCCAAACCATCAGTATTTCAAATCTGCGCGTGAAACGTGGGTAGGATGAGCCGTGCAGCTCAGAACGGGGTGTTCTTTTTACATTATTTGTATTTAATAGAATTGGGAAGCAGGAGAACAGTTGAGATAGGGATTCACATACACTGGCGACCGCTTTTGAATTGGCTTTAAAACCATTCAAAGATGGCTGCAGCGTCTACGTGGGATGCGGTGGACTAAGTGGCAGCCGGAGCCTGATAGCACTGCTTGTCCTTTAAAAAAAAAAACAAGCATTGGCATAGCCAATAGGTCTCCCCTTTGGGACCTTATAAGTGTTTAGTTATCCAGTACAATATCCTTGGTGCTACAACATCAAGTGTTGCATGGCTAAACACTTATAAGGTCCCAAAGGCGAGACCTATTGGCTATGCCAATGCTTGTTATTTTAGGGTGCAAAGAGAGCCGCTGAATCAATCACTGAACGGTTTCTTCCATAATCAATTCATGGAGTCCACACCCTCTCAAATTTATCCTTTAAATTGTGGACAGTTGCTTTTGTCATCTTAAAAATAAAAACAATTTAACCACTGATGTCTCCCTCGAAGACTGGGATCGCTTATGGAAGGACATTCCTAAGGCATATCGTACCCCGCAGCGTGAATCTGCCTATAAATTGATGACACGGTGGTACTATACTCCTGTTCGCCTTCATCAGATGTTCCCAAACTCCTCCCCGCTTTGTTGGAGGTGTCAGGCTGCTAGAGGGGATTTTTTACATATCTGGTGGTCTTGCTCGGAACTCACTGTGTTCTGGAAGGAGGTGCTCAGCCATATTAAGGACGTTGTGGGTTTCTCAGTCCCTTCCGCCCCATCCCTTGTGCTACTAGGCATTCGACCCAGTACGCTACGGGCCATGACCTCGGCCCACTGGTATCTTATCCTACAATTTCTGGGAGCAGCGCGTCAGACCATTGCCTCCTGCTGGAAACGTCCCCACCCCCGCCTATTGCTGCATGGTTTCTCCGCCTATGGGATGTCCTCACCCTTGAATTGCTTACAGCCCGTCTTGCCCTCGCTGACACCCGCTTTGATCGCATCTGGCGTCCCCTAGTGCATCACCTTACTAAAATGGAACACTCACGCCTAATGCCTCCTAGACTGAGGGCTTTGCAATTGTTTGATAGTCCTGTGGAGCCTTACTCTAGAGGTGGGCAGCCGGACCCCCTGGAGTAGATTACGCCGCCCGCTGGATGCCCACTCTGAACCCGCTGAAATTCTGCCCTCCACTCTGAGACTTGTTGCTGGCCTCCCCCCTGCTCTTCCCTGGCGCATCCATTCCTCCTCCTCCTCTCTCTTTCCTTTCCTTGTTCTTTCTGATTTCCTCTTTCCCTTGATTATTCTTCTTCTTCTTTTGTCTTCTCTTCACAAATCTTTTATTTCTCTTCCTCTCTCCTCTCTTTTTGTTTATTATTACTTCACATGTTGATTGCCATAAAACCTGTGAGTGCTGTCGCACAGCGATATATGCTTTCAGATTGGGCGGGAGCCCTGTTTTGCTTCCTATTGTCGCTTTTGTGTCTTTGTTTGCTCCCCGCTGTATAGCAAGGGTCCCTCTGGGACAGTCTATCTTTTTTATGCTGACTCTTAGACCCTGGGCTCAATTTAGGCCCCTCGGGGCTGTACAAGAGACTCATCTCCTATGTTAATGACTTTTTCATCCGAGACTGTTGCCTTGGCCCTAATCCATGGGTACTGCCATCCTTCAAAATAGCCTTTATTTGTTTCCATATCCAATATTCGAACTTTCCTGTGAGGGACACGCTTTTTGTGCTTATCATTTGTTTCCTCCTTGCCCCTTCCCTTTGAGATGTGCGACAAGCATTGTTTCTTATTTGGTTTTGCTCAATAAACAGATATTATGGTTTAAATCTTTTTTATTTGCATTTTGTAACAGAGGCCAACAATAAGCCTCACATGTGTTCACCAGCACAAGACAAGTTAAGCAACAGTGAATTGCGGTTTATGGTCGAAACCAGCTGGTTTACTTATGCGAATGGCCAAAAAGGAAAACTTACCCTACCCATCCCCCCACCCCCTCCCCGACCCCCAACTGAGATGCCAATTCAGGATAGGCTTACTTCTCCTCAGTCCGTGAGGCTCCCTGAGATTCCCCCTCAGTCGGTGCTGATAGACGCAGCAGACGAAGAGATCTCGGGCAGGTGAGTTCCCTAAATTCAGAAACAAGTAAGGCGAGAAATGGCTGCCAGAGATCCGCAAAGGCAGAACCCTTCCCAGCTAGTGTAAGAGTGATCTTTTCCATCCCCAAAACCTGCCAGAGACGTTGCAGCCAGCCAGTAAACGTGGGGATACTTGTTGTCCGCCAGTGAATCAGAATGTTTTGTGTGGCCGAGCCCAGCGCAATAGCTATCTGACGACCACGCTGTGAGCGAAGAGGATAAGTGAGGGGGTTGGGGGAGGCCCAGGAGGATATAGCTTGGGAAACGTGGGAGCTGAGTATCGAAGTGTTTATCTATTTCGTCAATGACCAGCGCCCAGTAGGCGTGCAGCTGCTCACAGTCCCACAGTAGATGCACCAGAGTGCCCCGTTGCCCACAACCCCGCCAGCAATCCGCACTTTGTCGAGGGTCCATCGAGCGGAGGCGGTCGGGAGTATAGTACCAGTATGTGGTCACCTTGGTCAGGGTCTCCGTCAGTCCCATACTGCGTGCTGAGTGTCGAGCTCTATAATAAATCCCATCCCATTCTTTATGGCTAAGGGCCCGGCCCAGATCACGTTCCCAGCGCATGCGCCCTGCGTTATAAGCGTGTGTGTGTGTCCAGCTAACAACATCTTATACAGATCTGAAATGAGCATTTTGTCGGATGAGCGCGTCAGCATCCATTTTTCGTATGGTGTGAGGAGACGCTGTGCGTGTGGCTTCACGAGGGGATGGAGAGCCCAATGACGGAGCTGGAGATAATGAAATCGCTCCGACTCTGGGATCCCATAGTGTGACCGAACCTGAGGAAAAGAGATAATCCCGTCAAGGTCGAACAAATGCCCCAAAGACCGGCAACCCGTTGGGCGCCAGCTTACGAAAGAGGCCTCCCCATCCCTGGTAGAAAGTCTGGGTTATCGAAGAGCGGGGTGAGGGGGGACGGGAAAGAAGTCAGGTTGTATTTCAGACAGGTCTGATCCCAGGCCTCCAGAATCGTCCTGGTTATGTGGGAAGCGTAAAGATTGACAGGTCTGTGAGCCCTGCGTAAAAAAGGGATTCTCTGCAAAGTCGTGGCTGCTACCGCTTGGTCTTGAAACAATCCGTGTTTCTCTGATTCGGATCTGCTCCATTCTACTAAATGTCGGAGTTGTGTCACTTGAAAGTAGAGTCGGAGATCCGGAACTCCCAGCCCGCCCTCCTCAGGAGGCAGCCTCGCTATGGTTCCCTTCATGCGGGGCCGGCGGCCCCACCAGATAAATTGTGACAGTTCCGATTGAACCTGCTTGATCCACCCACCGGGTGGTCGTAGAGGAGAGTCTGGAAGATGTAAAGTATTTGGGGTAGGATCGTCATTTTTATAGCAGCCACCCTCCCCAGCCAGGAGATCGGGAAATACTTCCACCGCCGCAACTCCGCCCGAATCTGCGTCAGCAGTTTAGCGTAGTTGGTGGCGGATATCTCAGGCAGCGTAGGCGCCAGCTGGATGCCAAGGTAGGAGACAGATCTATCCGCCCATTGCAGGGGTGCGCGGCGCATAGGCGCACCAGGGTGGAGGGAGCATGGAGAGGTTAAGTGCGACCGATTTCTCAACATTGACTTTGAAGCCTGACACCTGAGCGAAGCGGTCCAGTTCCGCCATGAAGACTCCCAAGGCTCAAGAGGGATCGGAGAGAGACACCAGGACATCGTCAGCGTAGAGGCTAATGGTATGGATGTCGCCTCCGAATTTAATCCCGGTGATAAGGGGATTGTGCCGGACACATTGGGCAAAGGGCTCCATATAGAGCGCAAAGAGCAGGGGGGAGAGAGGACATCCCTGGCGGGTCCCTCTGGAGATAGGAAGGTGGGACGAGGTATGACCGTTAACACGGACCGAAGCCGTAGGGTGTTGGTAGCAATTAAGAATTAAAGTACGGATTCTCTCCCCCAACCCCACGTGGATCAGCACCTGTTCTAGAAACGGCCAATGGACCCTATCAAAGGCCTTCTCCGCGTCTATGGTCAGGAGCATGTATTCCCCAGGGACCCGGGAGGCCTTCTCAATAAGGTGAAGTACACGTTTAGTGTTGTCGCTCGTCTGACGTTGAGGGATGAACCCCGCCTGGTCCGGGTCAATAAGTCCCGGCATATAGGGTGCTAATCGGGCGGCCAAGATCCCTGTAAAAAGTTTGAGGTCAATATTAAGGAGCGAAATAGGGCGATAGGCCCCACAGCTGGTCTTGTCCTTCCCTGCCTTAGGGATGACCACTATGGCCGCCTCCAGCATGTCCTCCGGTATCGCCCCGCGGTCGCAAAGGAATTAAAAGGCGCGTCAGGAGGGGTGCTATTGTTGGGCAGAAGGTTTTATAAAAGGCGGCTGTATAGCCGTCCGGTCCAGGCGATTTGGCCAACTTGAGGCGTGAGATCGCCGCTATGACCTCTTCCACGCGTATCTCCCGCTCCAGGTGATCTACCTGAGCCTGCGTGAGTGAGGGAAGGTGTACTGCCGCTATGTAAGCTTCGCTAAGCGAGCCATCTAATGCTTGCGCTGCATACAATTGAGCATAGAAGTCGCGGAAGACCTTTGCAATGTCCGTGTCGGTCGTGACCACTCGACCCGCACCATCGCGTATCTCCCGGACCCCGTGGCGCTGCAGAACCTCGCGTAACTTATGAGCGAGTAAACGGCCGCACCGGTCACCACCCGTGTAAAATGCATGGCGCAGGCGTAATGCAGCGTATTCCGCCCGGTCGTTATCAATGGCCGCGAGCTGGGCTCGCACTGCGCGCAGCTGTCTCCAAATCCTGGGCGCCCCGGTGCGCTGGTGCATCTGTTCCAGCTCCCTGGTTCGTTGTGTGAGTTCGTCCCTCTTGCGCTTACGATCAGCATTGTCTGCCGTCGCTATAGCAATGATCTCTCCCCTCAAGACTGCTTTAAGCGCTGCCCAGCGTGTAGAAAGTAGGGTGTCATTGTTATCGTTATGGGTCAGAAAGTCATCTATCGCGCGTTGTATCTGTTGAACCACGTCTGTGCGGTGTAAAAGGGTGTCACGCAAGCGCCAGTGGCGGAAAGGTCGCTGCAGCGGTGGAAGCGTGAGGGTGACCGTCACCGGTGCGTGATCGGAGAGAGAGGCGGTTAAAATCTCCGACCCCGCCAGCAGGGTTCGGAGCACCTCCGTGCCCAGAAAATAGTCGAGGCGGGCGTAAGTCTTATGGACACTCGAGTGAAATGAGTATTCGCGGTCATTAGGGTGGGTGGCGCACTAGATCCACCATCCCCAAATCCCTCAAGCGATCTAAGCCCCTCTGGGAGAGTGCGCCCGTCTGACCAGAGCGTTGAGCCGACCTATCCCACGTGTTATCAAATACCAGGTTTAAGTCCCCACCCAGCAGAATTCTACGCTCTACCGTCGCTGTGGCTTCAGTCAGTGCGTCGTGTAAGAACTGTTCCTGCCCCTCGTTAGGGGCGTAAATGGACCCAATCGTGAAAGTCAGCCCCCCAATGTCGAACTGATATATGAGAAGTCTCCCTCTAATTTCTGCCTCCTTCTGAAGAACCCTTCCCTGGAAGGAGCGGGAAACCAGAATGGCCACCCCTGCTGTTTTAGTGGCGCTTGAGGAAAAAAGCTGAGTGGGGAAGAGACTAGATTTGAGGCGGTGGCAGTCCCGGGCCAACAAATGCGTCTCTTGAAGGAGGCATATGTCCGCCCTCGAGTGTTCGAGATAGGACAAAATCGCCCTCCGTTTGATGGGATTGTTAAGTCCCCGCACATTCAGGGTAAGTGTAGTGGGAGCCATCTAAAGAGTGAGAGCCCAAGTGGATCTATGGATCCCGGGGCCTATCAAGCAGGGATGAGTAAAAAGCCAAGGTAGCCTATCATTGCCCGTGTTTAAAAACAGTGGACGAGGGCCCCCAAAAAAGGACAAGAGGAAAAAACAACCCCAACAAGAGTCAAAACTGTGGAACAAGAAAGTCCGTCATCCCAGGATGAACAGAAAAAGTTCGGCAAGGGGTCCATAGAGTGGCCAAGAGTACCCCCTCCCCGCCTCCCGCCTCAAAATAATAAAGAGCAGACAGCCTCTTCTATTGTCCTGAAGGGTGGGTTTTCGCCAATTCCTCGGGAAGTGACGCCAATGCTGCTTTCTGGCTCATTGCAATTTCGACTGGGTCCGGCCGTTTAGGGCGTCTGTGGCGTCGCTGTCTCTGCCAACCCGATGGTGAAACGCCGGCCGCCAGGCTCGAGCCATGATTACTTCCCTCATCCTCTGGCAGTTCAACGTCAAGAAGTCTGCAGGCCTCCGCCAACGAACGGAGCTGGTATTGTTTCCCGTCCAAGCGGAAAATCAATCGAAACGGGTGGCCCCAAGAATAAGAGATGTCCCGTTGGCGGAGGTGGGCCGTGATGGGACGGAAGAGCCTGCGTTTCTGCAGGGTAATCGCCGCTAGATCTTGGTAGAGAGTGGGACGTTGATCCTGATAAACAATCGGGTGCATATCTCTGCCCTTCCGTAGAATCTCCTCCTTGGTGCGAAAGTCATGAATGCAGGCCAATATGTCTGCCGGGGCCGCCCTGTCCGCTCTAGGGGGCCCCACCCGATGGGCCCTGTCGATTTTAATCTCGGAGGTAGATGGATTCCCCAGCACATGGTTAAAGAGCCCCTGCACGTAGGCGAAGATGTCCCCCGCTTCCGAATTCGTGGCCACCCCTCGAATCCTTTTGTTGTGCCTTCGAGAGCGGTTTTCAAGATCCTCGAGGTGCGCCTGGAGGTCAACCTGCTGCTCGTGTATACGAATGACCTCTTGTTGAAGCGAAGAGAGTTCCGTGTCTCTGTCATCCCCTTTGTCCTCCAGCGACGCCGCGCGTTCCCCAATGCTATCGACGTCCTTGCGAATGTCTTTATCTCAGAGGTGAGGTCGCGTTTCACGGTTTGTAGGTCTTCCCTGAGCGTTGTAAAGAGGGACTCAAGAAAGGCCCGAGTCACCGGTTCATCTTGGGCATCTCCTGACATCGGGGTGGCCCCAGTCTCCTGGGGTGAATGGGCCCCGCTGTGAGTTCAGGCCTGGCGTCCTTTTGGGTCTTGTCTCTCTTGGGGCGGGTGGAGGACATATCCCAGGCCTGCGCCAGATGGTGAGGAAAGCAAGCTAGTTCCCGTGTAGCGCCAAAGCAGGGTCGCGCTAAGGCCAATTCCAACAGCTCCCCAGTGCCCAGTCCAGCTTCTACTACGGGTAAGGCCCGGGGGGGGGCGGCGGCAGCTAGAGCGCCGCGACGTCGAGCGCACTCCAGGCACTCGCCCCGTGCACCCCCAGACCAAACCCTACTCAGGCCAGGCGGGTCCAGCAGCGACGACAGACGGCGTCAAGCGCTGTCCTTCAGACCCCCAGGCAGGGGCCACCACTCCCCAGGGACCTCTGTCGCTCCCTCAAGCCCAGCGGTCGTCCGCCGCAGCAGCCCACAACGCAGGCCCAGCCAGGCGCAGCCTACCTCAGATCTTCTCCCTCTCTGAGGGCCAGTCAGGAGGCACTACAGGGCCTGATCCTCGAGGCTGCGATCCTCGAGGCCCCCCGCCGAGTCCACCACAGGCCGGGGGGCAGCCACTGGCTCCGGTCCGGTCGGTGGGGGTCAGGCGTCAGCGCGCCAGATGCAGCCCCCCCCAGGGGGTGTCCGCTGTGAAGTTGTGCTTTACTCTGCTGGGCGGTGGAGCGCTCCAGGCGCCGAGAAGTCTCCGCCGGGCCCGGTCCGAACGCCAAGCGGCCCACAACTACAAGAGGCCGCCCGCCCAGAGGCCCCGGGTGATCGTTTGGGTCCAGAGAGGCGGCCCAGCCATGCGGCACGGGCGCCGCCGAAGTACTGGCCGCGTCGCCGCCGCTGGGATGTCCCTTCCCTCTTCTGGGTCCGCCCCCGCCAGCTCCGATGTCCATGCCCCGGGGCGAGACCGCGCAGCGTCTCAGCAGCGGCCCCCGGCCGAGCGGTCACCAGATCTCCCGCCGCCGCGGGAGGAGGCGGCAGATGGGCGCGGGTCTCTTCCGCGAGTCGGCCACATCATGGGCGCAGGCCGCACCGCTGCCGTGGAGGTCCCGGGGCTCAGCGCGATCCGCCCAAACACCGGCGCCAGCTAGAGACCCCTCCCCGGGCGTCTCCGGTGCAGAGTCGCTGATAGCAGCCGTCAGCCCCTAAGAATCTGCTCCGAGAGGCTGCAGGCTGGTGCTAAATATCGGCGGTCGGCGGAGAGACAGCAAGGTACGTCTCACCTCACCGCCATCTTGGCCACGCCCCCAATAAACCGATATTAAACAAAAAAAAAAAAAACATTCCACAATTTACTACACCATATACTCACCGGTGCTGCTGTGTGGGATTTCCATTGATGTTCTGTTGCGAGCCTTGAGGCCAATAGCATGTGTCAGTAATTTCCCCATAGGTGTTGTAAGCGGGTGGGATCCGTCATCTCCTGAATAAACCAACAAGTCGATCAAGGGACAAGGCATTAAAGTGGTGACTGTTTTGCCTTTAAATAATGACATGATGGTTGATCAAGTAGGACAGCTAAAAATTTGCCCCAGAATAAAAGAGGCATCAAAACGTGTACCAACAACTGATACATGTTTTGATGCCTCTATAACCTTGAGAAGTTTTTTGGTAAAGTTATTTCTGAGGTTTGTGCATTTATTCCAAATTGTATAAAAAAGGTTGTTATTCGTCTGAGTCTAGACGTCCTCTTCGGAGGTGGTGGATTGGTTAGGATTTCCCCAAAGATTGACAAAGGCAGAGTGGGTGGCACAGCATGAGACTGAATATCTAATTCTAAAATGACATCTTTTTATCCTATTCTTGGAGCACAGAGCATGGACTATCACTCATTTCGGTCTTTTTTTTCCCTCCATGGCCTTCTCTAGTCTTGGACACAAACGACCGATTCCTTCGTAAAATTACAATTGGGCAAGCAGGTACAGAGAAGGGCTTCTCGCGACAGGTATGTGGCATTGCAGAAATTAGTAATATCGTTTGCTAAAATCCCATCCTGCAATGGTGTGTGCTCTTGCTGTTTGACAGCATTGTACTTGTTATATCTTGTGGTTAATCACTGTGGAAAAAAATATACATATGTCTTCAATTGAAAGAGGTATATAGTATATGTTTAAACTTGATAAATTCACATGGGTAGGAAAATGCTAGGTTAAAGTTTTCTACATCCAGAAAACAATTAAAATAGTCCATCATCAAAGTTTTCTTCAGCACTGTTTTGTGGGCGGACGATATTTAGAAAGAGTGTATTCTGGACATGTGCTATTTGTGGTCATGAGACTGAAGGGCATAGTCTCAGAAGTGTGGTAAAGAATTTTTCACAGTTAAAGGGTGGGCTCGTTGGTCAGTAGTCTATCAGAGAAAGAGTAAATAAAAGGATAAGAACTGAGTGAATTCCCAGAGGTCTGAGGTGGAATCAGGTGATAACCTCTACTGCACAAGCATGGAGAAAGTTAGATACCCTCCATGTTTGTGAACGAAAAGTAGGTGTGTTTAATATAGCCATTAAAAAATACTTGCCATACCGGTGGTATGAAAGCACATTATAATGAATTGGGTATTCCCTAAAAGATTATTGAATCTGTTAGTCTCTGTAAAATGTGATGTTCGAGGCATATGAGCTGTAGATTGTACACTTTAACATAGATCGCCATCTGGTGTTGGGCTCGGATGTTTGCACTTTGTTTTTGTCTGAAGAAGTCTTTGTAGTCACGAGATAGGTGACTCCTCCTTATGGTGATAGTGGGCATGGGCATCGACTCCATCTTCAGATTTTTTTTTTTCCGCCATCGGGTTCGGATGTGACTTGCTGCACTCCGGGTCGGTGTCATTATCGAAACCCCCTTCGACGCGCAATCACTCATCTCTCGACGGTATTGTCTCGATCGCGTTTCCCTTTCGACGCGCATCCTCTACAATCAAGCTACTCGACCTAGACTTCGACGCGGGCCGTTGGGCTTACCCGCGCCCACCACGTTGGACATCGATGGAACGGACTCCCTTAAAAAAATGTCCCCAGTGTGGTGCTAAGTTCCCACACTCGGACCTACACGAGGTGTGTAATCTTTGCCTCTCTCCGGAGCACGAAGAAAACACCTGCGAGGCCTGTTCATCTTTCAGGTCCAAGAAAACCATCCGTGATCGTCGGGCTCGACGCCACGAAATGTCCCGGGGAAGCACTTCGATTCAGGACATCTTTGACCCAGGTCCCGATACCCTTCCAGAACAAGGAGCAGAGGAAGAACAGACCTCAGTCTCCGAGGCCGATGACGCCGACGTCGATGACGCAGTCACTCCAGCTCAGCAGTCCGTGAGTACCGAGACCCCTGTCCTACCCACTCCCACACAAGAGGCTCCGATAACACCTTCGCCCTCGGGCCTAGGTCCACACCGGCCAAATATTTCAGATGCCCCGCCCTCCGGCCCGGCTATGAAACCGGAAGACAAGCCTTCCGGCTCGGGCTTGAGCCAACCCCGCTCCGGTACCGATAAAACACCTCCGGCATCGAAGCCCAAACCCATAAATGTGCCACCACCGGCGCCGAAAACACATTCGACACCGAAACCCTCGGCGCCGAAACAGCCAAAAGACAAGCCTTTGGAGCCGAAACAGTCAAAACCCAAGCCTTCGGAGCCGAAACAGCCTAAACCGAAGTCTTCGGAGCCGAAAAACGTCCCCGAACCGAAAACTCCTACACCTAAGCCTAAACAGGATAAAACCCTCATAAGGCAAAGGAACATACGGACCATAAATCTTCCGCTCCGAAAAAGGACACTGGATCCAAACACCCTTCTGTACCAGATCTTCCAGATCCAAAGCAGAAAACAATACATATTGACCCAGAGACTGGTTATATTACTTCCACACCAAAGAGGAAACCGGACTATTCACAAGATTCTCCAGTTCCTCCTAAAAAAAGAAATATAGGCACGAATACCTCTCCACCTCTTACACCTCCCCCACCCTCTCCTCCTCCTACTGATCCCAATCTACTATTTTCTCCGTACATTCCCCACAACCCTCAATTTAACCTCCACCACTAGATGAGGATAGTGATTATGAGGATGGGGCTAGGGATGGGAACACAAATCCACAAGGGGATGATGACGACGCACATACCATCCCACAAGATCCAGATCCCTGGCAGGATTATAATACTGATCCGGATCTACAAAATGACCCGGACCTATATCCCTCTCGCCCATCCCCTCCAGATGACAATGGGGGGTTTGCGCAACTAATCACCAGGGCTGCACAATATCACGGGGTACAATTGCACTCAGATCCCTTAGAGGAAGATTTCCTATTAGAAACTTTCGCTCAGCCACAAAAGTCCACACACACCCTACCAATGTTGAAAGGCTTGCTTAAACATGCACCAGAAGTGTTTAAAGACCCCATCAGGGCCAGGGTTCTTAACCCTTGTTAGAAGGTGGTTCTGACCATCTGAGCCGCCCGGATTTTTCACTTTTTGAACACCTGTTAGTTGAGCTTTTACTGTGGGAGAGCCTCATAAGTTGGGACTCGCCCACAGTGAACTCATGATGAAAGGGACTGCATGGTATTTTACCGGTGTCCCTCTGGCGCGAGTAGGCCGCTGCGATGCAGCCAGAGTAAGGGGCACTGGGCTGGTTACTGTAGGAAGGTGGAATCTGACTACATGGTTGCCCCCACTTTTTTCCTGGTGTTTTGCTGGTTTTCGACTTAGTTTGGCTGGGATCCTGCTATTCAGGACCCCAGCCTATCTGCTTTCCCCTTAAATTGATTGTATGTACTTTAGGTACACTCCAGATTGGATTCTGGGGTACCCTTATAAGTCCCTAGTATATGGTATACTATGTACCCCGGTCCTGGGTACCCCAGAGGCCTCCCAGGGGCTGCAGTATGTATTATGCCACCCCTGAGAGGCCATCCAAAATGACACCACAGGTCTGCTACAGCAGCCTGTGTAAGGTGGTGTATGCACCCCTTACTGAGATATAGGTTCCCTATATCTCTCCATATCACTGCACATGTAAACCTATCATTCTCCCCTATGGCAGGCCTTAACAATCCTGAAGGCAGGGTGCTGGGTTTCATGTGAGAGGGTGCCCATGCATGAGCAGAGCCCCTCTGCAGCTTTTGGAATCTTCATTCCGGGGTTGTTTGTGATGCAGCCAAACCATATACTCTTAAGTGCATTATAACCTTGCGGTAAATGCTTACTTTAAAACGGCTGCATGGAAACATGTCGTGTTTGGTGTCAAACACCTTGGAATCATACCTCCACTCCAGTAACTGGGGTGGGAGGTATGATTCCACCCTACTAGAGGGAGAAACATGGCACCACCGGTACACCCGGTACCAGCTTAACAGAACCCTGGCATCACAAAATGGATGCTGCAGCCACAGACACGAGTCTGCCCTCCTGCTGCTGGACGAAACTCCGGCAGGGGAGGCCTGGACAATAGGTTTCCTGTCACAGGGAGGTGTGACCACCTCCCAGACAGGCTTTAGTGTATTGGGGCTGGTTGGGTGCACTCCAAGAGTGCTTTGAAGTCTGCACTGGGGGCACATTTGGTGTCCCTGTGCATAGTCCAGCTCAAACCGGTTGCAGGGGCTACCAGCCCCTGCTCTGGCGCGAAACTGGACAAAGGAAATGGGTGTAGCCACCCCTCTTTCCTGACCCTCCCATAGGTGGCTCCCCAGAGTTTGCCCCACCCCTTCCTTGGGTATAAAGTAGGAACCCCTGACTACAGGACTTTAGATTTACCTGGACGAAACTCTGCTACAGAATCCCAGAACTTCAACTATCTACACGACGTTGGATGACTGAAGAATCTCCCTTGGAGTAAAGGAGTTACTCCCCTGCTTGGCAGGCACCAAAGACGCATCTGTCCGGTTGGCATCTCCGAAGCTCCTGAGGACTCCGAAGAATATTGCCACACAGGAGGTGGGTTCCCGGGGTCTCTGAGGTCGGTCTGTGTGCTCAGCAAGTCTGAGGCCTGTATCCCTCGTGGAGACCGTGCAACCCGAACCCCTGGACACCGCAACCATTTGCAGAAGCATCAGCTTTGAGGCGACCTCTGAGGCTGAGCTTTGGGTTACTTGTAGCCCTGACCCCGAGCAGCAATTCCACCGAAGATTGCCAGCCTACACTCCACGAGTGTTCCGTGAGCTGGCCCTTTGTGTTTTCTCTCCAGGTCCCTTCGCGATCCCTGGTCCATTGACTGGTGGGTCCCTGTGAAGTCAACACTAAAATTAATTGGGCTACCCTGGTTGCTCCAGACGTGCCCTGACTCTCCATCACTTGGGGAGTCCCAAGGACCTTGTTCGTCCGCACCAAAGCATCTTTACTCTTCCTGCGTGGGTTGCTGTTGCCAAGGCTTGTTGGGTTCAATCCGAGCACCGACACCCCAGCACTCGACATCCTCCATGGGACAGCTTGAATCCGGCTCCTGGTTGTCCTTGACTTCTCCTGGACCCCGTGGCTGCAGAGTCAAGCTTCACCTCTTCGCACCTGAAGCACCTGACATCGGTGGGCAGTTGATTGCTCCGCTCCTGGTTACGTGAAGTGACCCAGACTTTGTCCCCTCTGCTTTCAGGTTCTTCACATCTTCGATCCAGGCTTGGATCATCCCGGACACTTTTCTTCTTCACGGCAGCAGCACTTTGCAGCAGATCGCCATTGAAATCAACGACGATTCCCGACACCATTTGACACCTATGCACCCGGCTTCCCTGGGTGAGGTAACTCGAGTACTCCGGTGCTCCCGTGGGTGTTGGCCCTAGAACCCCTTAAGTCTAAAGGGGTTTGCTCAAAGTCCTCTCCTAAGTGTCCTTTATCTTTAAAATTCCAACCGCGACTTTCCTCATAGAATCCTATGGCGCTCGTGGCTGTGTTCTCACGTCCCCCGTGGGTCTCCTGTGTCACTACCTTGGGTGCTTCCTTGGGGTCCCAGCGATTCTACGTGCTCTAGGCACTGTGTCTAGTCAAGTCGTAGTTCTTATATCACTTTCTTAATATATGGTTTGGTCCCCCCCCCGGGGCCCATTGTATATTGTGCTATTTACTGTCGTTTTAATACTGTGATATTGTGTATCTTGGACTCTAATCTCATAAAGAGATTAGTAGTGAGTGTTTAGAAATAAATACATATATTTTATATATACCTGGTGTGGTTCTCCTTTCATTTGGTCATTCAAGAGGTTATAATCTGGTAAACCAAGCTGCTTTACACTCCTTCAAAACTTAGCCTGAAGGCTGCTCTCCATAGCTACCACTAGGATAGCTTTCAATAAAGGTTGTCTTTAAACCTATCATCAATAAGGGTTGTTTGGACTGGTGCAAGGTGCCCACTATAACTAGTGGACTGCATATGCCAGGCCAACTTCTCACATTGGTGGCAGCGGTGGGATTCAAGCTTGCTATTGCTTTACCAGATAATCTCTTTGAGTGACTAACTGAAAACCACTATAGGTACTTAGGTACATATAAATCAAGTCTAGAATACAGTAAGTTCTACTGAACTTAGAGTTGTGGGTCAAGGGCTTAGCACACCCTTTCTACAACACAAGAGAGTTTAGTAGGCCCCACTAGAGTAGGTAGGTGCATATACCACACCACACTAGTCATGTCTTCAAGGGCAGAAGCCAGTGGGCCTCTCCCAACTAAGTATGACAATGTCTCATACCAAGAATTGAGGACTATGTGTGCCTCTAGGAAATTGAAGAATGGGAAAAGCCCAACCACACAACATCTCATAAAGTTGTTGCTTACAGATGACCTCAGAAAGACCCCAGGGTCCGATGAGGTTGGCAGAGTGGGTGGGACAGCAGAAGAGGAAAGGCCAGGGAGTGAAAACCTCAATGACCAGGACTCTGATGCTGGCCAGGAGGATCAAAATGATTCTTACCTGGAAAATCCAATTCTTCCTGAAGGTGAAGAAGGAGGCCCTAGTGGGTCTCTCTTTACTCCACCTGGAAGGGTTAACAGTTTACCAAGAAGATCTAGATCTCCTTCTCTGGAGTCTAATCATTCTGGTACAACTGTAGGGAGCTCTATTTCTTATAAGACCTCTGCTTCTCATAAAAGGGAGTCCTCTTATGAGAAGAAGTGCCAACTGCTTGAGTTTGAGAGAGCTAAGCTTAGAATCAAGAGAGCGCAATTGGCCTTAGATAGGGAATCCCTGGAGCTTCAGAAAGCTTCTCAGAAGTTGGGGCTAGAGCCCCATGGTGGCAGCAACAGTGTCCCTAGGAGTAGAGAAGATACTCATCCCCACAGGAGCCTGAACAAGATTGTCCCTCCCTACCAGAGTGGGGATGACATCCACAAATGGATAACTGCACTTGAGAGGGCCTGTAAGGTACAGAGGGTCCCTCAGGAGCAGTGGGCAGCAATCTTGTGGCTCTCCTTTGCAGACAAAGGTAGAGAAAAGCTCTCACAGTAAGAGAAGAGGATGCTGATAATTACAAAGTCCTGAAGAGTGCTCTGATTGCTGGGTTTGGCCTAACCACTGAACAATACAGGTTAAAGTTCAGAGACACCCAAAAGGCACAGATTCAGGACTGGGTTGACTTTGTAGATTGTGCTACTAAGGCTCCGGAAGGTTGGATACATGGCAGCAAGGTGCATGACTTTTTAGGATTGTACAATTTGATTATGAGGGAGCAGATCCTTAATAATTGTCAAAACCAGCTTTTACACCAGTACCTGGTGGACTCCGATTTGACCTCTCCCCAAGAATTGGGAAAGAAGGCAGACAAATGGGTCAGAACCAGAGTAAAGCCAAAGAATCAGGGTTGTGACCCGAAGAAAGATTCTTCCAAAAACCAAGAGAAAGGTGGGGATAAATCAAAAGACAAATCCCCTACAGGGCCACAAAAGTCCTCTCCTGGGGGTGAGTCCCAAACTCCTTCATCCCCTGAAAAGAAACCTTATTGCCATAACTGTAAGAAGCCTGGCCACTAGAAAAATGACCCCCAGTTGCTCCATGGCTGGCAATAAGGAAAAGTTCCTTCCAGGAATACTACCACTCCTCCTGGTACTACAAGTAGTGATCCCCCAGGTGGTAGTAATGCCCCCAAAAAGTTAGGTGGGTTGGTATGGGGAACTGAGGTGGACCTCAGCTTATCAAGGTCCTCCTCCCAGGCCTCCTTAGTCTGTGATGGTGGCATGGGATTTGCCACTTTTACTAGGAGTCCCAATACTTTGGGCAAGTACAGACAGGAGCCCCTAATCAATGGTCAGAAGGCGTTGGCCTTTAGGGACACAGGGGCTAGTGTCACCACGGTGACAGGGAAACTAGTCCCCCCCTCAACAGGTTTTACCTGAGTTCAAGTACCAGGTGACCAACATTGATGGTATCAGAACAGATCATCCCATGGCCATAGTCAATCTCAGCTGGGGAGGGGTCACTGGCCCAAAGAGAGTGGCAGTGTCCGCAAACTTGCCTGTAGATTGTCTGTTGGGCAATGATCTGGAGGTTTCAGCCTGGGCTGAAGTTGAATACCAGGCCCATTTAAAAATGTTGGGCCTCTCTGAGAAGGTTGGTTGGGCTGTTGGGGCCTCAGCCCCATCCCAAGGAAATTTTGGAGAAGTGGAGCCTGAAAGAATGGCCCACTCTACTCCCCAAGAGAGCAGAAGGGTTGAAGAAAAGTCTTCTTCCCCCCAGACTATAGGTAAGGGTTAGCTTCCTCAGGGAACTGATCCTACCCCTAGTGAAGGAACTGCCCCAGAGGCCTGGCCTGGCAACACCCCTGATGGCAGGGGACCCTTCCAAGGTGTTACCCAGTCTGGAGCAGGTAACCTGCCCCTCTCTACCCTCCCTCGGTCAGCACAGGGCTGCAGAGGTTAGGGAGGTCAGTGGACCCCTAAGGGCTCCCTGTCCAGAGGAACCCTCTCATCCACAGATTAGGGGCACCCAGTCTAGAAGCCCTAGCCTGGTAACAATTCCTCAACACACTGAGGGATCCCTCTTACCCTTGTGTAGGGACCGCCCCCAGATGGACTCTGTTGGGCAAAGGCAAACCTGGGACCAAGTGGTTCCACACCTACCCTGTCCCTCCATTGTTCCAACCAAAGGGACCCAACCCCCAGCTGTAGGCTGCCAGAGGTTGACCCTTAGGGCCAGATACAACTCAGTCGTGGAAAGAAAGGCCTCCATGGTGACCAGTGATCTGAGGAAGCTGAGACCAACTTTATTAGGGCCTCACTTCTCCACTCAGACACCCCACCAGCCTTTTACTTTGCCAAAATACACTACAAGTAGTAATTCCAAATGGTGGAGATCATCCAATACCCTTGGGGTTAGGAATTGCTTAGTGGACCATAAGACAGGGGGTAACCATGCTAGTGCAGGTTCTTCCTTATATGGCCACTTAGTCAATAAAGGCTCAACTGGGCAAGGTTAGCCTCATCTCCTTTCGTTTGGGGGGGGGCAGGTTATGTAGGAAGGTGGAGTCTGACTGCATGGTTGCCCCCACTTTTTTCCTGGTGTTTTGCTGGTTTTCGTCTTAGTTTGGCTGGGATCCTGCTATTCAGGACCCCAGCCTATCTGCTTTCCCCTTGAATTGATTGCATGTACTTTAGGTACACTCCAGATTGGATTCTGGGGTACCCTTATAAGTCCCTAGTATATGGTATACTATGTACCCAGGGCATAGGTACCCCAGAGCCTCCCAGGGGCTGCAGCATGTACTATGCCACCCCTGAGAGGCCATCCAAAATGACACCACAGGTCTGCTACAGCAGCCTGTGTAAGGTGGTGTATGCACCCCTTACTGAGATATAGGTTCCCTTTATCTCTCCATATCACTGCACATGTAAACCTATCAGTCACCCCTATGGCAGGCCTTAACAATCCTGAAGGCAGGGTGCTGGGTTTCATGTGAGAGGGTGCCCATGCATGAGCAGAGCCCCTCTGCAGCTTTCAGAATCTTCATTCCGGGGTTGTTTGTAATGCAGCCAAACCATATACTCTTAAGTGCATTATAACCTCGCGGTAAATGCTTACTTTAAAACGGCTGCATGGAAACATGTCGTGTTTGGTGTCAAACACCTTGGAATCATACCTCCACCCCAGTAACTGGGATGGGAGGTATGATTCCACCCTACTAGAGGGAGAAACATGGCACCACCGGTACACCCGGTACCAGCTTAACAGAACCCTGCCATCACAAAATGGATGCTGCAGCCACAGACACGAGTCTGCCCTCCTGCTGCTGGACGAAACTCCGGCAGGGGAGGCCTGGACAATAGGTTTCCTGTCACAGGGAGGTGTGACCACCTCCCCGACAGGCTTTAGTGTATTGGGGCTGGGTGGGTGCACTCCAAGAGTGCTTTGTAGTCTGCACTGGGGGCACATTTGGTGTCCCTGTGCATAGTCCAGCTCAAACCGGTTGCAGGGGCTACCAGCCCCTGCTCTGGCGCGAAACTGGACAAAGGAAATGGGTGTAGCCACCCCCTTTCCTGACCCTCCCATAGGTGGGTCCCCTAGAGTTTGTCCCACCCCTTCCTTGGGTATAAAGTAGGAACCCCTGACTACAGGACTTTAGATTTACCTGGACGAAACTCTGCTACAGAATCCCAGAACTTCAACTATCTACACGACGTTGGATGACCGAAGAATCTCCCTTGGAGTAAAGGAGTTACTCCCCTGCTTGGCAGGCACCAAAGACGCATCTGTCCGGTTGGCATCTCCGAAGCTCCTGAGGGCTCCGAAGAATATTGTCACACAGGAGGTGGGTTCCCGGGGTCTCTGAGGTCGATCTGTGTGCTCAGCAAGTCTGAGGCCTGTATCCCTCGTGGAGGCCGTGCAACCCGAACCCCTGGACACCGCGACCATTTGCAGAAGCATCAGCTTTGAGGCGACCTCTGAGGCTGAGCTTTGGGTTACTTGTAGCCCTGACCTCGAGCAGCAATTCCACTGAAGCTTGCCAGCCTACACTCCACGAGTGTTCCGTGAGCTGGCCCTTTGTGTTTTCTCTCGAGGTCCCTTCGCGATCCCTGGTCCGTCGACTGGTTAGGTCTCTGTGAAGGCAACACTAAGATTAATTGGGCTACCCTGGTTGCTCCAGACGTGCCCTGACTCCATCGCTTGGGGAGTCCCACGGACCTTGCTGGTCTGCACCAAAGCATCTTTACTCTTCCTGTGTGGGTTGCTGTTGCCAAGGCTTGTTGGGTTCAATCTGAGCACCGACACCCCAGCACTCGACATCCTTCGTGGGACAGCTCGAATCCGGCTCCTGGTCGTCCTCGACGTCTCCTGGACCCCGTGGCTGCAGAGTCGAGCTTCACCTCTTCGCACCTGAAGCACCCGACATCGGTGGGCAGTTGATTGCTCCGCTCCTGGTCACGTGAAGTGACCCAGACTTTGTCCTCTCTGCTTTCAGGTTCTTCACATCTTCGATCCAGTCTTGGATCATCCCGGACACTTTTCTTCTTCACGGCAGCAGCACTTTGCAGCAGATCGCCATTGAAATCAACGACGATTCCCGACACCATTTGACACCTATGCACCCGGCTTCCCTGGGTGAGGTAACTCGAGTACTCCGGTGCTCCCGTGGGTGTTGGCCCTAGAACCCCTTAAGTCTAAAGGGGTTTGCTCAAAGTCCTCTCCTAAGTGTCCTTTATCTTTAAAATTCCAACCGCGACTTTCCTCATAGAATCCTACGGCGCTCGCGGCTGTGTTCTCACACTGCACACGTCCCCCGGGGGTCTCCTGTGTCACTACCTTGGGTGGTTCCTTGGGGTCCCAGCGATTCTACGTGCTCTAGGCACTGTCTAGTCAAGTCATGGTTCTTATACCACTTTCTTAATATATGGTTTGGTCCCCCCCTGGAGCCCATTGTATATTGTGCTATTTACTGTCGTTTTAATACTGTGATATTGTGTATCTTGGACTCTAATCTCATAAAGAGATTAGTAGTGAGTGTTTAGAAATAAATACATATATTTTATATATACCTGGTGTGGTTCTCCTTTCATTTGGTCATTCAAGAGGTTATAATCTGGTAAACCAAGCTGCTTTACACTCCTTCACAGCGTGAAGGCTGCTCTCCATAGCTACCACTAGGATAGCTTTCAATAAAGGTTGTCTTTAAACCTATCATCAATAAGGGTAGTTTGGACTGGTGCAAGGTGCCCATTATAACTAGTGGACAGCATAGTCCAGGCCAACTTCTCACAGTTACATGCAGACACGTGTGTACATTCGTGTGCACAAGTGTAAGGGCTGCGCAGGGGAGATTCCTAGCGTGCGCAGCCCATGAGCAGCTACAAGTGGAACGGTGTGGCAGGACTTATGCAGAATTGGGTGGTGACATGGAATAGGCTTTCTACAATGGGAAGAAACATTTGAGGGAAAGTCAGTGTGCTTTACTGTTTTTATTCCATTATTCTCCTATGAGGATGGGGAGCACATGGGCTAGTTTTACTTTCCCTGGGCCTACAAATTCCAGACGCACTAAAGTCCACTGTAACTTATGTGAGAAGAGGTATTCTGCAGAGTCCAAAGTCATAGTTGTACTGCTTTTGGGTCATCCAGAAATGTCATATTTCTCTGAGTCAGCTCATAACCAGGGCCTGGCTGGGGCTGACCCTGCCAGGCTGAATTAATGACCTTCCTCCCCAAGCTGTAGCCTCAGAGGCCCAGCCCTGCACAACAAGCATTCCAAGGGCGAAGGCCTCCACTCCAAGATGAGAAGATGGGTGGAGCTACAGGTTCATCCATCAGCAGCTGACACCTGGTGCCAGGCACCAAGCTGCTCTGGAGAGAAGGCAGCGAGGGGGGAAGGGGCTCTCAGAGACCATGTGGCATGAGACCCCTGCACGACGCCATTTTGAACAAACCCAGAGGCCTGGGCAGGAAGGAGGGAGCAGGGGCAGAGAGGTGATGCGTCGCTGTGTGATAGGGCAAACAGAGACTTCCTGCCAGCCCCCTCCCCATTCTTTAAAAAGAGTCTGCACAGGAAGAGGAGCTCTCTCTGGGGTGTGGTCTGCTGAGGAAGACTGGTGCTGGAGTCTGGCGCCATGGGCAGTTGGAAGGAAGAACCCCCTGACTGTCCCAGGATGCAGAATTGCGCCAGGAAGGGAGTCCAGGACCAGTGAGCAGAAGCCTGGGCCTCTGCGCAAGGAGAAGAGAGGACCAGGAGAAGAGCCAGGTGAGAGGCTGGCGCAGGGAGCCAGTGAAGACCACTCCCTGCCGAATTCAACCTCCTGGAGACCAAGAGGGCGATAGAAAGTGCTCCCAGTGGCTGGGGAGCGCCACTAGTAGCAATAAGAGGCCAAAATGATGAAAATCGGGTGCCTGGGGGCTGAGATATCCCCCCCAGAAGGTAGGCGACCCTTGACCTCTGAGAGGACCGGCGACGAAGCACGTGGGGCTCCGCTGCCGGTCCGGAATGTGCTCCTGGGGTGGGTCAGGTCCTGGGGGCTGCCCCCGGAAGAAGTCAAGCCGGGGAGCGCCGTCGCGCTCCCCTTGAACATGCCCAAAAAGGGGTGCCAGGAGCCCACCCTGGCCCCCGGTGATGGCGCTGAAGAGGAGGGCGGCGCGCCGTTGCGCAATCCCCCTCGCGGGAGAAGTCCAGTTGGGGAGCGCCGTCGCGCTCCCCATGAAGATTCCCTGGGGCCCGGGATACCAACTCCGGGCCCCGCACCGCCGAAGCCAAGTCGGGGAGCGCCGTCGCGTTCCCCGTAAAGATGCGCTGGGGGCCCTGGATCCCAACTCCGGGCCCTGATGTGGGTGGCGAGGCCGGGGGAGTGCCGCCGCACTCCCCTGTGGCTGGAGGAAGGCGGGGGAGTGCCATCGCACTCCCCCGAGGTCCGGCCGGACCAGCGGGAAACTCCAGAAGAGGAGTGCCGGCTCCCGCAGCAGCACGCAAGGGAGCCGGCAGCGAGGGGCCCGGGCGGGACCGGGCCCCCAAAACACAACTGGAGCAGCCGGGGGGGGGGGTGGGCTCCCCGAGCTGCCATCGCTCACCTGGGGGTCCGGGTGGGACCGGGCCCCCCACTGAGACCAGGAGACGTGGCGTGAGGCCGCCGGGGGCAGCGCGGCTCTCCCCGGAGCAGCGGGAGAGCCGCTGCTATAATATGCGTGCAAGGAGCGCTTCGCCCCATAATGCCTTGCAGGCCCGGACCGGCCTGCAAGGAAAAGGAGGATGGTTCTTGGTGTGGAGTGGCCCCAGGAGGACGGGGTCACCACGAGAGGGGTGCCAAGGTGCAGGGGGAGCTGCAGGAGCAACGCAGTCTCCCCCAGCACGACGGAAGAAAGCCCCTCCCTAAGTCTCTGGGGATTTGGAAAGAATAACCCCTCAAAGGCTCAGCTAGGCGTCATCAGCATCCCCATGGCTGGAACTTTTGTTCTGCAGCTGGGGGTGCCTTAGGGACTGCCTCAAGGTGTGAAGGGCTGAGTTGGGGATGTCTGGAGAAGGGCATCCACTGGAGGTGAAGAGGTGTAATTGCACCATAAATGCATTTACCTATGTTATTTCTTATTAGAGGGACTGGAAGTCACGTGTTATGTGAAGTACCTGTGTAAGGTGATGTCATAAGCAAAGTGGGGTTATGTTGCCAGCCATTCCTGCTAGGGTGTCTGGCTGTAAATGCTTAATCCTGTGATTTTACCTGTGATGCCTTTTAGAGGCTGTGATTGCAATGCATTACAACTGTTATCAGCTATGAAAAGTACCTCATTTAAAGTGGTGCCCAAACATGTATTCTTGCTGCTGCGTTAGGTGAAGAACAACCCAGACTGTTAGCCCCTAAGATGTAGAGGTGTATACTGTATGGTCAGTATGACATGTTCAGTCAGGGTTATATGTCACCAGGGCAGGTGTGCCTATTTTAAATGCTTGTTGAGATAATGGGGTGGGTCGCCACTGGGATGGTGCCAGTGCGCAGGGCTCTCGCTCCAGGTTATGTTCAACTAACTGCATTAGGGGGCAAGATGATGTGCATACATGGGAGTGGTGGTACTAGACCCTACCCCCCTTTGGGAGGGGTGGAAATGTTATGCAATGTCACAAAGTAATTCCAACAGCTTATGTATATTTGTAAATTGTTGCATAGTATTGAGTAGTGTGTGTGTTTAATAAATGTACTCTTACTTTTATAAAGCAAAGTACAGACTGGACAATCAATTATTGAGTGTTATTTCTGCGTACTTGTAATGGCGATTACTAGCCCACACCACCTCCCTTGAGTAAGCCTTAGACTGCTCTGCAACGCTACCCTCTGAGAGTCAAGTGCTACAATAGGGTGTTTGGTTTCCAGTGAAGGACAAATGTGACATGTTATTTGTGCAGGCCTCACAGATACTGCCTCGTTTTCCAACAACCCTAGAATAGATAAAAAATATAAGGCAGCTCCCAACGACCCAATATACATCAAGGGTCAGGTCCCTTTAGACTCCCTTGTGGTGTCTAATGCACGTAAAAGGGCCAATTCACAAACCACAGGCGACGCCCCACCTCCTGACAAGGAATCAAAACTTTTAGACGCATCCGCAAAACGTATTGCGTCACAAGCTGCAAATTATTGGAGAATTGCCAACACCCAAGCTTTGCTGGCAAGATATGACAGAGCTCACTATGATGAGCTTGCGAAGCTTATCCAGCATCTCACTGACCAATATAAGGACAAGGCAAATGACCTTATACAAGAGGGTAAATTAATTACAAATACATCCATTAAATGTGCTCTTGATGCCGCTGATACCGCATCTCGTGCCGTTAATACCAGCGTTTTGTTACGCAGGCACGCTTGGCTCCGGATATCCGGTTTCAAACAAGAGGTGCAAACCAGTATTCTTAACCAGCCTTTCGACCAAGAACATCTCTTTGGGCCTACAGTCGACACATCTTTAGAAAAGATGAAAAAAGATACAGAGACTGCTAAATCTATGGGGGCCTTGCAATCACCTGCCCAAAGAGGTTCTTTTCGTCGCTTCTTTTATAGGGGTGGCTCCAAAACCAATACATCAGAGCAACCTTCCGCATCTTATAAAAGCCCCAATCAAAGTTCCTTTTCCAAAGGATATTTTAGGGGAGGATACAGGGGCAACAACAATAAGGGAAGAGGATGCGGTAACAACACCCGCACCTCCCCTACCACCAGGCAGTGACTTCCCTCCACTTCCCCCCGACCACTCCACACCTGTCGGGGGACGTCTATCACAGTTTATACCTGTCTGGAATTCCATCACCACAGACAGGTGGGTAAGACAAATTATCCAGTATGGTTACTGCCTGGAAGTCCCCTCCAATCCCCCACACATCCCTCCCAAACACAGTCCAATGTCCACGGAACATTTGACCCTTCTAAAACAAGAGATTCTCTCTCTCTTACAAAAAAACGCAATAGAACCAGTCCCCTTACATCATCAGGGCACAGGGGTTTACTCGCTCTATTTTCTAATCCCAAAAAAGGACGGCTCTCTCAGGCCAATACTGGACCTCAGACCCCTAAACCTCTACATTCAATCAGACCACTTCCACATGGTCACTCTCCAACAGGTGCTCCCACTACTTCAACAAGGCGACTTCCTCTCCACTCTGGATCTAAAGGAAGCCTACTTTCATATTCCTAATCCTCCCTCTCACAAAAAATACCTCAGGTTCATAGTGGACGGTCAACACTATCAGTTCAAAGTCCTCCCATTCGGAGTGACCACAGCACCCAGAGTCTTCACCAAATGCCTCGCAGTGGTGGCAGCTCACTTACGAAGGCAACACATCCACATGTTCCCTTATTTGGACGACTGGCTCATAAAAGCCAAGTCTCACAACAGTTGTGTACAACACGCACACAAAACCATCCAATTACTTCACGACTTGGGGTTCACAGTAAACCTCACCAAGTCTCACCTTCAACCATCCAAAATACCACAGTATCTAGGAGCCACTATAGACACTTCAAAAGCCCTAGCATACCCCAATCCAGTCAGGATCCGCACCATGCAGGCTTTAATATCCCATTTCAGCCTCAACACTCATTGCCAGCTCGAGTTTTTATACAGTTAATCGGAATAATGGCCTCTTGCATCCTCATCGTCCCTTATGCAAGACTCCAGATGCGGCCATTACAGGAATGTTTGGCACATCAGTGGAACCAGGCTCAAGGTCAGTTGACAGATCTGGTGTTGGTGGACAGCCACACACATCGCTCTCTGCAGTGGTGCAACACACAAAACCTGTCCAAAGGGCGGCCGTTCCTCGACCCGGTTCCACAGATAGTGCTAACGAATTGTAATTTATCATATGTGTGTAGCTTGATAAGTCAAACACTAGTAACGAATACCAAATTAAACGCAACAACATACCTTGCTATCCAAGATAGCATAGTTCAAAACATATAGTCAATGTCAGCCAAAAAACACCAAGAGTTGTTTAAGTTCAGTATATTTAATTACATATACTTAAAACATATCAAAGTTAATTTGATACAAAGGTTAAAAGAGGGGAAGAATGGGTGTGCTGTTGAAAGGGTAGAGAAAGTGAATAGTCACAGGTATTTAGAGATTGTCCATTTTTTTTTTTTGCTTTGGCAATGGACTGGTAAAGAGACCAGTACAAAAAGGCCTGTCCAAAACAGATTATTTATAACATTTTTTATATATATCTTTGTACAATGCATAAATGCAACATAAATGGAAGGGGATGGAATATGATACAGGCCCTGTGTGGGTGGGGTGCGTCGACGTTTCGACTCGACTTGTGCTAAGAGGGTGACTTGTACCTCAGCTGCGAGTCTTCCTCAGGACGAAGGGGGACGGGGGGCAACCTACTACTTTGTGCCACAAGGGCATCCCAGAAATCGCACTGGAGCTAGAGTGACTCAATCAGGGTTTTCCAATAGTGGTGAGCTGAAATCCACTCAAGAGGGCCCACCTTGTGAAGTCCTCAGCGGTATTTAAAACCGTGGATTATTTAGTAACATGGTCAGACATCTGTGTAATTCTGTCCAGACCTTGTATGAATGGAGCCGGGCGCCGCACGCCGATGATAGAGGCGTGCGGCGCCGGCTCCATTCATACAAGGTCTGGATGAAAAGTAATAACATCAGTCAATCCTTTTGTGAGGAAATTGCCTCACATTTTCGTCACAAAGTGGAACTTATATATAATAAATTTTCCACCGTCAATGACCTTCCAACCAGCATAGGTTCCATAAAGGCCCTGGATGTAGATAATACTAGTTGTTTTGCTAACCTTAAACAATTTACAGTTACCACTTCGGATGAAGTTTTAAAGTTAATCGATTCTACTAAGTCAGGATCACCATTTGACCCATGCCCTCCTTCTGTATTAAAACAAATTTCAGCTCCCATTGCAACACCTTTAGCAGACATCTTTAATGGGATGTTCAGCACAGGTATCTTTCCTGATCTTTGGAAAATGGCTTCAATTCTACCACTTTTAAAGAAATCTAATCTAGACCCGGACAACCCAGCCAATTACCGTCCTATCTCCAGGCTACCTTTTCCAGCCAAACTGGTGGAAAAACTGTTAAACATTCAACTATCAAAGTTTATTCAGGATAACCATCTGTTGGATCCTTCTCAGTTCGGCTTTAGGGCCGAACATAGTACTGAGACGGCTCTAATAAAAACAACGGATGAGTTAAGAACCATCCTGGATAAGGGGGCTCTGCAGCACTCATTCTTCTGGATTTGTCGGCGGCCTTTGATACGGTTGACCATGTCACCCTTGTCAACCGTCTCAGTAAACTGGGCATTGCCGACAAAGCCTTGGCTTTACTCCAATCATTTCTGACTAACAGAAACCATTCAGTTGGGCTAGAGAATTTTTCCTCTGATTCCTTTTTACTCCCTTGTGGTGTCCCACAGGGATCTTCATTGAGTCCGCTGCTTTTTAATGTTTACGTTTCAGAACTAGCCCCTCTGATTAGATCTTTCGGTTTTTCCCCTACGTCTTACGCAGACGACACCCAAATTGTGGTGGCAGCCTCGAATAACATAGAAACAACTACCTCTCAGTTCTACAACTGTATGAGAGCAGTCAGTGGCTGGATGGAAACGCACTGTCTTAAGCTAAATGCTGAGAAAACCGAGGTTATACTCTTTGGCAATAACCCCTCTTTTTGGAACCCGGCTTGTTGGCCAACAGAGATGGGAACTCTCCCAATTCCTGTACAAAAAGCTAGAAATCTGGGCGTAATAGTGGACGACCAATTAAGTTTTAATAAACATATCAGCTCGGTTGTCTCGGCCAGTTTTAATACCCTAAGGATTATCAGAAAGATTCTTTCTTTTATTCCTTTAACCACCAGAAAAACAGTTCTCTTTATTAATTTTATCAAAATTGGACTACTGTAATGGCCTTTTTCTAAGCTTCAAAAACAACATATAAAGAAACTTCAGAGTGTGCAAAATGCGGCAGCCAGGCTGGTTTTCAACCTGCCCAAATTCCATCCAGTTTCATCGGCTATCAAGGAACTACATTGGCTGACGGTATCTAACCGAATTAAATTCAAGGCATTATGCCTTATTTTCAAAGCCCTGCACAATGTAGGTCCTTGTTATTTAAAAAATTCTCTTTCATGGTATGTCCCAAATAGAGAACTTCGTTCTAAAAATACCTTGACAGTGCACTGCCCCAGGTTCAAGAGATTAAAATGGGGAGGCAGTTGTTTTACCACCGAAGCCCCTGCCCTGTGGAACAGTCTACCTATAAACATCAAGGCAGCACCAACATTGCTGGGTTTCAGGAAGCTAATAAAAACTTGGCTTTTTAATGGTTAGGTGTTTAGTCATTTCTCATCACCTAACTACCATCACTTTACTGCCATTCAAATAGCGCCAAGACACCTATGGGTATTCGAGCGCTTTAGAAACCTTTTTAACATAACATAACATAACTTAACATGTCTGACCATGTTACTAAATAATCCACGGTTTTAAATACCGCTGAGGACTTCACAAGGTGGGCCCTCTTGAGTGGATTTCAACTCACCACTATTGGAAAACCCTGATTGAGTCACTCTAGCTCCAGTGCGATTTCTGGGATGCCCTTGTGGCACAAAGTAGTAGGTTGCCCCCCGTCCCCCTTCGTCCTGAGGAAGACTCGCAGCTGAGGTACAAGTCACCCTCTTAGCACAAGTCGAGTCGAAACGTCGACGCACCCCACCCACACATTATCATATTCCATCCCCTTCCATTTATGTTGCATTTATGCATTGTACAAAGATATATATAAAAAATGTTATAAATAATCTGTTTTGGACAGGCCTTTTTGTACTGGTCTCTTTACCAGTCCATTGCCAAAGCAAAAAAAATGGACAATCTCTAAATACCTGTGACTATTCACTTTCTCTACCCTCTCAACAGCACACCCATTCTTCCCCTCTTTTTTCCTTGAGCAACCTTTGTATCAAATTAACTTTGATATGTTTTAAGTATATGTAATTAAATATACTGAACTTAAACAACTCTTGGTGTTTTTTGGCTGACATTGACTATATGTTTTGAACTATGCTATCTTGGATAGCAAGGTATGTTGTTGCGTTTAATTTGGTATTCGTTACTAGTGTTTGACTTATCAAGCTACACACATATGATAAATTACAATTCATTTCTGCTTTAAAGCAGTCACGGACCACCTGTTTCATTACCGCATTGTACCCAGGACCAGTGGCGATTATTGGGTTACCCCATTATTTTGTAACAGATAGTGCTAACAGCAGACGCATCGCTCACCGGCTGGGGAGCTCATCTCCAAAATCAAACCGTTCAGGGCATATGGACCCATCAACAAAACAACTCCACATAAATCACCTGAAGTTACTGGCAATCTTTCTAGCACTAAAGTCTTTTCAACTCTTGCTAGTAGGCAAAGCTGTCTTGGTACATACAGACAACATGACAGCAATGTACTACATACAAAAACAGGAATGGTAGGACACACTCTCTTCAGCTTTCACGACTAGCGCAAAGCATAAGGAGATGGGCTATTCCACAAAACATATACCTCCTCGCACAACATCTCCCGGGAGTACACAATCAGATCGCGGATCTGTTCAGTCGTCAAACACAGCAGATCCACGAATGGGAACTTCATCCTCAAGTTCTTCTTCCATTCTTTCACATGTGGGGTCATCCACACATAGATCTGTTCGCCACACACCAAAACGCAAAATGCCCAAGCTTTGCCTCCAGATATCCACACCCATTGTCCAAAGGCAATGCGCTATGGATGTACTGGTCAGGCAAATTTGCATACACTTTTCCGCCTCTCCCGCTCATTCCATTAGTGGTTCGGAAGCTCAAACAACACTCCCTCACAATGATCCTAGTTGCTCCAACATGGGCACGCCAACCATGGTTCACAACCCTGTTGGAACTCTCAGTAGTGCCTCATCAAAAGCTGCACCTCTCCCCCAAGTTCCTCACTCAGAACCATGGAGAGATAAGGCATCCAGATCCCAATCAACTCAATCTTGCGATCTGGCTCCTGAAGTCCTAGAGTTTGGCTACCTCAATCTCCCGCCAGACTGCATGAACATCATTAAAGAGGCTAGACGTCCTACCACTAGAGCATGCTATGTGGCAAAGTGGAAGCGATTTGTCATTTACTGTACAAACAACAAAATCAATCCGCTAGATGCTTCCATCCAAAACATTATCTGTTATCTTTTGCATCTACAACAATGTAACCTAGCATACACATCTATACGGCTACATCTGGCTGCAATCGCTGCTTACCTCCAAAACAGACAACATTTGTCTTTGTTTAGAGTACCTGCTATCAAAGCGTTTATGGAAGGACTTAAAAGAATAATTCCACCTAGAGTTCCACCTTCTCCTGTATGGAATCTCAATATTGTCCTTCAGAGACTCATGGGTCCCCCGTTTGAACCTCTGCACAAATGCAAGTTACAGTTCCTTACTTGGAAAGTAGCCTTCCTGGTAGCTATCACATCCCTTAGGAGAGTTGGTGAACTCCAGGCAATAACCATACAAGAACCATTTTTACAAATACACCATAGTAAAGTGGTTCTTAGGCCTAACCCAAAATTTCTGCCTAAAGTAGTATCTGCCTTCCACTTTAATCAGTTGGTTGAACTTCCAGTATTTTTCCCTCAACCAGACTCAGTGGCAGAACGCGCTCTCCACACGCTAGACGTTAAAAGAGCGATACTCTACTACATCAAAAGAACTAAGCCCTTTAGAAACCCAAAATAACTCTTTGTAGCTTTCTCCCCACCTCACAAAGGCAATCCCATTTCAAAAACAGGAATTGCAAGGTGGATTGTTAAATGCATCCAAATATGCCATCTTAAAGCTAAACGTACATTAACTATTCCCCCTGGAGCTCATTCCACACGCAAACTAGGGGCTTCTATGGCATTCTTAGGGAACATTCCCCTAGATGACATCTGCAAAGCAGCAACTGGGTCTACACCACATACTTTCACTAAACTCTATTGTGTAGATGTGCAAGCAAAACGACAAGCTACTGTGGGCCAGGCTGTACTAAGGACACTTTTTCAAACCACTGCAACAGATACAGGTTGCCACCGCTAGGGAGGAAAACTGCTGAATAGTCTATGCTAAAGTATACAATCTACAGCTCATATGCCTCGAACGGAAAATGCTACTTACCAGTATGCATCTGTTCTTGGCATGTAGAGCGGTAGAGTTGTATACGCCCACCCACCTCCCCGGGTACCTTTATCTGTTGCAGTATTATCTTATTTAGATACATTACATGGACATCCTTTTCTATTCTCTTACTAACTCCATCATCACCCTTTATGGTGAAAAACAATCTGAAGATGGAGTCGATGCCCATGCGCACTATCACCATAAGGAGGAGTCACCTATCTCGTGACTACAAAGACTTATTCAGACAAAAACAAAGTGCACACATCCGAGCCCAACACCAGATGGCGATCTATGCTAAAGTATACAACTCTACAGCTCTACATGCCAAGAACAGATGCATACTGGTAAGTAGCATTTTCCTTTTATGGTCATTAATGGATGCAATTTATTTATGCTTTGGGCTATAAAACACTGGCCCAACAGTTCCGCACAGGGATTTGGACACTTGAGAACCAAGTGGGAGCAGGATGTGGGCCCATAGAAAATGTGGGTTCGGAAGAAGCGTTGCTTTACCCTGCAGAAGGTGGCAATAAAAGCCAGTTTCAGACTGGTGCATATCAAAGTTCTTCCCTGAGTTTATTTTGCATATGCATGATTGCTTTTACGACGGTGCTTTGGGGCATTAAATACAAGAACTCAACTCTGATCATTTCTGTGCTGCTGAACTGATATTTGTGTATTTTACCATTTGAAATGTCCTGTAGCTTTCAACATCAACATCACAAGGCGTAGCTACTCAGTATAGTTAAATTAAAATGGAACTGTCCAAATTAAAGGAGAGTACCTGATTAGCAACAGATCAATATTTTACTTCTAAAATACAGATAGTGAAAAAGCAATAGGAATGCAAGGACTGAATCTACCACACTGCTTTGGGGCCTTGCTGAATGCACACATCTGATGCTTGTTTGATTGAGCATTACCACAGTCTGTTTTTTTTTTTAACATTGTATTGGCATTTCTTAATCAGTTAACCCATCTGTTCTAGGCAGGTTTGTAGTCATTACATTGTTTGTGAACATGTAAAAAATATTTATAACCAACTGAAGTACAACTAAATTGTCTCAATCAGCAATCACTCCATTTAGCACAGCTCCTTAGTGTACCTGCTCTTCTAGCACTATCTGACTCTTTTATAAGTCTTGCCCTTGAAGTTCAGATTATGCTTCATCTCTTCAGCCATCCTCCTTGTTAATCATGTAGAAGACAACCTACATTCTCTATCTCAACCCTATTTCCCACCAGACTCCTAAACACAGGTTTGTGTTGTATTACAAACCACCTTCCTAGTTTATCTTAACTACTATCTTTCCAGCTTTCAAGGTGGTAGTTGATAGTGCCTGGCAAATCATTCAGATCTGAAGTTTCCCAAGCTTGCACTATATCCGTAGCAGATTATCTCTGCTTCGACCCATTTTACTGTCTCTGCTGCTGGTGGCACAGCCGATTTCCAGCATCTAGATATCTAGCAGTTGGCTAGTAACGGCGACAGACTACATTTTGTTTAAACCCTGATCGTTTTAAAACGTGGTTTGCCTCTCCACCAAGCAGGTCTCAGTGTCGTATAGGTGGGTCCTACCCGTCACTTCAGGCAGTATTCTTGTGATGAATCACCAGTAGTTATCTAGCTTCCAGCACGATCATACAATGTGAAAGAACGCTGCTCCCTCCTCATGGCCTAAGTCAAGGGTTGGGAATGTTTGAGTCAGTGCAGCCTCTCTGAAGTCCAGTATATCTGATGCACGTCTATAAATTTATAACTGTAAACCAGTAACCATTTCAGTGCCCCCTCTGTGGGATTCATCTGATTTTTTGTCCAGTGTCTGGTATATTTAATAAGTTTGTCTATTATATGTGAGGGTCTGCCCCACTAAGTAGCCCATACTCTTCCCTTACATTTAAAATTTTCTGGCTCCTACAGGTGACCTAATCAAATAATGCCTATTTCTGACCATACAGCTGTCCTTACTGTGCACCCTGTAGCACCGAGGCGCCAAAAACTCCATAGTGGAATATATGGGGCATATGCTACAGCTAATCTTGCTGGTAAAAGCCCCAGAAGGCAAAATGCCAAAATAGAATTTAATATATAGGCTTTTCCCCATTGGCGGGTGATCTCGTCGAGATAATCCTTGAGTTTAGGGGCAGGTTTCCAGGTCAGGAACAAGAGTGACAAGGAGCCAAGATTAGTTGGATGGTGCCACTTGTCCATTATGTAGTTCCAGTAAGCTGTCTTCAAGATGGTCTTAGAATTAAAGGTGATACATTCAGGGGGAGATGTTAAAGGGCCGCAGACCCAGTTTTGCAAACCAGTCCTTTAGATGACTGAACCACTTAATCTTGTTGCCTACATCTAGGCTCCAAATTTCAAGGACATTCCTTCTGTACAAATCCAGTTCTTGATTGGACCAGAGTCTGATCCACTACAGAAGAAGGTCCTAAGGCAGCAAGGTAATCTAAGCTTTTGTGAGCAGTATCAAAGATATTAAGGAGATTGGGAGCAGACTAGGGGAGTTTGAGCGAGGCTTTGAAGAACTTGAGCTCTTTTGATTTGATTTTGAGTTGGAATTTGAATGTCCCCATGGCTCCGCGCCATAAAGCGTTGCAGTTTGAGTTTTGGCTCTATAAACCTTCAAAGCTGGGCTGATCGCCTGAAGCTGGGAAGTCTTGTGCATTTTTAAGATGCCAGCCGAGGTGTGGGGAATAATCAGGCTGCTTTAAAAAAAAACAGGGATGCCCAAGAAAGGGAGCTGGTGGTCCTGACCCCAAAATAGTCAAAGGTTGCGACCGACTGCAAGAGGGTCAGGCCAAGAGTAAGCTGGTACCTTGAATTTCTATGGGCTCTAAAGGCCATGAGCTTAGTCTTCTGCAAGTTAATTTCCAGACCTCTGGATGCACAAAAGTCCTCAAACTTGTTAGAGGTGGTAAAGTGCTCAGAGTTCTAAGCCAGCAAAAATATAGGTTCCAGCAAAAGGTGAAAAATCTAATGTGACCATGCAGAAAAGGTGGATTTCCTACATCACCTCCCCCCTCAAAAACTATCTGCTCCAGAGTGACCTACAAATTAATTGTCAGCATACAATAGAATTTGAGTTTCATCATAACAGTCTGATTCCTCTACATCTTGAGTTCCACCGAATCCGGTATTCCAAAGTTCCATTGGGTGTGCAAAGAGCAGAGTTGACAATGGACACCACTTCCTTTCTGTATAAACTAACCATCCGGGATAACTTTGCCAGTCACATTCTGGCTGTGGGGTTAGTGTATTATAATTAGTCATTCCAAAAATTTCACTAAATTGCCTCTGTATTGGGAGGAATAAAGTCTCAATCAGTCATGTTAAATACTTTTTCCATGGCAATCGCTATGACAACAAATGAACAATCATCAGCATCCCCAATTCTGTCCGTAATGTTGAACTGTCACCTGAGATTATACGATGTGTACTCTTTGGGCACAAAACCCAACTCGTCTGGGTGTTCCAGAGATGCTGTTACCTTAAGACTGCAAGTAGCCAAGTTCTTACTCAATACTTTATTATCTGTATTGAGTACATTCAGGGGCGATAGATCAGATCCAACACCTCCCAGGCAGGTTTCGGGTGTCTTACAGTCATACCCTACATAGTGCTTTTAGGCATACTCCCTACTTCTTAGGACGCTTCACGATGAGTTTGGAGTTGGGACACAATTAAAACTTTATAGGGGATACAGAGTTTGGCGGGTAGTTCCTGTACCTAGGATTTTGCCTGTTTTCAATGAGACTATGGCAGCATTAATTTATGCTGTCATGAGTGGTGTGTCCAGTATTTCAAGCCTGTGGGTAAGAGTCACAGCATCTGGCCTTCCTTCACAAAGGCCTGGACCTTACACTAAAAGCAGAAAGGGTCTGTCACAGATTGCTGCTCATAATAATCCCCAAAAACATAATTGATGGCTGTTAGAGTGTAATGGATCATGCCATGCCGTCCAAGCAGTGCCGCTACCGGGGACCTATCTGTTTCTGTTTGTTAACAATGTGGCTGTCGTGTCTCCTTCATGCACATATGTTTCTCTAGGACCTTGGCATATCTTTCCATATTGATCAGTAATACCTTCTATGAGTTATCTTTAAATACTTGCATCTCTTGCCCCTTCATTCTCTTCCAAGGAACTCAATTCTATCTCCAGAATTGGACTAACCCCATATTCAGTTTTCATACCATCCCCCTTACCACTACTCTAAATTACACCCCCACTGTACTGACAACGTCCAACAATCCCTTATTATCTGTGGTAAAAAAATGATCACTGCTTCCCTAATGGTTGCTTGTAATGGATTAAGATCTTGTTGTTAATGATATGCGCGAGCTGAGCGGGCACACTCAACTCTTTTGGTATTAAATAATGCATTGTTTTATTCTGACTTGTGTTCCATGGGCGCGGTTCGGAATGTCTGCTAGGATCCCGTTACAGCGGATTGAGCTGTTGGGATCCGAGCTGGCAGGACATGCTGTCTCGTGGGCTTGATGTGCAGAAATAAACCTACTTTGGGGGGCGCTAGGTGGCGCACAACAAGATGGCCGCACACCTGTGAGGCTCTGGCTGCTTGATGAGAACATCCGTCTTTTATCCTGCTCACGGCTGACCTAAATCGCATATGTAAGAGATCTAATGCTCCGCAACACAGACCGAGTGCTCCGGTGGAAAAACTAGAATGATTGAAACATCTGGGAGCGAATAATGGACGTGGCCTGCTGCGGCGGATTCCCGCTGTTTTGCCACCTGGAGGCCTGACTGGCTACACCGCGCAAATCGACCCCGGTGCTGCACACGAGGTACTGGGCCCACCTTGCGGAGAGACTGACTCGCATCTTCCTGCTACAGCGGCTTCGGGCCCCTGACCCGATTCTACACTGCCGCTTCATCTGGGCTGGGACTCGGTGCCTGTGAGACTGCGGTGCCGGTAAGCAAACTATTAATTGTGGTTTTGGCGGGCTGCCCGTCGCGGGGGGCCTACGTCCACGCTGGAGACGCGGGGCTCGCAGGATACCGGCCGTCTTGCTGACACTGCAGGATCCTAGCGAACTGACTCTCAGACTGCACCGCCGATCTCGAGCGGTCGCGGGGGGGCTCCCGGCCGCGGGCGGCTCCCGGTGCGGACGCCTCGGGCTGCGGGATACGAGCTTCTGGGCGCTCGATGCTGGGCGGCGGAGGTAGACAGGACGCTCCCGCACACACACTGAGGCGAGGACATCACCTGAGGACCGCGGCTGGCGGTAAGCGGAAGCGGGATCGCCACAGATACTCCCTTTCTTACATTGACTGCTACGTAGATAATACTCCTGCGCCTTGCCACTGCTAACTGGCTTCAGGATGAACGCTATGTGATGCCATTGCTAAGGTGAATCCGCAGTCACTGACAGACAACCGCTGCCATCGGTGAGTGGCGACTCGTCAATGGCACATAACTGCTAGTGAGTAGGTGACTGGAGTCCAGGCTCAGGTCTGCCGCGTCCTGAGTGCTCGAGGCGCTACATATTGGATATTGCCCCTATGAATTGTGGTCGCACCTCCATACCTACGCGACTCCTCTGCTCAACTACTAACGACTTGCTCCGGCTGGAACTGGGGTGGAGCCGCACTGCTCTCCTTGATTGCTGGCGCTAACCGTTGGGGTGTCGCGACAGTCGAGGTGCTGGACATAACGAATTCCGCCTTGCTAAAAAATTTGGTATACGTACGCAGAGCTACAACGCTAATACGGTGTTGTTGAGATACGCCTGAGGGGGAAATGGGAAAGCTTGATGGCCGCCAACCCCGACTGAACTTCGAAACGAAGAAAACGACGACGCGATCCGCATCTGCTGATCCCGAGCAGGCAAACATGGAGTCGACAACGAGGGCCTCACAATCCGCCGATGATGAGGTTAAGACTCTGCTACTTGCCGTTCAACATAGCCTCACTGACCTTTCCGGGAAGATGGATACGATGAATACCAGACTCGACTTCTTAGTGCAAAAAGTTGACAAGCACGATGGGCAACTGAAAGAAGCCGAACGCCGTATATCGGACAATGAAGACACTACTTCCCAAATACAATCTCAGGTGACACAGATGGATAAATTACTGAAAATCATCGTGGCCAAGAATGAAGACATCGAGGCCAGGAGCCGTCGCAATAATATCCGTATACTAGGTATCCCGGAAAGCACAAACACGGGGCGCATGGAACTATATATAGAACGCCTCCTCAGAGACTCCTTTGGCGCCGATTCTTTTTCCCCTCAACTGGTGGTGGAGCGTGCACATCGCTCCCTGGGACCGAGGCCCCCTCCGGGAGACACGCCAAGGCCCATTATCGCACGTATACTCAATTACCGAGACCGCGATGTTGCACTAAAAAAAGCCCGCGAGAAGAAGTCACTCCAATTCGACGGCAACACCTTCACCATCTACCCAGATTTCACCCTGGCGGGGCAGGAGGCACGCCGGAAATTTCTTGCCGTAAAGCAGAAACTCCGTAAGGCACAGATAGAATATGCTCTCCTCTACCCCGCACGCCTCCGGATTACACAGACCTTCTGCACAAACCCGCAGCACGTGGAGGACTTCCTAAAGACAACTATGAGGCGTTCGCCGCAGAGGGAGCTGGCCACTGGGAACTCTTCTCCATCTCCGGAATGAGAAGTGCTAGTCGCATACACTGCCGCCGACCACCGTGGACCCTTGAGACCCTTGGCACCTCAGTTATGTGAGACTTTTTTGTGAGATCGCTCTGCTGTTCGCCTGTTCCTTGTTCGTTATTGCCATGACGACCCCCTCTGGCTGACATCTTTCTATCAGCGGACTGCATACTGTCAGATAGGTACTATTGGGGCCTGGTGCCCATCGAAAGGTCTGAGGAGACATCTGTGAATATTGGTAATCTGTTAGCTGTTGAGTTTGAAAATGTATCGTCAAGCACCTTCCCCCCCCTGTTGCTCCTCCCCCTTTGCAGTACAAGCTGGGGGCTTTCACGCAGTAGGAGTATGGGTTATGGGAAGGCGATGCAACCCTCTGGCGCCCCCCTTATGGGAGATCCCCCAAGGCACCCTCTGTTCATGGGTTTCTGCACTGTTTCTGTTCTCTTATTAATGTGGTCGCATCGGAGTACTGTACAGCGACTACACTGTTGGGTGGGGTGGGGTGGGTGTCTAAATCCCGGCACAATTGGGGTGCTGTTGTGGGAGGGGGTGGGATTATCCATACATGTCTGTTTTAATCTATACTTACTAAAGTTCAGCACTAGAGAAGTACTGCGGGAGGGCAATGTTTTCTCCCTCCTTATGAAATGGCAGAAAATAACACACACACAACTCACCTATACTAGGCAGTGGCACACTATCATCTCGACACAATCTCTTCATTCTCTTAATGCCTGGCTAACATGACACCACCCACTACGGAATTGCATATTAAACTAGTTACTTGGAACGTTCGGGGGCTCCGTGATCCGCGAAAGCGGAGACAAATCTTGGCATACCTAGACAGACACCAGGTGCAAATTGCTATGCTGCAGGAAACACACCTGGATCCCAGACGACCCGCCTGTTATGGCACTAGATGGGCCTCTCTTCGGGCTTTCTCCTCTTATTCCACCTACTCCAGAGGCACGCTTATTTTTATCAAACGTAATACACCATTTGTACTAGGAGGTACGTACAGCGATCCGACTGGCCGTAGCTGCATGCTCTGGGGTACATTGGGCACACAATCGCTTACATTAGTTTGTAGTTATGGTCCTAACATTGATGACCCTGCCCATTTCACTACACTGTGGGGACGGGTACTCCAAGTAGGCTCCACACACGTCATATGGGGCGGAGATTTTAATGTCGCCTTATGCCCAGTCATGGACCGATCCAATCCACTACCGCAGCACTATACCCGCACCCGAGAAACCCTCTCTGATCTAATGGTAGAACATGGCCTCATAGACGCATGGCGACACGTTTACCCAACTAATCGCGAGGGCACATATTACACAGCAGGACATTCCAATTGGTCATGCCTTGATTACTGGGTGTGCTCACGAGCTGTAGCCTCCTGGATAAAAACGGTGAGACACCTGGCTCGCACATATTCCGACCATTCTCCGGTGTACTTGGAGATTGCTATACCCAACTCCTTAGCTTCGCCACGCTGCTGGAGATTGGTGCCTGAAGCGCTCTTAGATACGGTTTTTAAGACCGAAATAGGGGAGGAAATTACTGATTTCTTTGCCAGGAACAAGGGGTCCATTGTGCATGTGGGGACAATCTGGGAGGCCTTCAAGGCTACCATAAGAGGGTCTTGTATGTCCAAGAGCTTTGGGGTACTACGGGACATCAGAAGACACCTGATGCGTCTGGAGGTAGAAATTAAACAACTCGAGGCAGATATGTGGACAACAAACACAGGCGCCCATAACGCGACACTTCGAGAGAAAATCTCAGACTACACTAACACGGCCGACCGTGAAGTGAAGTTTCGGGGGGAAGTACTTTGTGGCCCGCCGCTATGGAGAGGGAGAGAGGCCAGGCCGTGCACTAGCCAATGACATTCGACAGCCTCGGTTTTCTAACTATATAGTGGAGGTAATTGATGACACCGGGATAGCCTAGATATCCTGGAAACATTTACTAACTACTATGCGGACCTATACGGATCGCATCATACTACACCGCCTGATCTAGCTTCATATTTTAAGGACATAGCTCTTGGATGGTTGGGAGACCATCAGCGGGAGTTTTTAGCGGCACCCTTTGAAGACAATGAGCTTCGGGCAGCCATCATGCAAATGAAATCTGGGAAAGCGCCAGGATCGGATGGGCTGCCCATCGATTTCTATAAAACGTATATAGATCAACTCCTTCCTATACTGAAAGAGGTCTTTCTTGAGGCACATGAAGCACAGCCGCTTCCACCCACCATGAGGGAGGCGCTTATCACATCATTGCTCAAGTCAGGCAAACCTAGTGATAGATGCGAATCCTATAGACCGCTTTCGCTCATCAACTCAGATGCGAAAATCCTGGCGAAACTCTTAGCAAATAGACTCAGCCTCCTGATGGGAGACCTTGTCCTTCCCGATCAGGCGGGATTTATCCCTGGAAGAGCAACTTCCCACAATCTGAGTGTAGAAATAAAAACCTTCTTAGGGGTTCACTGATACATCTGGTCCTTAAGACCAACAAGGAAGAGATTGGCACAGAAGCTGTAATATCAAAAAAACATGTTTTATTAACCTCAGATGAGGGAGATTGCATCTTACGGTACCCGCAGGCCACTGTAGGAGGCATTCTAATGAGTGCAGAGAACAGGGTCCTTATATATGCATTTGTTATATAGTCAGCATAAAATCAAGGGGAGGTCCTAGCACATACAAGCATGCTTATTGACTAATATGGGTATACAAAATTTGCTTGCTCCACAAAGTGGGAGGGGAGACTAAACTGCTTACATGAGTAAGAATAGCTTGACAGTTCTATACTAGGAGCAGGTGCATTCTACCAGCTAGGCCTCTCTGAGCATGTGCAAGACTCTGGAAGAGGGAGAAAGCACATGGCGAGCACATGGCTAACTAAAATGGCTGCCAAGTACAAAATGGCTTTCAGCTCATGCTAACAGCGATTCCTGCAATCTTTAACAGACGATCCTTTTAGCATGAGCTAAAGACATTCCCATGATCTAGTAGAGACATAGAAAATATTTTGCACATTTTCTTCTCATAAATTCATCCACATCCTATGCTAGGTGGGCATTTACATTCTAAACATTTCATTAAGCAGGTATATACAAGGTATAAGCAGGAGTACAAAGTGAACAGAGCATTGGGTCATACAGGTAGCAAGAGAGAATAATGACTATTATCTCAAACAGAAATCTCAATATTTTCCAATCCTAAGCAGAAAGCAAATACCAAAACCATCTAGTCTAATTTTAAGTTTCAGGGCTCTGATGGGGGCTCGTCAAGTCAATTTCAAAATAGCCAACAGCACATACCTAATAAAAACATTTTCAATAGACTTTCTCAGTATTTTTATGAGGGCTGAATTATCAATTAATATACTTAAGGAAAGAGTAAAGTAACATGCTCAGATGAACTTTTCTCGTGCAGAATAAACATTCCTCTTAAAAAATATTAAAGCAATCAGACATATTATTACAAAAACAATTGTGGCTTCGGGGGACCAGGAGGACCACACAGGGCCATAGGAATTAGGACAAGGAGCCGCAAAGGGCTGCTCCTCCAAAAAAAATGGGACGACCAAAGGGGTACATTACTAACAAAAAAGAGTCCTTGGGAAATTGTAGAACCAACCACCAGCCAGAGGGGAGTCTTCTCCCTGTGTCCGTTTTGAGCCTCACAGGCAGGCTCTTGTTGTTCCCACGGTGGAGCTGCACAACTCGCAACTCAAGAATCACGGAGAAGGAAAAGTCTTTCTTTCAGGATAGGGCAATCACCCCCCAGGGCAAATACCCTCAATGATCCTGTCCAGTGTCTCAGGCAGTGCACCAGTTTTCTTCACTTTAATCTAACAGGCACCAAGGGCATAGCACCTGTACCCTAAACTCAAGTCCTTCCCTAACTCCTGTATTGCACCTCTGGCGCACTGCTCTTTTGTTGGGGCACAAATTGTACCCAGTGTGCTCGGGCATCTCTTGATCAACAAACAAAGGCGTAGACTTGCATTCACTTGGGACCAGGATTAAGAGGCCTGAAGCAACCCTTGTTTCAAAGGGGGTCACCTCAAGCAAAGCCTCCTTGCTGTCCTTGTCGTTCTGTGACTCTCTCAGCTGGGCATCAAAAACTGGATTCACACAAAGATTTCTCCATCCTGATTTGTAACCCCGTCTTTCGCCCAAGACAGTGGCAGGGGTACACACTTCACGTCCCAGTGCTTCCGCCTTCACTGAGGTCCTAGTTGCCAGCAACGCCTATGCTGGTTCCTTTAACTTTGGCTTCAAACTGGAGTGGCGCTGACTCCCCAGGCTGGATCTGATGTCCGGGCCCCTCTGGCAATGGTTGTAAGGCAGCAAATATCTATTGGTGGACAGAACAAGAGGTCTTTAGACAAGGCACAGAAATAATCTAACAACAGAGAGGATAGTCTCAGAATACTTCCTTAGTCTTGGGGCGCCCCATATATTAGCAAGGCACCCAAGAGCCACTTCATCTATCTGAGAGTAGAAAACCCTGGACCTATTGGCAAGTATAAAAGGAACGTTTTGGTGAACTGACAAGAGTAATACATCACCCAATCCCAAGCAGCCAAGGAAGTCTGTGTTCATTTACTAAATTCTGAGGAAAAGAGAAAAACAATACAGACATACTCCAAATACTTACATTGGTGTATTCCTATATTACCAATCTGAAGAACCCTCAAGAAAAAGGAAATGTTCTACACTTTTACTCATAGATTTTACATTACTTGTACAGGACTGCAGACACTTGTAAAATAATTTCTCTTACATGTTATGCTTAGGACCATGCTCTCATGTTATAGGTGCAGCAGGAAAATCTAAAACTGCTAATCTAACAGGGATTCTTATTGCAAAAAGAACTAAACTTCAACATAGTGGGTACTTTTTCTCCAGCAGAACATGTTATGACAAACAAACTCCTATAAAACAATATTTTCCTTCAAAATGTTTGCTAAGGATCACATGAGCGTCTTTCCTGCATTGTACTTTTCACGATCTGGACTATGCAACATCATTTTCAAAAGGAAAAAAAACCCTATCTCCAGCTCTAATAAGGGCTGTCAGCTTATTGACAGAGACTAGCTAATAAAAAACTAGCAATGCCCTTGCAAAACTGTATAGAACATGAGAATAACATAAACAATAATAGTGTTGCCACCTGAGATTTTTGAACAGAAACCCCCACTATACAATTTTCCTTAAAGATCAAATAAGGGAATATCAATCTGTTCTACTCATTCTTTCATACAGGATGGGCAGTAACATAGCTTATGTGTTTCATCTTTTTATTAATTCTAACAATTTTAAAACAGTATTACAGAATAGTCAATTGTAATTGTAATTGTAAGTAGCATTTATATAGCGCAGCTGTCACCCAACGGGCATCCTGGCGCTGGGATTACCTAAATCACTGTGCAGCTATAAAACTATGAATCATCATGCGCCAATCTCTCAAGGCTATTCTTTTGGAAAGAGCCTGGTTTTTAGCTTTTTTCTAAACTGCAGTAAGTCATCAGTCTGTCTGAGTTCACTTGGTAGTTCATTCCATAGCCTTGCGGCTGCATAGCCAAATGATCTACCTCCTAGTCGGGTTTTCTTGACTCGTGGGGTACATACTAGGTGGGCTGCCGAGGAACGAAGACTTCTAGCTGGGGAGTACCAAGTAAACATTCTCTGTAATGGTTTAGGCCCCATTTTGTGTGCCGCCTTATGAACAATGCAAAGTGCCTTAACTGTCACATGGCCATTTCCTAGATAGCTTTAGACAGACTCAAAAAAAGTGAGAAAAAGAAGAGAGAAAACATAATTTTGCCTACCCTTAATTTGTAGAGGAGCTAGCCTCCTTCCCCCATTTTGACAGTAGGAAAACCTGAAACAGGTTTTACTTCTGTCAACACTTTCAACCCCTATTTGTAGCAACTGGGCACAAACAAACTTGTAGGAGATATCTTAGAAAGTGGCTATTCTCTGATTCAGTCTAACACAATGCAAATTGAGTTAACTTTAAACCAATTTCTACAGCAATTGTACTAGATTAACATGAGGGCGCATGAATGCAAACTAAAATCCATTTCCTCCTTATCGTAGCCCCTACACAGTATTCTTTAAACTAAAACCATTATTTTATATAAATGGCAGATCAATGCTCAACTGAGTGTTGTCTTCCTTCGTTTCATATGATTGCGCTAAACGTGTGTTTGCCAAAAATAGGAAGCAAAGCTTCTCTTCCTCTCTTTGCGCTATCATCTCGTCTTTCAAAAAATCTTTCGAAGGTCGAAGTGTCCCAGCAAACATTACCCTTCACCCTGCTAAGTTGCTAAATGCAGAACTCCGACCTTTGACCCGTTCAGCAGCTGCTCATTTTTGCGTGCAAGGCTTGCCATGCGGTTTTGTAATGCAAAGCAACTCTGGAGAATCACAGCGAAAAGCAGTCCTGTCCGATCATTTGCCAGCAATTTAAAGGTAGGATAATAAGTCTGCTGGTTTCTGTATACTTATTTTCATTTGTGTACGGTGTGTGGTGGCTGTTTGTTCTATATTTGCATATGTATACTTTTATTGAAGCCTAAGAGCAGGTTAAAAACTGCCTTGAGTGGTAGAACTGCTTGTAAAATTGTGAATTTTAGCTCAATTTCGACTTTGGTGGTAGGGGCACTTAAAAATGAATATCCTACAATATTTTTGCATAATAGGAACCCCCAGAGTGTTCTCTAGATAGCCCAGGAATGGGAAATCAGAAATGTATAAGATATACCCTTATAAAAATGAGTTTTGTACGGCTGGGTAAAGTGACATTTCACATTTAAGTTCCCTTCTTATTGCGGTACAGCACTGCTTAAATTCAACTTTGATGCTAGGAATTCACAGTATGATGATTAGGCTTTATAAAAATGAAAAAACGAATTTAAAGCATTTATTTTTAATAATATATTTTTTTCTCATATAATTATTTTTTTTTTTTTTTTTTTATCAAAACCAACCATTTTGATGATTCCACATTTGAAAAGCAAGCTTCATTCGTAGCCTATCATATTTAAACGCATTCATTCATAACCCTAAGCACAGAAGCCTTTACTTGAAACAGGAAAAGTCTGCGCCACTTTTTAAAAGGACAATTATCATTTAACATCAGAACCATAGATGTACTTATGAAAAAAGGCATTAAGAAAGGAAATCCCTACTTTCAATTTTGTTCTCTGTTATCCAAAATAATGAAACTGGTTTTTTGAAACTTTTAAAATAATGCAGGCCTGTATACCAGTTTTACACTGACTTAAAATGTCGCTGACGCAGCATTCCTGTCTGTGGCCGTGAGCAGGAATAGCCATATGCTATTTATGCAGCTGTTGTTTGTCAGCAGGCGTCGAATTTTCACGCCTTTCTCAGGAAAAACCCCTTTATTATTTGAAATACCCTGACAGAGTTAAATCCCCATTTGCTGTGTCAAACAGTTTCTTTTCAGTTAGTCAGTTTAAACACAGCTGTCGGAAAGCTTTTTCTCGGGTGCTGAGAGAAAAGCATGTCACAGTCTATTTAAAAACTTAGGCATTTCAATGCAGTCAAATCTATCTTTCTATAATGTGTATTTAGTTCAGCAACGACCAAATTCACTCAAATGATGTGCATGCCTTTTAATGTCTAATACAATGTATTTAAGGAAAAGGCTGTAACATTGTGTATTTAAGTCTATTGATTACAAAACACACAATTTCGTTTTTATTCCTCTGTATGAGGCCTATTTTAATCCTATTGAATACGAATTCTAATTTTATGTTTAGCATTGTGGCAATTTGCACACATGTATAGTGTCTTACTCTGTCAATTTAATAGTAACATGCAGCTGTTTAGCGTATGTCATATAATTCGTTTCTAGATTTTTATTTAATATGTAAGTAACTAAATGACATTTTGCATAACAGAATGAGGACAGCAAAAAAAACATAAACAAACTCATTGAGCTCATTCCAGACAGTTACAGAAGGACACAACACAGCGCGCTTAAAGCTAGCCATTCGTACACAGAGTACTCACACAAGTATTACCAATGTCAAACCAAAAACCCCACATAGACATTGAAACACATATTTAACCCACAAATCAATACTTAGGACAGCTTACAAAGTGTACGCAAGACCAACCTATTTGTAAATACTAATTGTAAGTCATATTTACAAGAAGAGCTCTCAAAAGTAGCCCAAAAAACTGTTCCATGGTCAAGAAGCCAAAATACACCAAATTCGCCAGTTTTGGCTGGTAGAACACTCAAAAAGCGCTCTGCATATCACCACTTATGAATGTTACTAAGTGCGCAGATCCGGATCCGTTTTATGTACATATTTAGTTCCATGGGGTACTTAGTCACCAAGGAAGAAATATCTTTTTACTATACGTGAACCTATTTAGGTATCCCCTCTGAGGGAGTCAACTAAGTACTTACTAAATCCATATCGGTACCTCCAAAACAGCAACACTTTCAACAAAGTGTGCTGGAAGCAGGCATGCCAAAAATATTATAGCATATATAATATTATACTCCAAGTGACACTTAACACAATGTGTGCCGTTCAAATTTTCAAAGTTTAGAGAAAAATCTCCTCATTACCTGCCTATATGAATTGCAATGCATATATAACTTACAAAACAAATTCCAAAATTGGCCAATCATACAAACAAAGCCACAGTAAGTGTTACTAAAACTACCTTACCAATCAAAGGCATCAAACCAACAGCAAGTGCCGCAAAACGGCTCTTACCAATCAAATGGTGTGCAGGTTCCAACTGCCAAGTTCTGAGTGACCTAACGGTCATTTTAAAATACTCACGCCAAAGAAGTTCTCAGTCGGGAGCGGCAAACACTTGGAGGATCAGATCAGGAAGACCAGAAATATACTGGGCTGGAAGACAAAACAATCTCCGTGCGCAGGGTACCTCCTTAGTAGATTCCTGTCCTGTACTCCTCAGTAGATTCCTGTCTCCCTTCAAGACCACTCCCTTGGATAGCCGCTGCACCGATGAGTCCCTATTCGGGCGCCATCTGTAGAAATAAAAACCTTCTTAGGGGTTCACTGATACATCTGGTCCTTAAGACCAACAAGGAAGAGATTGGCACAGAAGCTGTAATATCAAAAAAAACATGTTTTATTAACCTCAGATGAGGGAGATTGCATCTTACGGTACCCGCAGGCCACTGTAGGAGGCATTCTAATGAGTGCAGAGAACAGGGTCCTTATATATGCATTTGTTATATAGTCAGCATAAAATCAAGGGGAGGTCCTAGCACATACAAGCATGCTTATTGACTAATATGGGTATACAAAATTTGCTTGCTCCACAAAGTGGGAGGGAGACTAAACTGCTTACATGAGTAAGAATAGCTTGACAGTTCTATACTAGGAGCAGGTGCATTCTACCAGCTAGGCCTCTCTGAGCATGTGCAAGACTCTGGAAGAGGGAGAAAGCACATGGCGAGCACATGGCTAACTAAAATGGCTGCCAAGTACAAAATGGCTTTCAGCTCATGCTAACAGCGATTCCTGCAATCTTTAACATGAGGACACTATTTTCTATTCTACAGACTGTAGACCCTCAGTTGACACTGGCGGCGGTATTCTTAGATGCCACCAAGGCCTTTGATTCAGTGGAATGGGACTACCTCTTTACGGTTCTTCAAAACATGGGACTCCCCATGGGATTCCTCTCCTGTATCAGGCTTCTATACACTGCACCCAGGGCGAAAGTTCTGATAAATGGGCATACATCGTCCTCGATCCCCCTTTCCAGAGGCACGCGCCAGGGGTGCCCACTATCGCCCCTACTTTTTGCCCTAGCTATGGAGCCTCTAGCCGCCAAGATCAGGCAGCACTACCAACATGTTGGCCTCCGCTGTTTCTTACGTCCCATACTCATCTCTCTCTATGCCGACGACGTTACTTTATATATTAAAGACCCGCGTCACAACCTCAATCCCTTACTGCGCGAATGTGTCAAATTTGGTGGCCAATCGGGGATACATATTAATTGGGCTAAATCCCAGATCTTCCCGTTGACCACATCTACAGTTCCCTTTGACACTGATTTTCCCATCGTGTGGTGTGGAGATGAGGTCAAATATTTAGGGATCCGCATTTCAGCCGATCGGGACGCATTGATGAGGCTGAACTATGGATGCACTATGACCCATGTAACGAGCTGCATTGATCGATGGATCGCCCTACCCTTGACCATGGCTGGTCGCATCTCCCTCATCAAGATGGTGCTACTTCCTAAATTTTTATACCTATTTCTTAATATACCTTATGATCCGGGACGCCATTTTTTCTCCTCTCTTCGCTCAGAACTGATTCGACTGGTATGGGGCTGAAAACAGCCGCGTATACGTTGGGAAATACTGGTGAGTCCATTCTCGCAAGAGGGCTTCAATATACCAGACTTTGAGCTATACTATCTATGTTCCCAGGCGCACTACGCCTTCTTTTGGTTTCACCCCCCACGATACACACCACATGTAGCCACTGAACACTGGCTAGCGGACCCTATACCACTGGACGGGGTACTACTGTCCAAGATTGAGTCACAATCTAGCGCCCTAAACTCTGTAGAGTGTACACTCAAAGCATGGGAACGAATACTCAGGCGCACACAGACACCATGCCTATATTCTCCATTGCTTCCGCTATCCTATCACCCAGCGATCTCACTGTTACAAGAGGGAATATTTAGGAAATTCACACACACACGCAAAATCAGCTGCTGGGGAGACCTATACCTTGGTGGGAAGTTTCGCACCCTTCAACAGTTATGCTCCGAACCCCCGCCCTCCACTATGGAGACCTTTTTAAATATCCGCTTGCGACACGGGCTACAGACCTGTACCCCTGCCTACCCCTCAGAGCCACCGACGATGGCCCCATTGCATCAAGTGTTGCGCGCATCCTCTGCCTCGCATTTAGTCTCCACGCTGTATCACGCACTGTACACTGACATTACATACCCGTCCTGTCCAGCCCGTGAAAAATGGAGTACGGAAATTGGACTGGAGATAACTGATGCACAATGGCAGTACTGTTGCAGTCAGACTGAACAGATATCTGCTAACAGCCGACTAAGGGTTATTTATTACAAATTCTTACACCGAAGCTATCACACCCCGCTCAGGCTACACAGGTTTGGCCTGAGAGACACAAACAGCTGTGACAGATGCAGTACACCAGCTGCGGATTTTCTACACCTGGCCTGGGAATGTCCTGAGGTACAGACATTCTGGAGTCAAGTTCTAGATGCGCTTGACCTCATGCTCGGCTCGCCCACGTTGAGGACACCCCTGGTAGCTTTGCTGGGATACACTGCACAAACTCCAACCCGACAGCGTAAATTCCTGTCCTTTAGCTTGGTATTGGCTAAACGCCGAGTGGCCTGTAGATGGGGACGAGGGAGAGCTCCTAAATTCAAAGATTGGTTGGGGGACATGATCATATGACAAGACCAAATCAATATATATGCTGAGCTTCTTCCTTGCTCCTCACGACCTCGCGACATCTGGGGTCCGCTGCAGACATACCTGCTAGACCACTCGTCTGCAGAGACAGGAGAGACCTAATACCATTGTTCATGTTGGAATAGGGTGCTCAACACGCAGAGAGATGCTATGTTCACATATATGAACACTGTGCAACACTGAGATCTAGTAACAATATATGGGGCCCCCCTGACACCCCTTAGATATCGCAAATTGTGGTAAAGAATGCGCGGTCTTGGGCCCAGGTTATATGATTGTTTCGATGCCTAATTGTATCTGGCTCATAAGACCCTATATGTGCATCTGCAATAAGTCTCTTCACATATAAGTGTGTTGTTGCTGCATATCCGCCATGAATAAAGAACTTTCAATTGTGCTTTATGAATGTTAAATGTAACTTTCACAAATAAAAATTTAAATAAATATTTTTAAAAAAAAGAAAGAAATAAACCTACTTTAAATATATCTTCGCTTCCGGTGCATCCATTTCATCTTGGTGGCGAGTTGCTGGTGCTCTTCAGCCCACCGACACGTCTCTGGATTACATTTATTTTTTTGTCGGCTAGCGTCTACTCTGCAGATTTGATTGGGCACAGTGAAGACGCGCAACACCAGGCTGTCTTTCGGTGCTAATCCGGCGCCATGCTGCCGATCAGCATTAATTTGCCCCACAGCAGAGAAGCGCATTAGCAGGCTGTCCTTCGGTGCTAATTCGGCTCCAGGCTGCCCTTTGGCATTATTTGGTGGCCCCACGGCGGTGATGCGCACACCAGGCGGCACGTCTCATGACTTCATTGTCAGGCGCGCCAGGTTGCCTGAGCAACATGTCATCACGCTGCACGTCACCGGTGGCCATCTTCTTTTGGGGATAATCTAGCATTTTCAACACGGTTTGTCTGCACAATCAGTGACCGGCACACCACAATTTAAAATTCTACGCTCCTCACGGCTTGCCTACATATTCAGTGACGGGCACACCACGTGTTGGAACCGGCACGTTCAGGTATTGTTGTTTAGTTTGCCTGCATGCTCGGTGACAGCACACCATTTGGTTAAAATGTTGTATTATCTTAACTTTGCTTGCCTGCACGCTCGGTGATAGGCACACCATTTGTTTAAAGTTGTGTAATATTTCAGCTAAGCTTGCCTGCACATTTGGTGACAGGGACATAACACACCATCTTTGTCTTCACAGTATTGCTCATTTTTCTTTGTTTTGATGTCCTCCTATAATGTTAGTCATAACTCTGCCGTGGCAAATTCTCAATAAACACTCACTCTACCTCCATGTTGTTTTAAGTCAACCTGGCAAACCTGCAATAAAATAGGTACATTGGTTCAGATTATTTGAGAATCATCTTGTTGCCATTGATGCCACCAGCTACAGCCCTGCTCGCAAATTTGCTTTGTTGTTTGGTAGCCTTGGTCATGCTGCACAGCAAATTGTTGACAGTTTGCCACCCATTGCTGCACCATCTGGTGATGGTCAATGGAATATATATCTGGAAGCTATTGCTAGATTACGCAAGCAATTCTCTGAAGAACCAAACATAATGCTTGAACGCCATGCTTTTTTCAAACACAAGTAGCAGGCAGAAGAAAATGTTGAGGCGTATGTCTCCACTCGGAGTCTTGGCATTCACATGTGAGTTTGGTACTAACTTGGATATTTACATTTGTGACCAATTTGTTTTCAATTGCACTTCTAGAAAAGTGCAGGAAAGACTCCTAAGTTGTAGAAACCCAACACTAATTGACGTTCTTGACGTCGCCAAGAATTTTACACTCCGATTCTGCTACTGTGAATGCCGTTTCGACCACTGAGGAGTGCAGTGAATCTGTGTGCACCATTACTACTAAGGGAAAGTTCGGGAAAGAAAAAGTTTGGTTCTTGCTATAGATGCGGATCCAAGACTCATCTTAGTAACTCTCCAAGTTGCCCTGCAATTGGCAAGGAGTGTATTCTTTGCAAAAACATTTAGTCACTTTCAAAGTGTCTGTAGGAGTGTCAAACATACAGAAAAAGTTGAAAGTGTGGATGTGGTGACGTGCTGATTCTCTTAATAATGTTATTCTAACTCTAGATTGTGTTCATCAAGATTTGCCTCTTAAAGGTCCCTTGTGCGAGTGTCAGATTGATGATGTTAAGTTAATGGTCATGGCAGACTCTGGGTCACCCATAACCATTTTAATAGACTCCACATTTCATGAGTTTTGGGGTCTTGATCATACCCTGTGTCCCACTGATATCAATCCAAAAGCTTTTGGGGAAAAGGATATTGAGATGCTGGGTTATTTTAAAGCTAAAGTGGCATGTCTTGGCAGGGAGACTCTAACCAGAAGTCTATGTTGCTATTAAGAGCAGGAACATTGTCGGGTAGCAAGACCTAGCAAGAATGGGTTTGCTGCTTGTTCTGGGTTCAGTCGATCAAGTGGTATTGGGTGAGATGCCCATCTCCTAGGTTGATAATCCCCAGGAGACTATTAACAGCATTTTGTCTGATTTTAAGCCACCCTTTGTCAAACATGTGGGTAAAGTCACAGGATTTGTACATAAAATCAAGTTACTTCACAACTCTCAGCCTGTTTCCTAGAAGGTTCGCCCTCTTCCCTTCAGTGCTAGAGAGGAACTAAAGAGCACTCTCAATGAGTTATTTGCTCAGGGAGTCATACAAGCCACGGATTCTTCACAGTGGGTGGCGCCCATTGTTGTAGTGTACAAGAATACTGGTGACATGCTATTTGCCGACTTGCGCGCTCTCAACAGGAATATCATGGTGGACTGCCACCCACTACCCAAACTAAAGGATCTACTGGCTTGTTTAGGGGGAGCGTTGTGGTTTTCCACCATTGACCTTAGGTCAGCTTATCACCAGGTTGCCCTCTCTTCTGAGTCGCAGGATCTGACTACATTTATGACCCCATGTGGTGTGTTCAAATACCTTAGGCTTCCGTTTTGTCTGGCGTCTGCCGCCAGCCTGTCCAAATGCTTATGAATAGCTTATTTAGGAATATAGCTGATGTGCAGGCAAATCAGGAAGACATGTTGATGTATGCCAAGGATTTGGTGGAACATAAAAGGATTCTTAGGAAAGTGTTATTGATCCTCTTACAGAGACGTATGACAGTAAAACTGGAGAAGTGCAAGTTTGTAACCAATGAGTTGGAATATCTGGGGCATACTATTTCATGTGACGGCATTAAAACCAAGGAATCTCTCTGACTAAAGCCATCAGTGATGCTAAAGCTCCAGTGGACAAAGATGTGCTTCGCTCTTTTCTTGGGTTGGCAGAATATTACGCGTGCTTTGTTCCTGGATATGCTCAGTCTGTGGAGCTGCTCAGAATTTTGCTTAGGAAAGGGCAGAGATTTGTATGGTCTGATGAGCTGATCACAGCTTTTGAAAGTGTCAAAGGAAATTGTTACGGCGCCAGCACTGAGTGCATTTTTTGAGTGACACTCGTCTATTATTACTGTAGATACAAGTGCTCATGGTCTGGGTTTGGCGCTTAGTCAGAAGATTTTGTGGAAGCTATTAAACTGTTGCCTTTGCCTCCAGGTCCCTCAAGTCATACGAGCGCCAGTACAGCACTGTAGAACGCGAAGCTTTAGCGTGTGTTTGGGCGGTCCACGAATTTAAGACCTATTTGGGGAACAAGATTTGAGTTGGTTACAGACCATACACCCTTGGTACATATATTTTCCAATTGTGTGCGTGGTAACATGTCCTCTAGGCTTGCCAGACTGATCTCAAAGTTGCAAGAGTACAACTTTATCATCAGCCACATTCCAGGTGGAAAGAACTTTCATGTCGATTGTTTTATCCTCAGCCACATTCCAGGTGGAAAGAACTTTCATGCTGATTGTTGTCACGCATGGCACTTGATGAGGAAGAAGACACCTCTGTTATAGATGATGTTGAGTGTGTTGCCTTGGTTGATGTGATCTCTCAGTAGACGTCTGTAATAAGTGCGCAAAACTAGATCAGTGCCTCTGATAAGGATGTTGTTTTGTGCAAGGTGATTGAGTACACTGTGCAAGGATGGCCTGAGGCAAGGAATTTGGAAGGTCATTTAAAGACATTTGCTCAGATCTCAGATGAGCTGTCTGTGGAAAATGAATTTGTTCTTAGGGGAAACCACTTTGTACCACCTTCCAGGGTACACAACATTATTTTTTCCCAGGCTTACGAAGGGCCTATAGGCAGCACCAAACAATGCATGAAGATCAAGCAGCATTATTGGTGGCCTGCATTGGACAGTCAAGTCAAATCAATGATTGATAAGTGCCCTGAGTGTCTGTTGTCTGACAAGCATTGGAGAAGTATGTGGACTCCACTGTGTCCCACTCCGTTCCCTGAGAGAACGTGAAAGAAGTTGGGGTTAGATATTTCAGGCCCTTACTCCACTTTACCTAGCAACATGAGGTGCACCATTCTACTCATTGATTATCATACTAAGTGGATGTATCATGAATTTGTGGAATCTGCTGATACACAAGCAGTCATAAAATCTTTATTCGTATCTTTGTGCTGGAAGGGTACCTGACTTTATGGACATGTATAATGGCACCCACTTCCTGTCTGAACGCATGAGAAACTTCTTGTCTAGTATGGACGTTAAGCACCTCAAGGTTGCGTTATAATCGCCATCTTCCAATGGTCTTGTTGAGCGTGCCAACAGGCTTATTATAGAAGAGGTGCTAACGGCTCTAGCTTCGGTTCAGGATGTGGCTATATTTGTTGATCAGAAAGTTTGGGGCTATAATACCTCTCCTCATTGCACCACTGAAGTCACCCCTTTTTCATTACTGAAAGGCAGGAATGTTCACACACGCTTGTATCCTTTGTGGTTGAGTGAGAAAACGCACAGAAATTGTGAAATGATTCCATCCAAGGATTTAGTGGCTGCTTGGGTTGCTTCACAGCAGGCTGTTGTGAAGTTGAGGTTTGATGGTGGACACAGTAAACCAATTGTAGGTGTGACAACAGGTGATTGGGTACTGATCAAGAATCCTATTAAGACAAGGAAAGGGGAGTCTAAGTTTTCTGCTCCGGTGCAGGTGGATAAAGTGAGCAAAGGTGCTGCACTCATTCTGGACAAGGGTTGGTGGAACAAGAGGCAGCTGGTTAAATTGCTCCAGGTCAAGTAGCTGTTATGTGCAAAAGGAGAGATCTGGTTCAAAATGCAGATAAGGCACAATGGCTTTAACCTAACCTACAGCCTTCCTTGGACAAACAAGTGGAGGTTAGTGAGGGAGGCATCACATCTGAGAGCACAAGCACTGTTGCTGAGAGCATAAGTATGAGTTTGGTGGGTTCTCATGTTCGGAGAATTCCCAAAAAGTTTGATTTTGTATTCATGTAACCTGTACTTCCCCTTTTGTATAAGTAGCTATTTTTCGGTTCAGATCAAAAGGGGGAAAATGTTGTAATGGATCAAGTTCTTGTTAATGATATGCACGAGCTAAGCAGGCGTGCTCAGCTCATTTGATATTAAATAATGCATTGTTTTGACTTGTGTTCCATGTGCACGGTTCAGAATGTCTGCTAGGGTCCCATTACAGTGGACTGAGCTGTTGGGATCTGATCTGGCAGGACATGTACAGAAATAAACCTACCTTAAATAGATCTCCGCTTCCGGTGCATCCATTTCACTGCTTTAAACAGGATCTCACAGTATGGATCTCTATGTTGATATACATGCTAGTGCCCTATGCCATGTTGTGGTCTATATCAAGGGACTGTGCTCGGACATTGTCTTTCCTAGGTATTCTATAGCCAAAGTGTGTCTGACTTTGACATTATATGAGAAACCTATCCACATTTATTTAGAGATTGTGGACAGGAGAATTTACAAGAACTCGGGTGATAATCCCTTCAGGGCTTCCACAGGTTCTAGTCTTCTTTCCAGGCCCTATACTATAGTAACAACTTAATATTAGGTGCCTCAGGAAGAGGGGAGAAAGACCTATCTAGTGCAGTATCAGTGATACAGTTACTGTCCCCTGTAAATTAGTGGGGCCCCCCAAACTAGTGAGATGTTAAGCCAGGTGTCATTTAAGAATTGAATGGGTGCTGCCTTGGGGCTTGTAGGCCAAACAGGACTACCACTTTTTCACCCAGCCTACCCTTGAGCCATACATATCTGCTTTTAGTGTTCACCTATGGTCATCACACTGGAAAGATATCCAAATAAGAACTCCCTTAACAGACGCTGTCTAACTTTTATGTCCTCTCAAGGGCCTCAGCGACTTCCGCCCATCGTCCTCAGATAGGAGTCTCCTGCAACAAAGCTGTGTGAATCTCTCTGTACTTCAAGAATGCTCAATTTTGTTAATCATTCACTCCCGTACAGAGATGTGGGCCTGAGGTGGCATGGTGAGCAAAAACCACGATGGATTTAACCCAGATCTGTGACTGGGGGTGATACGAGCCACCTTAACCAGCCACGCATAAAAATATTTGTGATATTGATTGCCTCCTTGACTTCTTGTGTTAATTCAGTTTCTTTTGTGTTGGCCATCATTTGGGTTAGTCAGGATTCTACTTCCCAATTTTCTCTTCTATACATTTGTTTGCTACAATAGAGGCTTTTGCTTCCACTTTGCCAGAAATGAAAGCATATTTTTGACTCCCATGTCCTGCAGTGTCTGCTTCAGCCCAGAAGTTATTGCCAGTGTCGTAAACAGCAAAGAGTATAGTCCAGGAATACGTGGACTGTGGTGTTCTCCAATTTAATTAGACCCATCTGCCTTTCCTGTTGCAGTATTACATTACAATCCCTGTAATTTAACAATTTCACTGTTATTGGTCAAGATCAGGCCAGACGTTTGGGCTGATAAACTAGTGCGCTGTGTTCTTTTTATTGTAAAAAGTTTCTGTAGGCCCCTTGAATCGAGTGTCTTCAAGTCAGCTTTTCAATTTCAGACCTTCAGTCTTTTCCAGCAATCCTACTATAGGATTTTTGCTCCACGAGTGCCCCTCGGCACCCTCCATACTATGTTCCAGGAACCGCTCTTTTCTCATGACTATTCATTAACTGGTCACAGATCAGCCATTTCAGGGGTCACTTCAGGTAGTTTGGCTTCCATATGGCTAACTCTGCCTGCAGATTTACATTGATCTGCTTGCAGTAAGTTCACCTCCGTTGCGACAGTATTGATTTCCAGTTCAACTGTGGTCCTAGCTTCCTGTATAGGAGGAAGAATGAAATTGAACCTGTCCTTTGGCATCTGCTTGTGTTGTTGCATAAAGTGCCAGTACATGCGCGCAGAAGCCAAGTTGGCTGGGGATTTTATGATCCATCGGTTGCATGGTAGTCTGTCTTAGTAGACCTCAGCTTCCCCATGATAATACTATGCCTCCTGCAACCCTTCAAGCCCAAGAGGGCACAGTTATGACCAAAGCATCTGCGGAATCAGGTTTCACACTCACCCGTCGGCGCTTCATTTGTGGGCACCACAAAATAGTTCCACTTAACTCTAGAAATGGTGAAATGTCGCTCCGGTCTACTGGGTGTTGCACTCTCACCAGTGTCTACAGAACCTCTGGACCTTCAAAACCATCTTCAATATTCCCAGTTGTAGCCACACTTGTTCTTGGAGAATACTCCATTCATCTTGGGTTCTCTACTGATTTATGTCCCCAGCAAAGTTAGAGTACTTGGGGCAACTGCAATCTGTTGCCCACCCCAGTACCCCACCCCCACCCCAACTCTGGAGCACGCAAATGACCACGCCACACACGGAGCTCTGTAACATATGTATTTATTCTTGGGTATGCAACCTTTAACTGAACACACTACGTCATAAACTTTATTGATCGCACCCAAATACCGCCCAACTGATTACTTAACTTTGTAAGGAGTCTGCCGAGGACCACAAGGGTCGTGCTGCACATGATCGCACAACACTACAACTCCCCCTTTGTTAAATAAAAATTACGGGCAACATATGTACATTAGAGTTCCTCAATGAGTCGTCGAGGTCCCCGCACCAATTTTCCAGATCGAGTTTTACTAAGTGAAGGAGTTGCACTGGCATCATAGATGTTGACTCAGATGCTTGACTTGGGCACTCAGGTGGACTTGTCTCACTCATGATGTCTGGAGCCGGCGAACATCGAGGCAGATGCTTGAAATGTGATGAGTCTCTCGTAATGTTGAGCAGTCGCCATTTATCCTTTACTTGTCTCGACTCAATGGATTAGCATGAAACGTAGTGTTAGTCTTGTGTTTTTGTTTGACTAGGACCCGGCCTCATCCTTCGAAAACCGTGTCCCGAGCGCATCTGCGCAGGCCTTCATCTTGCTTTTGCACGAAGTGTCTGTGACACGAATCTCATCAGTGTCTAATCCTGGGCCTGTGGTCCATTGTGGTAGCTTTGTCCCTATGGGTTTCCCAAAGAGCAAGGTGGCAGGGCTTTCACCTGTTGTAGAATGGGGAGTTGACCGATGGGCTTGAAGGACATAAAGCTGATTTGAGATTGATTACTTTGAGCGCAGCGTGCTGAACCACTTCCTTCAGGGTGCCCATAAATCGTTCAACAATGCCATTTGTCTGTGGCCACAGGTGTGCTTTTCTGATGCTTGACATTCAAGTGACTAAGAAAGTCCTTAAACTCTCTGCTATTGAAGGGTGGACTGTTGTCAGATTTGAGAATGAGGGAACATCCCACACTGCAAAAATACCTTCCATCCTCTCGATGAATTTGTCATGGGTGGTTGATAATAAATCTTTCACTAAGGGAAAACGTGAGTACTCATCAATAACTACCATGAGTTGATGGGGCCATTGTTTAAGGGTCCAAAGAAATTGACGGCAATTTTCTTCCACGTTTGTTTAGGAAGATCAGGCATATTTAGCAGATGCTGTGTTGTCTTGAGAGACCAGCAGTTACACAAGTGACATGCTTTCAGTTCTTTCTCGACTCATTTATCAAGGCGAGGAAACTATACTCTGTCCCTGAGGGCTCTCTTGGTGTCTACAATGCCACAATGTCCTTCGTGTGCCAGTTCATTGACTCGTTGCCTCAGGCTCTCCGGTATGACAATTCTTGAACCTCTTAGTATAATACCTTTTTGAGTGACGGAAAGTTCTTCCTGCACATTTTTGAATTTTTGATATTCAACGTCCTCTTTGAGAGTTTTGAGTATGTTTTCTCCATGATTGCGTTGCAATTATATCCTTGAGTGTCTGTCTGTGTTGGTAGCAGTAATAATTTGCTCAATGGCTAGAGCTGCAGGGGTTGTAGACTTTACTATGAAATTGATATATGCTTCAAATGCTTTAGACTTTGCACCGTGATGCAGTAATGGCACTTGTGAGAAGTAATCTGCGGGGTTTTGATCCTTCCCCCAGCTCATGCACAATAGTGTAATCATTCTCTTTGTATCTCAACCCGCCACCTCTCGATGCGAGGGGGCATCTTAGTAGCTTTTGGATTTCCGAAAATGGTGAAAGAGCCTGGTGGTCAGTGACAAGGGTGAAATGTTTTCCGTACAGAAACACATGAAAATGTTCACATTCCCACACTATGTCCAGGCTCTCTTTTTCTGGCTGAGAATAGGCATGTTCAGTCTGAGATAGACTTCTACTAGCATAGGCCACAATGTGTCATTTGAATGTCCATTGTGTGGAGCAAGGATCGTATCCAAGCCCACCGAGCTTGTGTCCACTATGATCTCATTATGTAACTTTGGATCAAAATAGGCCATTTCAGTTGCATTTTCAATTGCATGTTTGATTTTCTCAAAACTTCGGTCACATTCAGAGGACCACTGGAAGGGAGTGTTCTTCTTTGTCATCTCTCTTAATGAGGCACTTACCGTGGCAAAGTCACAAATGTATCTGGAGCAATAGCTGGTCATGCCTAAGAAGGATCGTAGCATGGTTACATCTTGCGGGGGACAAGTGGATGACAATGCTTGTACTTTTTCAGGGTCAGGAGTCATTCCTCCTTCAGAGAAAACCTGCCCAAAGAATTTGAGTTTGGTTTTGTGAAACTCACACTTTTCTGCATTTGAAGTGAGACCTGCATCAGCAAGAAGACGGCATACTTGTGTAAGAGCTTTGTCATGCTCCTTTTGTGTGGCCCCAAACACTTGTGTATCATCACTGTAGTTAAAAGCATGTTACAGGTTAAATTACTCGGCGAATTACATCCTGAAAAATTTCTGCAGCTGACAACACACCACAGCTGAGTCTTTAGTAGATGAACAAACCAACATGAATTGAAAAAGTAGTAATGTACCTACAGTTCTCTTCGAGCTTGGGTTGATGGTATCCTTTGTTCAAATCAAGACGGTAGAAGACTTTAACACCATTCAGCTGTGTAATCATGTCTGCTATGTGTGTACCTAGATGTCTTTCTTTCTCAATTGCTTTGTTGGCCTTGCGCATATCAATACAAATGTGCACTGCACCTCCACTGTCCTTTTTTTGGCACTTTCACTTTGGGTGAAACCCATGGCGTCTGTCCAGTAGAACGCTTGATGTCATGCTTTAATAATGTATCTAGTTCTTTCAACGGCCTCTTGTAAATGAACAGCAGTCCAATGGTGTTGCTGAGCAACAGGATGAATGTCCCCATTAATGTGAAGTAGCACATTCATTGTCTTGAGTTTCCCTAGTCCATGATACAACGGCGGGAATTGACTATTTCAGAATGAGCATTGATGTAGCGGATGGAGATCAGTCCCATGTCAGCAGCAGTGCTGAAACTGAGTAGACTTGCACTCAACAAAGCACCTGGGAAGACATGAATATACAATTTCCTAGCTATCGTGAGGGAAAGTTTCAGTTCTATTAAGTACACACAGGTGAGGATTATGCAATAACTGTCAATGTTAATGCTCAGCAGCCAAAACCAACATTAAATCAACACGATAAGACTTCAAATCCCATGAGTCTTTGTTTTGTAACAGATCTAACTAGCCAGCCATAGAGTCCAATCAAGTTGATTTCGTGTTTCCCTGTGTTAGTTCTCCACTGGTGCTGTTTGGGTTCGGAGTAGCATGCTACCCGCCAGAAAGCGCTTTAACACCTCATCGGGGATAGCAAGCGCTATATAAATGCAAACCCTTCCCTCTTCCATCCCTCCACTATCCTTTTCAATCCATATAACAGACTAGCATGTCCACCACCCAAATTAATTTCATATTCCCCCAGACTAATTCCCCACTAATTCTTTTTGGTTCCGGAGTAGCGTACTGCTCGCCTAGAAGCGCTTAGACACCTCATTGGGGCTGGCAAATGCTATATAAATGCAAACCTTTTCCCTTCTCTATCCCTCCACTATCCTTCTCAATCCAAATAATAACTAGCATATCCACCGCTCAAATTAATTTCATATTTCACTATACTAATTTCACCACTAATCCTTTATGGGTTCCGTGGTAGCATGCTACCCGCCAAAAAAGCACTTTGACGCCTCGTTAGTGGTAGTAAGCGCTATATAAATGCAATTACAATTACAATATATAACATCAATGATGGAAAAGCATTTCTTTCTTCATGCAGTAGAGATCCTTACATCTTTTAAGCTCAGGCATCTTGCTTCTGATCCATTCCCACCTCAGAAAAAAGAATATATCAACATCAAGGTCTCAAACTGCAGCCCAAACATTTTTCTAAGAGAAAACTTCAAACACATTACTCAAAATAGGATTACAGAATAATATCATGATACAATATTTGACATCAATATAAGATACTCATCCTCACGTCCGTAGATCCGTAAATGCGAGGGAGGGTCACTGTGTGCGAATGAATGCCTGGGGGGGGGGGATAATCCTTGCCTCCGCGTCTTTAATAGAATGGAAACTTTCCTTCACGATAGCTAGGAAATCTTATATTCTATGTCGGGACCGGAGGCTTCAGATTATGCACGTTTATAGCTGGTTGATCACCAGTGAGACCATTCCAGGGATCGGCTTAAAATAGAAGGTCTTAAATGTAGAGTCTGAAGACCAATCCGCTGCCCTCAGGATATCTTCCAATCGTACTCTTAAAGAAAAAGCTTTCAAGGCATTAGCCCCCCTAGCCAAATGTGCCCCAACGGAGGAGGTGTCAATGCCAGCCTCCTGTAAAATCCACTTCACCCATCTGGCGATAGTAGTCACTGAGATCGGCTTGAACGATTTCTTCTTTAGGGCTATAAGTAGTTGCTTCGTTCCCGGAGTACGATACTCTTCGGTCATGGACTCATAGGCCTGAAGACATCTGACCACACACAATTTGGGGTGAGAAGGGGAAGCCTGATAATGCACCACTCTGGAACTCGTTTTGGTTATCCTAGATATAGAAAACGAAACTCCTTCCGGCGTTAATCTAGTTCTCGTACATCTGACACCAGTCTGCAGGAAATCAGACACAAAAGGATCGCCAACTTACTAGATAGCTCTCTGCGCGATAGATATTCATTATCTTGCCATGATAACAGCAAACGTAGCTCCACATAAAACATCCCCTAATGAAGAGTAGCGTGATTTGGTGGGGGGGTGTAGAAAACCGAATGCCTCTCAGTAACCTACATACCAGAGGATGTTTCCCAGTTGGTACCTCGTGGAACGGTAAGTAACCTGCTAAAATAGCAGATCTCCAAGCTACAATTGTGCGATATGCTAGCCCGTCGCCCACCAATTCTGACAAGGTATTCACAATGTGTATTACATCTAATCGCCTCTCTGCGAAACCGGCCCTTTGCGCCCTTCACTGGCTCCCAGTGAAGGAAAGAATTAGCTTTAAGGCCCTCTGTATCGTCCACAAGTCTCTGCAAGGGAACGGGTCTACCTTAATCTCGACAATGTTTCGCCGTTACAAGGCTAACGGGGAATTGCGCTCGGATGAACTTCACTTGGTGGAGGTCCCAAGGATCAAGAGGGCAAGAAGTGGCGGCCGCCTTTTCTCACACAACGCGGCCAAACTTTGAAACGCACTACCACTTCATCTACGCAGGGAACCCAGCCACCCTGCCTTCCGAAGGCAACTAAAAACTCTGGTGTTCCCCTGAGTATTTCTGTTAGTGGTCACTGGTCTAGCCCAGCGCTGGGAGGTCCCCGGGTAGCCATTCGCTATATAAGTGCCCTTTTCATTTCATCTGCCCCCACGGGATCCCGATCCTGTCGCAGTCTCCAGCGTGACCATCTGCTCCACGCTAAAATTTATCTCTTGATCGCAGAGTCTGCCCAAGCTCACTTGATGTGTAGCATAGCTTGTGAAGAGAGGCCTGGGACATCCCCTGTAATCTTACTCACCATCAGACTGAGATTGCCGACCTGAACCAATTGGTGCAAGTTTCCATGATCATCTGTCAGAAGATGAGGAGTCTGGGGAAGTGGGATTGAAAAATCCATAAAAAGTTCCAGAAGAACTGGATACCAGACTTGCAAACTTTCACAGCGGTGTCACCAGGATCACCTCCATTCTTTGACACCTGAACAGCGCCGTGAGTCTAGCAATCATCGAGAATGGCGGGAACGCATACCCCCGAAAGTAGTTCCAGTCCTGAAGAAAGGCAACTGTTGCTTCCACCCAAGGATCTGGATGCCAGCTGAAGAGCAGAGGCAGTTGGCGATTGAGTCGGGAGGCAAAGATATCAACTTGACATGGACCCCATTTGAGCATAATCGCCTGGAATAGAACTGGATCCAGCTTCCAAGCACTGGAGTCTCTTGGATGGCGAACATTCCAATCCACCGTCTGATTCTAACGACCCGGATGATACTCTGCAATAACCGAGATCTTGTTTGCCTGACAGTGGTCCCAAAAATCCCTGGCCACATCCGCTAGCACCTTGGAGTGAGTGCCCCCCCCATGCGATTTATGTACCGAACTGCCGACACATTGTCCATCTTCAAGAGGATGGAACAAGAGAAACCTGTTGGCTGCCAGGCTCCAAATCGCAAACGACCCTGCCGGAAGCTCTAGACAGTTGATGTATAGAGCCCCGTCTTTGTTTGACCACAGTCCTCCGGTGGTAACCTTTCTGCACTGGGCACCCCAGCCGTGATGGCTCGCGTCTGATTCTAAGATCAGGGCATAGGACAAGCCCTTACTGAGATGCAGTGCTTTCAGGCGCTGGAGCACCCTGTAGTGTAGCGGACCTGGAAAAATCACCTGTATAGACAAAGAGAGGAGTTCGACAAGCCTGGCTAGGTGTCGGAGAAAAATGCGTTCCTTCTCTAACGTTCTGCGCAGTTCTCTGCGGATGAGAATCATTTTCTTGTGGGGCAGTCTGAGGAACTGAACCACTGTGTCTATCTCAAAGCCCAGAAATATCAATTTTTTTGTAGGAGTAAACTCTGACTTCTGGCAATTGATGTTGAACCCTAGGTTCTGTAGCAGAGATATCGTCAATTGTAACTGTGCTTCTAATTTGACTCGATCCTGGTGCATTAGCAGGATGTTGTCCAAATAGACAATAAGTCTAACTCCTCTCACATGAAGCCGTGCAATGGCCGGATGTAAAACCGAAAGGGAGACACGTGAACTCAAAGACCTGTTCCCTCCACGCGAATTGCAGGAAGTGTTGGTGTGGGGGAAAGATGAGGATGGTGAGAAACGCATCCTTCAAGTACAATCTCACGAGCCAGTTGTTTGGGAGGAGGATATCCCGAATATGGTGAATCCCCTTAACTTTGAAATGGCGGTATACCACCCACCTGTTTAATTCTCACAGACCAACCCTTGTCTTGTTTTTCCACCAGAAATATGTTGCTGAGAAACCCCCTGTGTAACAAGTCTTGTACCGCTCGGTCGACTACCTGCATGCCCTCCTGTGAGAAGACTAGGGGTTTTGGGTCTTGTCCCTGCCGGGGGGGTACCATAGAACTCTATGTGGGAGCTCTCCACTGTTTGCAGTACCCATGCGTCCCCTGTGAGCAAAGCCTACATCCGGAGGAACCACCGTAACCTGCCACCCACCTCTGGTAGGGAAAAAGGGGTATCGCTTACCGTTCAGGCGCCAGGGACGTTGTTGGCTCCTCTGTAGGTACCTCTGCCGCCGTAGCCTCGACCGGTGCCCCAGGTGGGGTAGAAACCTCGGTACGCACTTCTTTTGGTCTTGCCAGTGCAGGGATCTTCTGGTTTGAAACTTGTGGGGGTTAGTATTATACCCGCGGCAGGAGGAGCGCCCCTACCTCTTCAGGCCCCACCAAAAACCTTCTGGTTAAACACCTTCCGGATTGACTGGTGGGCCTTAACCAGAGAGGAAAAAGTTGTCATCAATTTCGTGAGCTCCTTAATGACAGGGTCTCCAAATAGACCCCCATCTGCCACTGCCCCGGCCTATGTGGTGGCCAGTTCTCCTAGCTTGGGGTAGATCTTAATCAACAAAGAGCTTCACCGCTCGAACGATAACGCATAACTTGCATTCCCCAGGAAGCATAGCACTCACTGAACCCACCCTGAGAGAATGACAGGATCAAATAGCTCGCCTGACTCGCAAGCTGCCTCTGCCATGTCGAATATTTTAGTGTATGGCCCCAGCAGATCCAGGAGTTTGTTCTGGCAGGACCTCCAGGATCAGTCCAGACCCTTCTGCGGATCTTTAATAAACTTGGTGACAAAGGTTGCCATTTTGCCATCGATTTGTGGCGTACAGGACACCTTGCCAGCCAGAGACGTCTCGGGCACTCGCCCTTGGCCGACCCCTGACCTTGTCCATTGGTTTTCGAATGCAGGAAGCCTCATACGACGCCACTTTGGTGGCGGGAAACCAGTCAGTAGAGCGGGGCAGTAGATCTCATTAGGATCCAGAAGGTCCTGGGAGCCCACCGCATCTTGTGGAGTGTCTGCACCCTGCTCTTCCAGCCTGAGCTGTTTGGCGACACCTTCCGGTCACCAGGGTCTATCGGGACCTTGTTCATCACCAGAGTCCTCATCAGGGTTCTCAGAGCCTTCCCCGGTATTATCATCCACCTCCTGAGGAGAGTAGGCATCATCTTTGTCGGGGGTAAACCCAGGCTGCAAGGTGTCCAGGCGCTCTCAGAGGAAAGCGTTATGTAGCCTTTCAAATGCATCTGCTTGGGGGTGGTAGCCTTGGCCTCCGTTTACCCTGCCGGGCACCCTGAGTGTCACGAGTGGGTTCAGTTCCCACACCTTCCTCTTGCTGTGGTACTACATTATGTTGGGCTGTAAGTTGTACTATTTGCTTACTCAGGGGTTGTAAGGCTGATTAAATCGCTCTCTGGAGGGAGAAGTCAATGCATCTACCAGCTCCATATGAATGGGGGAGGAGAGGTTGTTCCTCGTCCCCAGCACCCCAGTATTCTTCATTAGAACCTGCCATGGATGATCAGGTACCACAGTGCTTACAATGCAATCCAATATTGAATAGGGTGAAACCCTAGTTTACGTCACAGGAAAAAGTCCCTAAACCTTATGCACTATTGTAGAAATGGTAACCCCCCTCTTACCTTGGACATTGCTTGTTTCTGGCAGAGGGTCAGGAATTTACAGGTTTCAATTTTTATTTGAAAAAAATTCAGGATGAGTGCACACGCCCTCTAATTATAATGGGCTAGACAATTAACTATGCTCCGCGTTAAGGACCATGTAACTGGAGTAAGGAAACCCAACTATGGAGGACACCAAATGATAGTAGGAGCATAATTGAAAGGCTCACTTTCCACGCACTCGTCTTCAAAATGACTCGAGATCCCTTCCAAGGGAAACGAAGCCAATCAGGCGCACGTAGGAAAGGATTCCAAGAATGACTAGAATGCGGAGTCTCCGTCTGTGCACACTGCACCGCTAGAGGACCCGATGTGCAACTGCTCGCTCAACCGCTGATGACCGTGCGGTTCAGAGCCATACAGATGCCCTCTAGCTATGTCGGCAGGCAACCACAGTCCGCAGAGCCACTCCAACAGCTTCTATTACTAAACACTGTGGTACAGTGCGTTCAGAAAGCGGCAGGGCGCCAAGAACAGTGCAAAGACATAAGAAACATCACATTATCATATGAGTAACATCACCAAGAAAAGCACTTAACTGGCTGCTGAGCAGCAAAGAAAGAGGAAGTGCCTTTCCTTGGTGGATGTTATATATAGTGGACTCTATGGTTGGACTGTTAGATCTGTTACAAAAACAAAGACTCATGGGATTTGTAGTCTTTTATCATGTTGATATAATGTTGGTTTTGGCTGCTGAGCAATAAAGTGGAGAGACTTATTGCATAATCTGAAGCCTCTGGTCCTGACATAGATAGTTGGTGCTTGTACTGCAGTTTTCTTATGCCTCATGGTCGCTGAAAATGACCCTTGACTTTGCAATGCCGTATAAGCAGCCCATGTGTACACCTTTGTTTTTGATAGCGTTAGACGTGGTATTGGAGACAGTTCGTTGTATTTTTCTGCCGGCATGATATTGATCGATGCCTCACTGTCTATAATAAAAGTTATAGGGCAGCCATTCACCTTTAGCGTGATCTTAAGGCACTGTCCAAATGAATTTGGTCACTTCACATGGCGATCTCTCTTTGACTTGTGTTCTTCTTTTCAAGCAGCCAATCCTACATGTGCACGTCGTTCTGTTGTCTACATCACCATTGCATCTTCACTGTCGCATGTTGAGGACGTTGAGCTTTTGGAAGATGAATTTGATGATGATCGACTTCGTTGAGTCTCTACTTGGCTCAATTGATGTTGCCGTTTCGCCTTGTGGGCGTGGCTAGAATGCTTCTGGAACTTTCTGGTGTCAATTTTCTCTTCTCGTTGTGATGCACTTAGTTTCTCTTTTGCTTTGCAGATGGTTATGAAATAGCTTTCTTTCCCAAAGCCTTTGCATATCTGTCCAATGGCAGGACATTTACCTTTGTGTAGAAATGAGAATCCAAATCGGAAACAATTTATTTTTCTTCGGAGACATTGTCTTATGCGCCTTCACTTTGTGTTTCTACTTAGGTTTCATAATCAACGCTGATTCATTCTGGGCTGTTCCAGCTTCCATGTCAGCAGCCTGTCATTCTGCACATTTCTCAGCTCTTGCAGCCATGATTACCTTTTATAGACTGTCTCTCTCAGCATGCATCCTCTGAACGAATCAGAGAGGCAACCATCGATGACTCTGAGACGCATTGCTTCTTCGTCATTGAATTCACAGAACTTGCTGTGCCTTATTTTTTATCTGTTATTGAGTTTTATGTCTTACAACAATTATATGCGGTTTGCACATCTGCTGTAACGACTTACAGAGCAATCACTAGTACAGTGTTTACAAGACTCGGGCACATGGGGTACAGTCAGTTACGCTAACCAGTTGTTAGCTGTATCAAAGGAGATGTACAGATAATAGCACTTATAAAGATGTAAAAAAACAGTGTACTATTCCAGATAGTTGGTGTGCTACAACCAATAGATCCCAGTAATGAGGCTATTTCTGTACCCACCAATAAACAGATAAACTGAGCAAAAAACTATGACAAAACATAAACAGTCCCTCCACCCATCTTGGCCCTCCCCTCAATAAAGCCATTCGACATGTATTGGACAATTATTCAAGGCACGCATGGCATGTTTATGTTTATGGATTTATAGAGCGCATAGCTGCCCAAGGGCTTCCCAGCGCTGAGAGAAATTGACTGAGGTAGCCTGGGTGGTTACGGGAAGAGCCATGTTTTGAGCTTTTTTCTGAATGCCAATTCATCAGTTATCCTGCGCATTTCCCTGGGCAGGGAGTTCCATAGTCTCGGGGCCAAATACGAGAAGGATCTTCCTCCCCATCTGGCTCTCTTTATCCTGGTCTGTTTCATAAGTAGATCTGTGGAGGATCTTAGGTGTCTGCCTGGGATGTAGTGTGTGACAAGTTTTTTAATTAACGGTGGTCCTTTATTATTCATGGCTCTGAGTGATGCAGAGTGATTTGAACTCTATTCTGGCCTTTATTGGGAGCCAGTGTAGTGTCCTCAAGGCTGCCCTAGCAGACTGCTGTCTGGGAACGCGGAGAAGTATCCTGGCTGCTGCGTTTTGTGCCACTTGTAGTCTGTTTGTGACATAGTTGGGTGCGGCAAGATACAAGGAGTTGCCATAGTCCAGCCGAGACAATACTAGGGCCTGTACCACCGTTCTCCGTGAGGTTTCGGGAATGAGCGGTATGGTCTTCCGTAGCATTCGCAGTGCTCCGTAGCATGACCCTGATATTTTTCTAGCTTGAGTCTCCATGGACAAGTTTTTGTCCAGCCAAATTCCCAAATTCTTTACCTCTGTCTTTGGGATCGGGGTATCTCCCAGTTCGTGGGGCCACTTAATTGTGTTTCTTGGGACCTCTTTATTGCCCAGGACCATGAGCTCTGTTTTGCCTCCGTTCAGTTTTAGGCATCCATTGTTCATCCATTCTGCTACTTTCACCATACAGGGTGCCAGGTTGTGGTGCCTCGATTGGGGGCCCTCCGTCACAGATAGTATCAACTGGGTGTTATCCGCGTATGACACTATTGACAATCCCAGTTGAAGCACTATATCTGCCAGTGGTTGCATATACAGATTGAATAGTGTCGGGCTCAGTGAGGAGCCCTGTGGGACTCCACAAGAAAGTTGGAGGATATCAGAATAATGCTCCCCTTCCATTAGTTAGAAGGATTTGCTTTCTAGGAATGAGGTTATCCAATTTAGTGCGGAGCCTGTGATCCCGGCTTCCTTCAGCCTGCGTATCATTGTCTTATGGTTCACCGTATCAAATGCGGCGCTGAGGTCCAGGAGCAGAATAGCTGCTGGCCCTCCCTGATCTAGGATTCCCTTCAATTCCTCTGTCGCCACCAACACAGCTGATTCAGTGCTATGTTGGGGTCGAAAGCCCATTTGAGTGGCATGCAGTATCTGATTATCCTCTATGTATTGGGACAAAACCTGATTGCCATGTTTTTCGGTTATTTTCCCTAATAATGGCAGGAGTGAAATAGGTCGGTAGTTCCCTAATTCCGATGGGTCTAGCTGGGGCTTTTTAGCAATGGCCGAACTATAGCGTGTTTCCAGGATTTGGGAACCATCCCTTGTGTCAGGGAGAGTGATATAAGTGCTGCGGTTGTTGAGATGGTCTTTTACCTCCCTGCCTCAAGATATCTGGCGGCATTGGGTCTAGTGGGGAGCCAGATTTGATCTTAGTCAGGATGGCGGTCATATCTTCCTCACTTAAATCTGTAAAGTGGTCTAATCTCCTCCCTGTATTACTTTCCACGCCATCTATGTTGCATGGTTGCAACTCTCCCTGATTTGGGCAGTTGTTTCCTAACAGGGAATTATATATAATTTCTACTTTGTTCTTAAAAAAGTTTGCCATCTTATTACCTCTCTCCTTGGAATAGGCGGGACTGTTTGATTCTTGCTCAGGGGAAGTGAGTGAGCGCACTATTTTAAAAAGCTCTCTCGCCGAGTTAGCTGCTGAATGAATTTTTCCTTCGAAGAATTTGGCTTGAGCTTGGAGCATCTCATTGTGATACTGTCTGATGGCTTTCTTGTATTGGCTTTTTATAGCGGGGTCATAATGTTGTATTCCGCTTTAGGTGTCCGTAAATAGGTTTTCCTGAATCATGTCCTTCTATAGGCACAATTCGCATTGCCCTTATATAGGCATAGAATCCCTGTCCTTATTTAGGCATTAACCGTGCACTCCAAATACAGGCATGGTCACCGACATCCGTCCACCCTAACATCACAACGAGTTCTTAGAAACCAGACCCTTAAGCTTCGGGAGTTCCCCTAGCACAGGACTATTGATTTCTCCAAGAACTCATCTATTATGTATGAACCGTTATACCTTAAGGGTTCATTCCTGACGTCTTCCTCTGTCCGACTTCACGTCAATGCTAACATTCCAAGGCACCTACCAGGTATAAATATACCTTCCCTTGCCCAAGCAAGTTAGAGGAGACCTCGACTTCAGAGGAGCCCGTATCCCGGCCTGACGCACTGAGAAGACGCTGTCATTCCTGCACGCAGACGAATCCAGCTTCCAGTGTTCTGACTCCCTTCGCGGGGTGTTAGAGTTCCAGATCCGGCAAGAGATTCCCACCTCTCTCATTCTCAAGGTATGGAGCTGACTAGAACCTAGAGGGACTCTTGGCATACTAGACTTAACATACTCTTAGTATACCAGACTAGAGAATACTCCACCTACTTCTACCTTTCCCTACACCTAGACTAGGTTAGGTACATTGGGGTAGAACTAGCTTAGAGACGCATCGTATGAGTACTCACATTTTTAGCTCATGTTATTTATGTACGTAAATATATGCTAAAAGATAATGCTAGCGCAGTATTATTTATTTCTACTGCTTACACTGTACATCATTTATCTTGCATACTGTCTTGTGATCATAACAGCACATATCTCTTACACGAGAAACAAGACTGTTCAATAAAACCATTTTTATTGAAACGCCCGTCTTTCCTTTCTGTGTAACTCTGTAGAAACTAAGCATGCACGATTGACTGAGTGAAACTGTTATCTATTGTTTCCACAATTCTGAGACGTGTCCCGATTCTAAAGGGAAACAAAGTTGTCATGTTTTTCGGTTGCCAGAAACTACTCCCTTCTTGTTCTCAAGGAGTTTCTAGTGGCCTCTGAGCTAGCTGGCACAAGTAATTAAGTTTAATATACTCGATAGGGACATACCGACCTTAGTCCTATGTCAAGCCTATAGGTTATATTATTCCAATACGCAGAGCCTATTAGGGAAATAGGAACTACACTACATGGCGCCCAAACGTTTGGTAAGGCAGTAATTTAACGCTAGATACTGAGTAACTCAGTCGTGCTTTTCTCAGAGACCCCTACTCACATACTCCATAAGACGTCTGGAGTGGGTAGGGTTAAATATCTGCCAAAGCTAAATAGGGAAGCACCCTATATATTAGTTGTTTGGTTTGCTCAACGTTGAAGAATACAGTGTTCCAAAATATTGTGCACCTTATCTTTTTGTTTCCTTGAAACTTGTTCTACATTTTTCAAAAAACAAATGTCCAACCGGGACAATGTCACCGAAACCGGTGGAGCTACGGCTGACCCAGTCATAGCAGTTTTTAACTTTACAGGTTTAAATGAACCTGAGGAAGGTGTTATAGACATCAATCCAAACTTAAGAAGAGCCATCACTCTAAAACTTATAAAACACGGCCTACCGCCAAGAGGCGGTAGAGCAGTTTTCGTGATAGAGGCACACGAATCCTTTCAGACAGAGGTATTCTATTCATGGGTAATATTTCCTGAATCAAATTCAGTAACAAGACTATTTCACTTCTACAAAGAAGATGAACCACCAGAGGAATATATTCCTTTCGAGGATATTGAAATTCCACTAACATACCAGGAGCATCAGCTCTGGTTTAAAGGCGCCCTAAAACATCACAAAAACATTACCAGGCTCTGTCCGCTAGGTAGACCAGGAGCAACATGGCCGATTCTAGCCGGCTACACTCCTCATCCTGACCTCGAAATAATGTCAGAAGAGGAACTACTTACTCAACTTACAGAGTTAATAAAAATTTACAGACAATTGGTCCAATATGTCATGCAGACTTTCACAGTCCAACCACCATTAACACTTCCAAATCAAACTCCTCAACAGGGGAATACCCTAAAAATTACACCACAGACTCTATACGCAGTCATGGGTAAAATGCCCACAAAACGTGAGCAAATTCCATTCTGGATAGCTAAAAAAATTACTCAAATAGAAGCAGTATTTCCAAATACTAGCCCTTATGAGAAACACAGAATCCTAACAATCTGTTTACCAATGGGGATCACACCACAACTGGAAGACTGCACCACTTGGGGCTCAGTCTTTGCTGCCATCTATACTAAAACACATGGTATTCCGTCAATTGCAGTTATACCTGATGTCCTGAAACAAATTCAAAACGAATACGGGGCAGAGCCTGCTCTGAATTTAGGTATGAAATTACTGAAAAATTTCGACCAGGTCTCAACAATAATATTATCTAATATTAAAGGAGAGGCAGCAGCAGTAGCGATCCGCCAACGATTAAGGGAATTCAATGTTACAGAACATCAAACAGAACTACCCAGAATAATAGAACAATCTTATGCAGAATTAGGCAGAGATAGTTTGGGTGGAAGACCAGTGAAGCCAAAACTATCTGAAAGTCCTGAGAAGGACTCTATTAAACAAACTCCTACATCTTCTAAAAGAAGTGGGAAACTAATAAACAAAATTCAAACGAGAAACGTTCTCAATCCCGAGGTAGGTCTCCTCAAAAGGAGCCCTCTGAAAGGAGGTATAACCTCAGGAATAGGGATAATTTGAAAAAGCCTGACAGGTATCAAGATACTGATACACGTTCCTCTCGTACCTTTCAGATATCGTCACAGACATCGGAAAGAAGAGGACGGTCAGAACATAGAGAAGAACGCGCGAAATCGAAAGACGACAAACGCGTTCCGAAAAATAAATCAAATCCTCAATTCTCCAAAAAGAAGGTAGCAGGTCTGAAGATCAGACATGCCGAGGATACTGAGAACACAACTCAAGAACGGAGAATGGGCTCAGACAATGCTGGACAGTGCGGCAGAAGTCACAATAGCTCGCCAGAACCTGAAGGAACTTCTGGAGATAGTGGACTTGAATGAGTACATTACAGTTGAGACTGTAGACACCAGGGTTAGTACTCCACAAAAGTTATATGAAATAACACTCCGGATGGAGGGAGACATACCTAGACAGGTGAAAACACTCTTTTGGGAAAAACTTTCAAGGGGTTATGATATACTTCTAGCAGAAAAAGACTGGCCACCACAATTTGTCAGGGAGTGCCCACATGGCGAGGACATTATTATGCCTGCCTTCTCCAACCATATTCCAATTCACCTAAAATGTACTTATGCCAGGAAATGGGCAGTTGCCCAGGCCCCAGCATTATATAAAAATCATGTAAGATGGGATGAGGACTCACCTCACCATAAAATACATCTAAAAAATGAACCTACTGCACAAAGGCAGTACCCAATCAAGCAAGAAGCTAAAAAACAGGTCAGGGAGATCTTAGATCAACTTGAATACCAAGGGGTGATTGAAACATGCACCTCTTCAATGAACAATCCTTTGTTTCCTGTCTCCAAACCAGACAACACCTATCGTCTAGTTTTGGATTACAGACACTTGAACACTTGTTCTAAAACATTTGCAGTACAAAATGCACATAATACAGCATTAATGAATAACATTGTGCGTAAAAAATATAAAACCACATTGGACATCTCAAATGGTTTCTTTTGTCAAAACATAGCACCTGAAAGCAGGTACTTAACAGCTTTCTCAATAATGGGGACCCAGCATCAATTTTGTCGACTCCCACAAGGGTTCAAGAACAGCCCGGGGTTATTCTCAGCGAGGGTAACGGAGTTACTACACATTTATGATAATGAGGCATTGTCATATGTCGATGACATCTATCTGACAGACGATGACCTGGATAGGCACTTGAACAGGGTGAGCACCATTATACTGGGCTTCGCCTCTGAGGGCTATAAGTTCAACTTTAAAAAATCCAAAATTGCCCATCTCAATGTCCTTTTCCTAGGATATGAGCTTTCAAGTGAAGGCAAGAGCTTGGCAGCCAACTTTTTAGAAAGGTGTGCGCTGCTCCAACCTCCAAAGACGCAGAAAAATGTACAATCCATCCTGGGTTTCCTAAATTTTGGAAGAACTTACATTCTAAATTACGCAGAAAGGGTTAAACCTCTCTACGCACTAATCAAACCTGATTTTTCAATCAAAAATTGGACACAGGAACACACAGAAATCTTGCGTTCACTCCAAGCTAACATGTTAGCAACAAATCACTTACAAACACGCGTAAGTCAAAGCAATTTAGTGATCCGAATAATTTCGGGTCAATGCGGATTCACCTACTTAACATTTAATGAGAGTGAAAAAGTACCACTTGCATACAAATCTCGTTTGTATACACAAGCAGAAATGCGCTTCACTTCAACTGAAAAAATACTGACAGCAGTTCAAACTGCAGTAGCAAAAGAAAGAGCTCTAGCCCAAGGGAAACGCATTATTGTCGTAACCCCAGTGCCGGCCTTAGAGGCGATAACAAAAGCGAGCATTCCAAATGCTAAAGCATTACATCCGAGATGGATACAATGGGTTAATTCTCTTGCTGCACAGATGTTGAATATGTTTTTGATCCTGATTTAAAAACACAAGCGTTCCTGCAATATGAACATGAATGTCCTCTGCCCACTGAGATTCTGCCTCTCGATCAGTATGAATTCATAATTTACACTGACGGATCCGCACCACCCGCAACCGGGAGTAAGCAAGCTTGCAGTGCAGCGTGCGCAATCGTTAAAGGTCGCATGCGCGATGGCAACTTCAGACCTATGGTCACAAAAACCCAATCTCTAGGAGATTGTACAGCTCAGCGAGCTGAACTACAAGCATTCAAACTGGCACTTGAAAGTACAGATCGAGAATTCCCCACACTAATAGTGTTCGATCCTTTCTACTGTGTGCAGTCGTATAATGAATATATACAAACTTGGCTTGAAAATGGGTTCAAAGATGCAAAAGGTGGCACAATAAAGCATAAAACACTTTGGGAACAAGTAGTTCAGTTAAAAAACGAACTACCAAAGGCTCACGTGATCCACACACTGAGTCATCAACGTGATGGCGTTCACATTGCAGGGAATTCATTGGCTGACGAAGCCGCAAAGGGGGCTGTTCAGACGGCTTCCGTAGCTGCGATCACTCGTTCAAAAACGAGAATAGACAGTGAGATAATGTTGGCTGTCAATGCTTCGAGCAAAGGCAGTGGTGAAGCGTTACCGAAAAAGTTTCCACTCAAGTACTCTTATGTAATTGATGCGAACAACGTTCCTTTTGCTCGAATCCCTGGAGTGGGGGATAGGGTAATTCCAAACAAGGAACGTAGATTAGGACTAATCCTAGCAGCACACAAAGGGATAGCCTCTGCCCATGCAGGCATTTCTGCAACAGTATCTTTACTGAAACAAAGATATTGATGGCCTGGCATTAGGAAACAGACCAAGAACTATGTCCTGCGCAGACACCCCTGTTAATTTCAGACAAACCATTAGCTTGTGTTTACCTGGACCACTGCGGTCCCTTGCAAAGGGACGGTAACTATAAATCTATAATGGTCGCAGTGGATTCTTGCTCTAGGTTCCTATGGATATGGCCTCAGCGCTCGGCTGACGCTCGAACTGTTATAAAAGATTTGCGAGTCTTTATCGGCACATACGCAATAGGCACGCTACATTCTGACCAGGGCCCTGCGTTTAGCTCTCGGGCTTACAAAGAAGCCATGGCCAGTCTGGGCATTGCATTGCGGTACTCCTCTCCGTTTCATCCTGAGGGAAATTCTGTTGTGGAAAGGAAAAACCGGGACATAAAGCAGTCTATAACAGCTAGGGTATTAGGTTCGGGTGATGGGTGGGTCAAACATCTTTATGGGGTCCAACGCTCATTAAATAATTTGCCAAGAAGTTCTCTAGGGGGGGGTCACTCTATATGAGGTCCTATTTGGGACAAGAATGTGGGTGCCAGATCTAGAATGTAGAGGCACAGTGGTGGAAAATAAACCCTTTGATATCAAAGATCGTTTGGCTGTTTTACAGGATCTAAATGAACTAAGATCGAAACAAAGCAACGTATTCCTGCAGCCAACCACCACTGGGGAAAAACCAGCGGTCCCAGCAAGGCTTGTCTGGATTCCAAAAGTTGGGGATCTAGTCAGAGAAAAAATTGCGGACAAGAAGGAATTTGGACCTTCTTACAGACAACCAGTACCTGTCCTAGCCATACACGGAACAAGAATAGTACTTCTGCCGCCCCTTGCTGGAAAAAAGGAGAAAAGATTTGTGTCCATCGACCTCATCAAATCACAGTATGTGGCCAATACTAAATAGTAGGCCTCGTGGACTCCGATCTGTAGCAGACACACTCCTCTCGCTACTATCTAAGAGGTTCAGACTGAAAGACTGATAACTATCGAGAACTCAGCAGTAACAGATGAAGGACTGAGCAACAATGCTATGGAACTCATCCCTCTTGAAACTCAAGTAACAGTTCGTCCAAATACACCTGTCTACACCAATGTAACAAGTGATCAACTGGTTCCAGCGATTTCGACAAATCCTGATGCAATTCCAACAATTGACAGAACTGCTTCTGGCTATTTCATTAACTTTGATACGTTTTCTGAGGATCTGAGTGAGCCTGAGATGTCGCCAGCATCATTGACTTTCAAACAGCAAGTACAAGACTTTCTTCATTTTCTGAAAAAGACTTATCTGGTTTCACGATGGATTGAACTATGGATTATTTCTGAAATATTTTTCTTTCTGCTGTGGCTAGCTTTGGTTATGACTATGAGCGTGCTTATAAATGGCAGATATATCCATGTGAACACTGAAAGAAAAGAAGTGAACTTACTTTTGAAACCTCACAAATCTTCCCATCGTGAAGCAAGAGACTTATCAGCAGTGAACATCACAGCCGTTCCTATACAGGATGGTATAGTGTGGGACAAAACTGATTTCGATATTTTCGGCCCTACGGAACATTTGAACATTCCACATTTATTTAAGATTTCACTAAGTGATTTTGTTTCATCCAGTACCTATTCTGATGATTGGGACTTTGAAACTGTAAATTACATGATGTTTGACCAAGAAAAGTCTGCTGCATTTTCTAATAATGAATATTTAGAGGGTTCATCAGACTATGAACAGCTGTATTGCTATAACCACTATGGTCATCATTTTTTGCATAAATCTGCAACACCTAGAAATGTGTTTATGTTTAACCAATGGGAGCATTGTCCTACACCACCAAACGGTAGTTCAAAGACATTTGCAAAAAAGTTTCCATATTTTTCAGGATACAATACATCTGATCCAGAAACATTTTACTATAGAAATGTAAACAAAACAGGACTGAAAATTATGTTAACTAATACAAAACAGATTTACTCTGCAGCATTTATTGCCCAACTGTCTAGACATGGTTTCGACTTGTGGAAAGACACAATAGACACAAAATCTGTCTGGGGTACTAAAGATTGGCAAGTGCAGGGGATAGAAGCTTTGTTTAGAGCCTGTATCATCCCTCAGCAAATAATGTTTTTGAATGACACTGTCCAACAAACGTCTTGCCTTGGGTTAGCCAAGATCAAAGACATGAAAGCACCTTCTGTACCGACACCTGCAAGTGATAACAATACACAGGCAGCGGTTACAGTTGACACAATACTACAACTCAACAGAACAAATCTTGATTGGAGAAAATGGTTGATCTGGCCCACAGACGCAAACAACTGTCAAGAGAGATTCCTGAATAAAACACAGGGGTTTACTATTCATAGGCCAGACCCACGATACGTCCAAAGACGACATCCGGGGGTAGTAACAACATACAATGTAGGAAAATGATGCCTTGATTGGCTGCAAAAATCTACACTTAAGGATGTGAAACAACACTTATCTTTACTTAAAGAAGACGCAGACCTTAGGGAATTCTTGCTTGGACCAAGAAAACCGCGTCAAAAACGTTTCATATATGCCGGCATCTATGCTGCTTATAATGAAGCATGGAAGGTGTCACAGATGGAGGCCGCAGAACGAATACGTGAACTTGATCGTATTAACTTAGAGAAAACTCTCACTGTGGTCGACAATGGGTTAACAACTTTGTCCTCCAGAATTTATTCATTGGACAGTATTGTATCCTCTGCTATCGACATACTGGAACAAGATTTAGCCATGTTACAACAAGGCCAATCTCAGTTGCGTTCTATTATGTTATTAAGCTGGGCGCTGCAATCTTTGCGTGCGGGCTATGTGCCTTGGCGTTTTATCAACACGACGGCTCGGTTTGCACAATCTAACTGATAAACAGATCAAACTGGCACAAAGGGGAGCAAAGTATACAGTACTGAGCATTGAAAAACTTAAAATTACCATTCACAGTGGCAGAAAAACCAGCTACAGAATGGCTTATTCATGGCAAAATTAGTCTACCTGTGACTACTTTTCAGTTTCAGTATTGCCTTAAACAGATGCAAGCAGGCAAATATGAAAGGTTGGGTAAAGAATACATTAAGACATCCTGGAATTTACCTTACACATATAGATGTTGGAGTGGGGATCGTGAAGTGTTTCTAAGCGGTACACACTGTGAAAGTGCACTAAGCGGTTCACTGATTTGTCAGGACATATCTTTACACGGGGCTTGTAATGGTTCTGTGGCAAATTTGTCCTGCCACCAGCAGGAGTACACCAGTTGCTGTGATTAATCCAACGTTTGGCCAACTTTCTAATGGGAGTTACCTCATGTTGAATGATCAGAGTTGCTGTGGCATGTTGCCAGGCATCCCATATCTAGTAACGGTCAACTCCAGGGTCACTTGCTGTATGCAAGTATTGTTTGCCCCAATAGACACAGTCAGGGAGTCGCCATTATGGCCTTCGTTGAATGTCTCTTTTATACGATTTGATACTTTAAGCAGAATGAAAGCCATGCTTATACAACAATCAGTGCCTTTGACCTCGGCCAAAGAAACCTATGATCTACAAGTTGCAAGGACTTCGGCAGAGATACAGGCTTTAATTTGTACAAACTGCCCTATACATTTCGTAGAAATGATAGGACGTATCTTTAACATGTCTGATACAAGCGGAATTGTACATATATTTAAGACCATCTTTTCCGGACTATTAGCACCTTTCCAGGCTGTCCTCGGAATCATCCCAAACTTCGCACATTCGGTGTTTGGTGGTGTGCCATTAATTCTAGCACTTGTTGCAGGAATTCTGTTTCTATTCCTCCTACTACGCTATGGCAAGCCTATTCGCCAGCATCACTCCGAGCGATGTGGAGAAAGCCCCCCTTGAACAGAAATGCCGTGAGCGAATAGTACAGCTTTTGGGCATGCCTCGTCTACGGGAACTTAATACAACGTGGTTCCTGTCATTCAGACCAATCTGGCAAGATTGCATCTTACCTGTTCTACGCTGCCTGTTTTGCGGTGAAGAATGCGTGCTAGACACCTGTCTAACACTCCCATCTGTCATGCCAACGGATATCGATACTGTGCTGGACCCGATAACGGCCCATGCTGTGTGTTGTCCCCAGAGGCTTCCGATCCTGATGACGGCATTCATTGAGATCTCACAGACGCTTCCGGCTGCTGCTGAGGTACGAGATGGATCAACAGGCACACAGGTAACAACGGACGCGAACATTGCTTCTTCTGCTGAAGGCGATGTTTCTCATCTCTGTGCAATTAACCTTCTGAACGAGGTGTTCCAAATGTCACCAACTTCGGTGGACGATATTTTGGCTACGGAAATAGATGATCTAATGTTTACGCCAGACCCATACACTGACTTTGATTCGGCTCACAGTGTACCAGGGCAACAATGAAATTTGGCCTTCATATTTTCAAAACTTGGAACTATTCCCAGAAATTGAACTTTTTCTTTTTAAACATTTTTTTGACATGGCAAATTAACAATCTGCTTACAGTAGAACTAGTCTTATAAAACGGACTTCTTTGAATACTTCCAGGGACACATTGTCACCTTACTTGTCTAACATTTCATTTAATTCCATGATATGGAATGGCTTTGATTTTGAGAACTTATCGACCATTTCGTCATATGTATATATTTCTGTTTCATTCACGTTGCATTTTACTTCCATTATATGCTTAGAATGAAACCGATGCTTTAAATGTACAGTACCAATTGCATTTCAACAGTTTTGAGCTTCTTTTAAAATGCTTTTAGAAATGTTTTTAGCAATATGTGGTACTCAATTTTATGTTTAGCATTTAAATGTTTAGCATTTAGTATTATCGTTCATTCGAAATTGGAGTGGGTGTTGTATTCCGCTTTAGGTGTCTGTATATAGGTTTTCCTGAATCATGTCCTTATATAGGCACAATTCGCATTGCCCTTATATAGGCATAGAATCCCTGTCCTTATTTAGGCATTAACCGTGCACTCCAAATACAGGCATGGTCACCGACATCCGTCCACCCTAACGTCACACGAGTTCTTAGAAACCAGACCCTTAAGCTTCGGGAGTTCCCCTAGCACAGGACTATTGATTTCTCCAAGAACTCATCTATTATGTATGAACCGTTATACCTTAAGGGTTCATTCCTGACGTCTTCCTCTGTCCGACTTCACTTCAATGCTAACATTCCAAGGCACCTACCAGGTATAAATATACCTTCCCTTGCCCAAGCAAGTTAGAGGAGACCTCGACTTCAGAGGAGCCCGTATCCCGGCCTGACGCACTGAGAAGACGCTGTCATTCCTGCACACAGACGAATCCAGCTTCCAGTGTTCTGACTCCCTTCGCGGGGTGTTAGAGTTCCAGATCCGGCAAGAGATTCCCACCTCTCTAATTCTCAAGGTATGGAGCTGACTAGAACCTAGAGGGACTCTTGGCATACTAGACTTAACATACTCTTAGTATACCAGACTAGAGAATACTCCACCTACTTCTACCTTTCCCTACACCTAGACTAGGTAAGGTACATTGGGGTAGAACTAGCTTAGAGATGCATCGTATGAGTACTCGCATTTTTAGCTCATGTTATTTATGTACGTAAATATATGCTAAAAGATAATGCTAGCACAGTATTATTTATTTCTACTGCTTAAACTGTACATCATTTATCTTGCATACTGTCTTGTGATCATAACAGCACATATCTCTTACACGAGAAACAAGACTGTTCAATAAAACCCTTTTATTGAAACGCCCGTCTTTCCTTTCTGTGTAACTCTGTAGAAACTAAGCATGCACGATTGACTGAGTGAAACTGTTATCTATTGTTTCCACAATTCTGAGACGTGTCCCGATTCTAATGGGAAACAAAGTTGTCATGTTTTTCGGTTGCCAGAAACTACTCCCTTCTTGTTCTCAAGGAGTTTCTAGTGGCCTCTGAGCTAGCTGGCACAAGTAATTAAGTTTAATATACTCGATAGGGACATACCGACCTTAGTCCTATGTCAAGCCTATAGGTTATATTATTCCAATGGGCAGAGCCTATTAGGGAAATAGGAACTACACTACAATAATTTTTTCTCCAAAGTCTTTCCAGTTTTTTGCAGGCCTTTTTTGTCTGGATTAGGTTGTTGTTGAACTAGGCCGCTTTTTTCCTAGACGTTTGACTACTTGGTCTGGTTCTTTGCGGGTGTTGGGCTGCTACATTGTTAATCCATTCTGTCCACCTCTTGTCAGACTCTTCTATGTTATCTATTATGCCTGGGGCCTGGGCTTCTAGATCATTTACTATGTTATCATTTAATAATTTAGGCCATTTATTCCTAGTTTTGGTTGGTTTGTCACCTAATAGCTGTGCCTGGGGGTTATCTAAGGTGAAAGGAATAAAATGGTGGTCAGTCCATGGCATTGGCAAGGGTGTCCCTACCATTAACTTGGGTTCATTGGAGAAGATGGCATCTAATTCGTGTAGCCCTAAACTGTCTTCGCAGTGCAAGGTGACACTTTCTGCCTGAGCCCAAGTCGTAAGAGATTGCGTCCAAGCCGCAAGCACTGGGGGGGTTTGTGCGCACTCCATTGCCGAGTGATGAGGCGCTTGGCCGTTATTAGCCCTGGGTCAAGGAAGCGAGATGTGACCTTCTTTTTCTTGGTCCTTCAATAGAAACCTAGGATGGATACCTCCAAGGTGTGCAGCGCCAAGCGCCCTGTGCAGGTGGACAGCTGGTTTGTGACTCTCCACCAGTAACGCTGCAGGAATTGGCACCCCCAAAGCATATGCAGGAGGTCAGCGTCTACCAGGTAACAGCGGGGCAGGCAGTGTCTGTTCGCCGGAAATATTGGTTTATTTTTGCTGAAGTAAGATATGCCCTGTGCACAATATAGTATTGTTTTAAGGCAGACTCTGGCTTTGCAGGGGACATGGACCGGGCCCTTCAGCAGTGTTTCTATTCCTCGTCAGTACAGGGGCGAGCCAGATCTTCCTCCCACCTGCGCTGGAGGGGCGTGAGCTGTGGCCCGGCATGAGAGCGCAGCGAGTCCTCAAACTGATCTGGGGTCTGCCTGGTCCCATTACATGCAGGTTTTGCAGAGTGAGGTGTGTTGGGAGTTCCAGGGCCATGTCACCTCATCTACTTCCCAATGCGCTCACTAGTGAATTGTATAGGAGGAAGTGGCCCGGTGGGAGGCAGTCTTCTATGTTATCTATTATGCCTGGGGCCCTGGGCTTCTAGATCATTTAGTATGTTATCATTTAATAATTTAGGCCATTTATTCCTAGTTTTGGTTGGTTTGTCACCTAATAGCTGTGCCTGGGGGTTATCTAAGGTGAAAGGATTAAAATGGTGGTCAGTCCATTGCATTGGCAAGGGTGTCCCTACCATTAACTTGGGTTCATTGGAGAAGATGGCGTCTAATAGATGTCCTTTTTCATGAGTGCTCCCTCTGACCAATTGCTTGAGTTGTAGGGCTTCCATGTCTTGTATCAGTCTACTTGAGGTGTTGCTGTCAAGGGACTCTAGGTGGAAATTGAAGTCCCCTAGTAATGTGGTGAACCCCGTGCTGGCCACCGTAGTAGCTATGGTATCAGGAAATTCCTCTAAAAAGGGGTTCGAAGTGCCCGGAGGTCTGTAAATTAGTGTCCCTGAGAAGGTGGTATTGGGCGAGAGTTTGATGCTGAAGAGTGAAGAATCACAGTTCGTGATGGGCAGGGGTGTTGTCATGCATCCATATTCCTTTCTGTATATAATAGCTACCCCCCCTCCTGTTTTCTCCCTTCTATCTTGTCTCCTGATTGTAAAGCCTGGAGGGAGTACTTGGACTGTGTCTGGAGTGGAGCATTCTTTCAGCCAAGTCTCTGTCAGAAATAGGATGTCAAGTTCCTCATTTTCAATGAGCATCCTAATTTCTGTGGTGTGTGCTGGTAGCGATCTACAATTAATGAGTCCCATTTTCCACTGAGCTTTCCTAGTGGTCCTGTCTGTTTGATGGGTATTATCAATAGTCCTCGTGCTGACCTTGGTGGAGCAGTTTGGACAGGACGTTTCCTTACCTATCAGGCTGGCTATCGGGGGGAGGTGTTTACAACGGGTGGTCCCAGAATACCTCAATGCTAGTAATTCTTCCACAGAGTACGTGATGTTAACCTGTTTCTCTGACGTACATCGAGCAGGGTCCCTGGCCCTTGGCCGTGTCCGGACGCGGACGGGCGCAGACGGGCTTGCCTTAGGTGCGCCTTTGGCGCGCCAGCGGTGCGTCCGCGCTGCGGGCTCCATAAATAGGTGAATTGCTGTGAGTTAACTAGAGTGCTGACCTGGCCCTCTCTCCACACGAGGGCGGGTCCTACCCCAATGTCTCCCCTTCCTGCCCCGCCTGGCCGGCCAATCAGCAGCTGGGCGCGCGTGCAGGATGAACTCAGCAATTGCGGTGAGTTTCAAAGCCCCAAATTCGACTTTGCTATAGGTATTTTTTAAAATTCTAAGAGACACAGTAACCAGATGTTATCCTGGGGCCCTGCGTCTGGCAGGCAGTGCACACCCCAAGCAGTTCTAGCAGCGATTGAACCAATTAGTAAGCTGTGTCTTCAGTCTGCTGTGGCGGCGAGTTAGTGCCAGTGCCTGGAGCTGATTAAATGGCAGCTTGCAAATCAACCAGGATAGCATCCCAGTTGGTCGCTATGGGGTATTCGTGTAGCCCTAAACTGTCTTCGCAGTGCAAGGTGACACTTTCTGCCTGAGCCCAAGTCGTAAGAGATTGCGTCCAAGCCGCAAGCACTGGGGGGGGGTTTGTGCACACTCCATTGCCGAGTGATGAGGCGCTTGGCCGTTATTAGCCCTGGGTCAAGGAAGCGAGATGTGACCTTCTTTTTCTTGGTCCTTCAATAGAAACCTAGGATGGATACCTCCAAGGTGTGCAGCGCCAAGCGCCCTGTGCAGGTGGACAGCTGGTTTGTGACTCCCCACCAGTAACGCTGCAGGAATTGGCACCCCCAAAGCATATGCAGGAGGTCAGCGTCTACCAGGTAACAGCGGGGCAGGCAGTGTCTGTTCGCCGGAAATATCGGTTTATTTTTGCTGAAGTAAGATATGCCCTGTGCACAATATAGTATTGTTTTAAGGCAGAATCTGGCTTTGCAGGGGACATGGACCGGGCCCTTCAGCAGTGTTTCTATTCCTCGTCAGTGCAGGGGCGAGCCAGATCTTCCTCCCACCTGCGCTGGAGGGGCGTGAGCTGTGGCCCGGCATGAGAGCGCAGCGAGTCCTCAAACTGATCTGGGGTCTGCCTGGTCCCATTACATGCAGGTTTTGCAGAGTGAGGTGTGTTGGGAGTTCCAGGGCCATGTCACCTCATCTACTTCCCAATGCGCTCACTAGTGAATTGTATAGGAGGAAGTGGCCCGGTGGGAGGCAGTCTTCTTCCATCAGGGACTCATAGGCCAGGAAGCTATTATCCTGGTAAAGGTCTCCTATTGTGTGGAGGCCCGCCGCATGCCAGGTGGTTAGTTCCGCCGCCGACGTAATGGCATGTCTTCGACGTGTGCCAAGCAGGGGTATTGCTGGGCTGTAAGGGGTTGCTGCACGTGTTAGATAGAGTTCGGTGGTAACAGTGGTATGCCACCCCCAGCAACAAGGAGTTGGGTGTTGGCGTACTTGTGCAGGGATGAAACGTGTGCAAGACGTCTAGCAGACTGCACGCCGGTGCAGCCATCGCCTTAACCACAAGCTGTAGGCCTTACATCCATTTGGCCACCCATTGAAGTTGAGATGTAAGATAGTAGTGCTCAAAATGAGGCACGGCAAGGCCTCCCTGGTCTGTGAGCAGATATCATTTCGACAATGCAATCCGGCAGCGAGAATTGTTCAAATGAATTCCCTCATTGCCTTTCCAGGGAGCAAAAGAAAGGGGCCTGGAATATGGAGGGGGAGATTGACAAAGTAATAAAGGAGACATGGGACGGTGACCATCTTGAGAAGCGCTATGCGTCCCATCACTGACAGTGTCAGTTTACGACAGAAAGTCATCTGTGCTCTCAAGGAGGTAACAGCCCTTTGTAGTTTGCCATCATATAAGCCTTCAGTTGCATGGTACACCCTAATACCCAAATAGCGGAACGCGGAGGGTGCCAGGCCACTTGCGTCTGGTTGAGTACGAGGTGGGGATCCGTCAGCGTATGGGTGAAAGGAAACAAACGGGATTTAGATCAGTTGACCTTATGGCCAGAAAGATGAGCGAAGCAATCAAGCGTTCGGGCAACCACATCTGGGATCGAGTGTAGGTCCCTAAGGTAAATGAGTAGGTCATCCGCATAGAGAGAACCAGAGTGCAGGCCATCTCCTAGTGCAATACCCCACTCTGCGCTCCCAGCACAGAGGGCAAGCATCAGCGGTTCTATGGCCAATGAGAAAAGCGGGGGCAAGAGCGGGCAGCCCTATCGAGTGACCCTGTGAAGCTGGCCAGACTTGACCCTGACCAGTGGGCGATTGTAGAGTAACTGGACCAGCTGTAAATAGTGGTCCCCAATACCATAACACACCATGGTTTCGAAAGAAAGTCCCATTCCAGCGAGTCAAATTCCTTGGCCAAATCCAGCACCAGACAGTCCGCTCGAGACCATGATTCTGGCGCATACTTCAAGACACGGAAAAAGCGTCCCAAGTTTAAGGATGTACTGCGGGATAGCACAAATCTATTCTGGTCAGGGTGAACCAGCAGAGGTGCCAGCCGAGTAACCGATATCTTTGCAAGCACTTTAAAATCCATGTTGAGTAGCACCAGAGGCTGGTATGAACCCAGATCAATGGGGTCTTTGTCTGGTTTAGGAAAGGATATGTGTAGCGTTTCGTGTAGGGAGGTGGGAAGGCATGAGGCCGCCAGCGCATCTTGGTAGAGGGTGAGCAACCCATGTGCCAGGAGGTCTGCATATGCCTTCTAAAATTCAACAGGTAAGCTTTCTGGGCCGGGGGTCTTGCCTGTGGCAAGGGCCCTGATCGCCTCCTGTATTTCAGAAAGCGTGATTGGGTCATCTAACTCTGCTTTTTGGTCGGGTGCGAGGCAAGACATGGGAATCGTGGAGAAGAAGGCTTCAGTGTCTTGTGGAAGGGCAGTGAGCCTAGATTAGTACAGCGAGGTGAGGTGGTTGGTTAGCTCTAGATGTATGCTCTACATGGAGTGTAGAGTAGGTCGCCAGCAGCAGATCTTGGTGCCATGATAGGCTGCCGGAGCTGCTCCGATCGTATTAGCCATGCCAATAGTGTGCTTGATCTATCTGCAGTGGCATGTGTACACACCGAGTGGGCCACATAGTTCAGACAACGCAGACGTTCCAGGAGGGAAACATGTTTGCGACGCCAGTAGGCGACAAGAGTCCCCTGGATTCTGTGCTGCGCCAATCTCATGTTGCAGAAGTGTACGCTCTGTGCGATAGATCTTTGTCAAGCTGCTGGCGGACGTTCAAAGACACCGCCAGCCTGGTAGCTATTTTAAAGGCGTCCCACTCTAGATGTTGCTGACCCATGCTTATGTTCAAAGTAGTCTTCGATGGCTATGTGTAGTGAAGCACGAAATGGGGGGTCCTCAAGTGCCGCTGGTTGCAGGGTCCATGCCGGGCCAGTAGCTGGGCCAGTGTCCATGCAAGCTGAAGGCTTTCTGAGTTTTGGTCAGAACGGGTACTGCCGAGGTAGTCTGTGTGTGCTACAGAGGGCAGTAGGGACGAAGTGTCAACAAATCAGTCAAGTCTAACGTGTAGGTGGTGTGGTGAGGAAAAGGAGTACTATTTTGTAAGTGTACTCCTCACCTCCTCTGTTTACAGAAGTGATGCTGGTGACTAATACTCCTCTTCAGCGGTTGGAAAATGACCTATTCCTAGACGACTGGCTGCTGAAGGCAAGCTTCAGTCATAGACCAGCTAGAACAACGGCTGAACTCCTAATATCATTGAATTTAACCATAAATGAGCCGAACTCCCACCTGATTCCATCACAGAGGCTTCCATTCATTGGGCCAATCCTGGATCCACTGAGATTCAAGGCTTTTCCTCCACCGAGTCCAGACATTAGTTCTATGATCATGATATTTTTGATAGAGACTTGTAACTGCAGATTCCTCACCTTAGAAGATTCCCCAGGCATCATAGTGGATTTGGATAATCATGAGCAATACCTCTGCGTGCTGATAGGTGGTGTTGATCGGCTCAGCGTCGGAAGTCATGTTGCGGTGCCCTTATATGCACGACCCTGGCATGCTGACATCAATTCCTTTCTTTCCAAACAAACCGTGCAGATCTGGAGAGCTATCTCAGTCACTTTTTGACCATCATTTTCTTCTTTGTTGGCTCTTTTTGAGCAGTGTGCTATGACATGTCCCCCTACTAAACCTACAGAGTTTAAGCCTTGTGGGGAATGCCACAGACTGATGTCTGTGTCTGATCCCCACTTGGTCTGCCTCTGGTTCTTAGAGTCGAGTCACGACCCCAAGGCTTGCACCAAGTCGATGCACCCTAAGAAGCTCCTGGTGGTGTGGTAGAAGAAGGCTCCCCGCCACATCTGTTCCCAAAGTCGATCTCTGGGCAGTTCCCAGAGCCATTCCCGCAGATTATAGTCTTCCTGCTCCAAGGTTTCCTTCTCCAATTTGGTTAAGTTGAAGCACAAGAAAAAAGTTGAAGCATTCTTCGGCTTCCCTGATCAAACATTGTGCTTCGAGGCCCTGCTTCCGCACTCCACCTGCGGAGCCGGTGTCAGGGCCCTCTCTATCTACCCCGAGTTCCCTGGAGCCGGAGTGATGCCTGCCCAGTTGAAGGAATTCAATGACGCCATGCACGCCATCTTCGGGCCACAGACTCCATCTGGCACGTCTACGAGCCCAACGGTGCAGCGAGATGCCCTAGCTGGGTTAACGCTGGTGAGTCTGCTCCTGATGACAGCTGGACCCTCTGATCATCTCTGGATCGGACTTGATGCAGTTAAAGTTGCCTACACCCACAAAGCCCCCCTTCCTGCAGGGCTACCCAGATGCCGCCAGCGGCACTCAACATACACACCGGCTCCGTCCTGGCCCTACCAACCCCTGGACTTGCCTTCCTTAAACAAGCCCTTTATCTCGGCACAAGGAGATGAGGAAGAGAGTTATGACCCCTTGAGGAGGACCTTCACCGAGATAAACTGGAATGAGGAGCCGGGTGACCCCAGTGGCCTGAACATCTCCCTAGACTCTGGCATGCTTTCCCTTCTGGGTCCTGATTTGGAGGAGGGTGCATCTTTTGCCACCGTGATGCACATGGCAGCAGAGGTCCTTGATCTACAACTGCTTGCCATTGAGGTCAAAACTAATGTCTTGATTGTGGTGCTTCACCCGAAGTGAGCTCAGACGACCCTTGCTCCACTTTAATAAGGCCCTTGCTGGCATTCTGCTGAGGGCCTGGGCTAAATCTTGCACGGGGTCTCTTGTGCATCACATGATGGCTTATTGCCAGCACCCCGCCCCAGGAAACCCAGCATTTCTCTCCCAGCATCCTTCCCCTGAGAGCCAGGTAGTGAAATCCTCAACAGCCAAGATCAACCCTAACGCATTCCCTTCCACCCCACCGGGCAGGGAATCCAAGTGGCTCGATACCTAAGGGAAGAGGATTTTATCTTCTGCCTGCTTAGCCTTGTGGTCAGTGAACACCGCTTGCCTCTTGGGTTGATATTCCCATGCTCTATGGTACTCGGATGCAAAGCTGCTCCCCATCCTCCCTGAAAAGGGCCGTGCCTTCCTCAACTAAGCCCTGGTGGATGGTCGGGATGAAGCTACGTTCGCCATCAGGTGTGGATTGGACATCACGGACTCCCTAGGTAGGCCATGGCCTCTACAGTTGCGCACCGCCGGCATGCCTGGTTGCAGTCCACTGGATTTTCAGGGGATGTTCAAGCGTCCCTCATTGACATGCCATTCGATGACTCCCGCCTGTTTGGCAACAGAGCAGGTATGGCGCTTAAGCGGTTTCAGGAAACCCGAGCCACCACCAGGTCACTGGGCATCTCTCTGGCTACCCACTTGCAGCAGCAGTCTTTTGGCCCCTTCCTTGACCGTGGTCAGGGCACCTATGGGTGCCGGCAATATCAGGCTTACTGCCAGCCCAGCAGGATGCCCAGCCTTTTCGTTGCCGGGATCAAGAATCCTAGAAAAGACGCTGGAATCATACCCAGCGTGCTCTACAGTCCTCCTCCACACCACACAGTCATCCCGTTGGCAGCAGGATCTGGCACGACCTGCCCCAATGGAGCAACATAACCTCCGACAAGTGGGTGCTCCAAATTGTGCAGAAGGATTATACTCTTTCATTTGTGGAAACTCCTCAACCTTTGCCCCCATCCCCAGAATGGCTGACTGAGGACCGTCTCTCCTTGCTCATCAGGATGTGCAGGCTCTGTTGGTCAAAGGAGCTATTTAGAGGGTGTCTTTGCTAGAGATAGGGTGTGGTTGCTATTCCCACTACTTCCTGGTGCCAAAAAAAGATGGAGGCCTCCACCCCAATCTAGATCTGCGCCCTCAACGCCTTTTGAAGGAAAGAGAAATTCAAGATTTTCTCGTTGGCTTGGGTTCTGTCTGCCCTCGATCCTGGAGACTGAATGGTAGCGTTGGACGCATACTTCCTCTTCATTGTCCTGCAGGCCCACAAGCGATACCTGCAACTCACGGTGGGCCACAAGCATTTCCAGGTTGCTGTGCTCCCCTTTGGCCTTACCAGTGCCCCTCCGGTGTTCACAAAAGTGATTGCGGTGGTTGCAGCACATCTTCGGAGGTTTTAGTCTTCCCCTTCCTCGACGACTGTTTGCTGAAGGCACGTTCACCCCAGGCAGTTGTCACCCATCTCCAGACTACGGCGAACCTTTTGCACTTGCTGGGTTTCACTATCAACATGCGTAAGTCACACCTGAATCCTTCTCAGATGCTCCCTTTCTTCTCAGATGCTCCCTTTCATTGGAGCCATTCTGGATACAGTGTAGTTCTTTGCCTACCCTCTGGAGCAGAGAGTCCAGGACATTTGGGCTATGATCCTGATGTTTCAGCCTCAGTCCTGGTTTTTGGTGAGACTGACTGAGGCTGCTGGGTCTGGTGGCCTCCTGCTGCTGCAGCACTCTTGATGGCATATGAGGGCTCTGCAGTGTGGGCACAGTGTCAGGAAAATCTTTCCGACCTGGTCCAGATTTCGAAGGAGACTGCAAAAGATCTGCAGTGGTGGCTAATGGCCATGATTGCGTTAATGGCAGACATCTTTCCTTTCCCCCACCCAGAATTGACACTTGTGACTGATGCATCATTTCTGGGTTGAGGCAGCCACCTGAGGGTGGTGGAGATCAGAAGTCTCTGGTCTCCGACAGAAGCTCAGCTTCACATACATCTTCTGGAGCTGAAGCTTATCAGTTTGGCATTGCAAGCCTTCCTTCCATCCATCAAAGGATGGCCAGTCCAGGTGTTCAGACAACACCACAACCATGTGGTATTGCAGCAAACGGAGGGCGGTGGTAGTTGTGGACCCTGTGCCAGGAGACTCTGCGTGTCTGGGCTTGGCTGGTGTGCTAAAACTTCTTCCTGTCATACAGCACCTGGCAGGGTCCCTGAACGCCAGGGCAGACAAACTCAGCCATCGATGCCTTGCGGATCACGAATGACAATTATATCTCGAGGTGGCTCAAGGTCTGCTCCTAGAATGGGGAGAACCTTGGCTCAATCTGATCCCCACCACCAAGAACGTGCAGTGTCATCATTTTTGCATGTTGGAGTTTCCAAAGTGTCTCTCTCTCAGAGACGCATTCCGCCTCAAGTGAAACTCTGGAATCCTGTGCACCTTTCCGCTGATACCACTCCTGCCCGAGTTCTCAAGAAGATTAGAACCAACCGGGCCAAGTCATCCTAGTGACTCCGGATTGGGCACGGAGAGTATGGTATTCCGAACTCGTCAGCATGAGCATCTGTCCTCTGGTCAGGATGCCCCTTCGGTAGGATCTCCTGTCGCACAAATTGGGCATGGTCCTATGACCGAACCTGCGCGAACTCCACCTTTATGCGTGGAGATTTGAGCGCAACAGTTTAGGGTTTTCGATCTCCTTCCTGAGGGCTGTAATGTAATCTTGGCAGCCAGGTGTCATTCCACCATAACTATATACACCTGCTGTTGAGAGAAGTTTGTGGCTTGGTGTTCCTCACCCCATGTGGACCCCCTTTCTGCTTTTCTGTCAGAGATATACCTATGTGTTTTATCTTTAGCCATCAGTGCCTTGCCCTGGGCACTGTTAAGTGTTACCTGTCGGCTGTTTCAGCTTTCCTGCAGTTGCAGAATCAACCCTCCCTTTTAAGGTCGCCACTTGTGACTCATTTTGTGATGGGTTTACAGCCTTTGTTTCCCCCTACCCTTTTTGTGATTCCCCAATGAGACCTCGATCTGGTCTTCACATACTGCATGTGTTCTCCCTTTTAGCCCTTACTCAGTTCCTCTTTGTGGCTCTTGACGATCAAGGCCGGATTCTTAGTGGCTATTACATCAGCCAGGAGGGTTAGCGAGCTTCAAGCACTGTCTGTTCATCTCGCATACACCAGTTTTTCCACAGACAAACTGGTCCTTCTAATGCTTGTGCCTCTTTCCTCCTGAAGATGGTCACTTCCTTTCATGTGGGACAGAACATCACGATGCCTACATTTTCTTTTGCTCTACCTCATACTTCTATGGAGGAGAAGAGGCTCCATCACCTAGGCCCAAAGGGAGCTCTCTATTTTTACATCAATTGCACCAAAGACCGTTGGATGGAAGATCAGCTCTTCATTGGGTTCACTGGAGCAAGGAAGAGCAAGGCAATGAAGAAATGGACCATCTCTCGATATATTGTACTTTGCCTTAAAATATGCTACGCATTAGTGAAGAAGCAGCCCCGAAGGCTTGCAGGTTAATTCTACCAGTGCCAAGGCTGCTTCTACTGTGTTAGCACGTGGGGTACCTGCTTTGGACATCTGCCAAGCTGCAACATGTGCAGCTTCATGAAGCACTACTGCGTGGACTGTCAAGTCTGTCAAAACGGGCATTCATTTTGCCTGCTTGGTCATCCAGGCCTTTTTGGTTTAAGCCAGTTTGCAGCCTAACCCCCCCCCACCCCCGAAAGTTTTGTTCGAGTATCTATTTTAAGGTGAGAAATCTGTGATTAGACCTCTCTATCACAAGACAAGTTACTTGCCTTCGATAACATTTGTTCTGGTAGAGACTCTACCGTGGATGTCTCATCGATCATCCCAATTATGTGAACTGGGCTCTTCACCTAAAAGATCCCATTAGACACTGCACACTTTCCCAACATTGTTTTTTATGTGGCTCCGCGTTTTTGGCACAGAAATAGTCACAAAAGAAACTGTAAGCGCCGGGGTGGCGCATATATGGACACTACAACATCAGTCACTTCTGACGACGTTGATGAGGAGCTGATCTGCGCAACCTATCGTCGCGCTCAAGTACTACTCAAATTTTTCCTGATCAGATCTGATGCCCGGGGAATATTCTAAGGTGAGTAATCTGCGATTAGATTGTCTCTATGAGAAAAAGCATTACCAAAGGTAAGTAACTTGTTCCTTGGGTCCAGTCCTGGGTTTCGATGAGGATGGCTGTGAGGCTTCTTTACCTCTTAGACCTGTCCATCCTTCTTGTCATCAATGCCAGGTGACACTTGTTGTCCCTGCGGTGGAGCCTGAAATCCTAGTGGGCCCAGCATCAAGGCACCTTTCCAACTCCATCCAGGTCTCAAAGAAGATGGCCCAAGCACTGCAGTGATGGCTGACACATCACTATTTGTCCTGTGGCAGACCGCTCTCCCTTCCACATCCAGAGCTGACAGTGGTGATGGATGCAGCGCTGCTGGGTTGAGAGGGGAGCTGAAGAGCGGAGGCCTCTGGTCTCTAGGCAAGAGCCAGCACCACATCAACCTACTGGAGCTGCAGGCCATTCATATGGCCCTGAAGGCTTTCCTGTCATCTGTCAAAGGTATACTGTTGCAAATTCTGATGGACAATACCACAACAATGTGGTTTTGCAACAGGCAGGGTAAAGTGGGGCCCTGGGTCCAAGCTGCTTTGCAGTTCTGGAGATGGCTGGAGCAGCAGAACCTCTTTCTAGTTACCAACCACCAGACAGTGTCCCTGCACCCAGAGCAGACAAAATGAGCAGATCTCACCTGGTAGGTCACAAGTCGTGTTTGCATCCAGAGGTGGCACATGCCTTTTTCAATCAGTGGAAAAGTGCTGGCTAGATCTATTTGCCACTGTTGGCCATGCAGTGGCAATGATTTTGTGTTTTGGAGTTTCCTTGAGAGTGCTCATTGGGAGATGCATTCTGGCTGCAATGGAAAGAAGGACTCCTGTACGCCTTCCCGCTGCTACCTCTCATTCCTTAATTTCTGAAGAAAATTAATAAAAAATGTTGCCAAGTCATCCTAATTCCCCTTGATTGGGCCTGAAGAATATGGTACTGGTAACTCCCGGGCAGTGTCATCTGTCCTGGGGACAGGTTACATCTCTGGGAGGGCCTCCTTTCTCAACAATAGGGCAAGGAACTTAATCCCAACTTCCACAACTTACACCTCCAAGCATGGAAATTGAACGGCAGCACTTTAATGCTTGTTAGTTGTCGTTTGAGATGGTGGATGTCATCCTTGCTTCAACTGCCTTACACAAAATCCATCTATGCTGGGTACTGCAAAAAGTTTGCAATTTGGTGTGATGCCAGGGACACTGACCCCTTACAAACGAAACTGTCATGCATTTTCTTGTTTGTTCGCTCTTTAACCTAGCAAGGCCTTGCAGTTGGCATTGTAAAAGGTTATTTGTCGGTCCTTTCAGCCTTTCTACGTTTGCTGGGTCAGCTGTCCTCGTTTAAATCACTGTGGGTGGTTCACTAAAGGTTTGACACACTTTACTTCTCAGACCGTTTGTGATGCCCTAGTGGAACCTTAACTTGGCCCTGACATTTCTTAGGTATACTTCCTTCTAGCCTCTGCATAGTTGCTTACTGCGTCTCTTGATTATAAACCTTCGTTGTTGCAATTGTTAGCTCGTTGCGTGAGTAAGCCGCAGCCTCTTTCAATGCACCTACCCCACATCACCACAATCTCCAACAAATCTGTGCTGCAGTAGCGGCTGGTGTGGGGGCGGATTGGCAGGGTGGGGGGGGAACAGACAACAATACACATTAAGGGGGCGTGGTCTCGCGGCAAACCAACATGGCCGCAACTTGGGGCTGCTCCGGAGCCCTTCCATCCTACCTCATTGATCCGCTACAATTATCCGACGGAGAGGTGCAGAATTTGGAACAGGGGCGCAAGCGAAGCCCGACAAAGCTTTCCCGGGCACAATCGGAGGTGGTGGGCAGTAGCTGTGCCGATCGGCGACTCTGGGCCTGTGGCTGAAGAAACTAGGGCCTCGAGTGCTGGAGGTTTCCGACGGGAGACGCGAGGACGTGGGCATGACCCCCTCCCTCATCCTCGGGGGGGTCGGGGAAATTCTGGCAAGCGACTTCGGTGCCCCCCCCGCGACCGTGACGCTGTTGCCTGTGGCACTGGATTGCGGCCCCCGAATGGGTCGGGTCGTGCGGAGGCCGGAGGCGTGAAAAGGGATCCAGCGGCCCAACACCGGGGAGGTCACTGATGCCTGGGGCTGCGTGTGTCTTGTGGTGCCCTACAGCGTCGATAGTATATTGGCAGCCCGATCAGCCCCCACAGACACCGGAGCGGGAGGAGCGGCGCCTGTGAGTGACTGCCCCCAGCGTCTCCTTACCTGGGACTGGGATCCGGGACTGGCTGGAGACCGTGATCTTTGGGTGCAGTGCGCGCTTCCATGGCGAGGCTGCACCAACTGTAGTAGAGGCGGCGGGGGGCCCACGAGACTGGTGAGCTGCATCCATACAGGGCCCGTTGTGAGAGCGGCCGACAGTGATCTTGACCCTACCTACTCGGGCCTCGCTAATTGAAACGACCCCCGGGACTGGGAGGATTTCTGCTGTGTGCTTTCGCTGTGGTTGGTGGGGACAGGGAGGAGTGAGCGTGGAGCGGTCTCCCTGCTGTACCTGCGTTGTGGGGGCTGGCTGCTTGGGGCCGCATGGAGTGATCCGCCCTGCTCCCCCGCCTTTCCTTGGCGCGCCGGTGGCCCTTGAGTCGGCATCGTCGTGGATGCTCCCTGCTGCCTGGGGGGTGCTTTGGGGCTGGCGGCGTCCAGGGAACGGGAGACGGCTGGTCCGAGTGACACACTGGTGGCCCGCGGCTGCGTCGCTCTCCGTGGCTGCCATTGCCCGTGGAGGTCGCCGCGGGCGGTGCCTTCACGGCCGGCGACGCCCTAAGTGCCCACCTCCATTGCTTGACTCCGACTCCCGGGTCCCATCAAGCAGCCAGAAACGACGGAGCTAAAGCAGCGTCATCCACATCAGTGCGCAACTGGCCCGGGGCTCGGCGGACAGCCTCGGATGGCCTGGCCAAGGTCTACTCCATCTGACGTTTCCTCTAGTATCCAACCTAAGGAACGGCGTTGACCTCACCATGTCCAGCGCCAAGAGTTCCCGGGCGTCTCAACAAAGCAGGCTTGACCGCTTTACCTGCCCGAGCGGACATTACTGAAAAGAAGGGGCCAGCGACAAATCGCAGAGTGGAGCCGAGCACGACCCCACCGAGCCCACAATGACGGACTTAATGGCAGCCATCATGGGTGTCCGCACGTCCATTGACACCCTCTCCTCGGAGGTGACGCTGATCAGAGCGGACCTCACGAAATATAGAGAGAAGGTCAAGCAATTGGAGACTACCACCGCCAGTCTCGTAGAGGTCACCTCACAACTCCAAACGGACATCGGGGAGCTTCAATCATTTTGCAAATACACGGAAGACAAGCTGGATGATTATGAGGGGCGCCTGCGACGCAATAACATCCGCGTTCTTGGCGTGCCAGAGAAATCGGAAGGTCCGGCTGCCGACCTGTTCATGGAGGAACTGATCTCAACAAAGCTACAACCAAAGGGCCTTTCTAAACTGTTCGTAATTGAGCGAGCCCACAGAGTGCCTGGGGGTCGCCCAAAGCCTGGGGCCCCCCCTCGTCCAATACTGGCCCGACTGCTCAATTCTAGAGACAGAGACACAATCCTCCAAGCGGCAAGGGTTGCTCCTCCAATCCACCTAGACAACTCGGAAATCACCTTCTTCCCCGATTTCACCCGAGCGGTGCAGATGAGGAGACGCTCCTTCCTCGATGTCAAGCGCAGGATGAGAGAAAAAGGTTTCAAGTACGCCATGCTCTTCCCAGCCCGCTTGCGAGTTGAACTTGACGGGAAAACCCGTTTCTTTGACCTCCCAGAGGTGGCATCCGACTGGCTGGACAGCCTTAGACCCTCGCCGGAACAGGACTCCACCGCTCATTGAACTCCGCAGCGATCTCTCATGAAGTGGCCTCTGTTGCTTCAAAACTGATTTGCTTCAGCCGCTGCTGTACCTTGAGCCGCCAGTACTCGGCCCATGCTGGTATGAACCTTGTACCGATGCCTTGGGAACTCTCACATTTGGTGAACTGAACATTGGTCATGTCCTGCATCGATAATCTGTGCTGGTAGGCGGGGGGGCGACGGAACTCTGAGGCCTTCCCCAGTGTGTTATTTTTCTATTAGTAGAATAGTTGGGCGACAGGCACTCTGCATTTAAATAACATGGGCAGTTTTAAGCCCGGAGTGCAGGGGAGCAGGGTGGGGGATGTTGGGAGGGACTGTTGTTTATTTTGTATGTTGTTTTTTTGTATTATCTCGACGGTACAATGTCTACATGTGACCCCACCAGTGGGGAACTGCCTCGCTCTCAATGGGAGTACAGTACAACAGGGCCGTTAAAATCTTAAGTTGGAATGTTAACGGATTGGGGGACAAGATCAAAAGAGGTGTTGTGTTGCAGTATATTAGGAGACAATCGCCGGATATCGTTTTACTCCAGGAAACACACCTCGTTGGCAACACATGCAGGGCAATGCACAGATGGGGGTATTCGATGGTGGTGCATGCGGGCTTTACCTCTAGTTCCAGGGGAGTAGGCATTATGCAAAAAAAGTCATTCCCTTTCTCACTTACCACTACATACATAGATGACCGAGGCAGATATGTTGGAATCACAGGCACCTGGGAGGGCAAGCCTACCACTTTTATGTCAATATACGCGCCCCCCGGGATGCAGGGCACAACATTCACTGACCTGAGTGCTATACTCTTGACGTTGCCTGACGGACACCTGGTGCTCGGAGGCGATTTTAACTCAATTGTCTCGGGCGCTTTAGACAGACACCCCCCCCGTGCAACCCCTCCGGCCGCTCATGCGTTCTCCAGCTTCTTGGAGGCGATGGGACTGATGGATGGCTGGAGGACATACAACCCCGATAAGATGCAGCACACCTTCCACTCTGGGGCGCACAACAGCTTATCCCGACTGGATTATATACTTGTCCCGGCCTCGCAAATTACCAATATTCATGAAATCCGTCACCTGGCACGAGGTATCTCCGACCACTCCCCTCTCTGGGTCCATATAGTTTTAGATTACACGCAGATAGGAAGGGTTGCCCCAATAAACCCTTGGTACCTCAAGAACCCCAAAATACGGAAAGGCCTAATTAAAACTCTTGATGACTATTTTCTGGAGAACGAACACACAGTTGAGTCACCCCAAATACTATGGGAAGCTTTCAAAACGGTGGTCAGAGGACAGGCCCTCTCCTTGGTGGCGGGCTCCAAAAAAGACAGGGTGAAAGAAATTTCTGACAGAGCAGGAACTATACCGCCTAGAACAGGATGTCACCTCGGATGCCAAGCCTGAAGCCCTCCACTTCGTACGCCTGCGGCAGGAAGAATATCGGGCGTTGGTCACCGACCGTGCCAAACTACTGGGACAGGAACGGCTGGGACGGATATATGACTGGGGCGACAAGGCCGGCAAACTGCTCGCATGGTTAGACAAGAGAGAGCAGGCCAGCAGGCTCGTGCCTGAGATTAGGGGCACTGATGGTTCCTCGGTGACAGATCCCCAAGACATAGCTAACCACTTTGCAGCTCACTTCCAAACCGTATATAGCTCGGTGGCGCCGTACCCTGAAGCAGACTTTATTGATCTAGTCAAAGACGTATTGCTCCCGACATTATCGGACTCGGACTTTACATTCATGGACAGTGAACTAACTGCTGATGAAATAGCTACGGCAATAAGAGCGCTGCACTCGGGGAAAGCTTTGGGCCCAAATGGCATCCCAATAGAGCTCTACAAGTTTCGACCAGATAAACTGGCCCCCTATTTGAAGTCAATGTTTGAGGATAGCCTCACCCAGGGGATGTTGCCATATGACCAGAGAATTGCCACTATAGTCACAATCCATAAAGAAGGGAAGCCCAAAATGCAGTGTACCTCCTACCGGCCTATATCGCTGCTGAATGCAGAACCCAAAATTCTAGCTAAAGTACTTGCCACCAGGCTGACCAAGGTGATGGGTGACCTAGTCCATCCAGATCAGTCAGGATTCATGCCCAAAAGAAACACGGCTCTCAACCTGCGCAGACTACACGGGGTCCTGGGCAGGGTACCGATGATACGAGAGGACGCCGTGGTGGTCTCCCTAGATGCCACCATGGCTTTCGATACACTGGAATGGCCCTATCTCTTTGCAGTGCTTGGTAAACTGGGATTTGGGCCAAATTTCTGCCGCTGGATACGGCTGTTGTACAGCGCGCCGCTGGCCCAGGTAGTGGTAAATAACAGAAAGTCTGAACCCTTTGTACTCAGCCGGGGGACCCGTCAGGGGTGCCCCCTCTCTCCTTTACTGTTCGCTTTGGCCCTTGAACCACTCGCAGCGTGGATCCGTAAAGATGTGAGGATCCGTGGACTGCGCTGGTCAGCGGAGTGGGAGGATCGGATATCCCTGTACGCTGATGATATTCTCCTCTATCTTACGTCCCCTAAGAGATCCCTAATAGTAGCCTTTGACATATTAGAGGTTTTTGGCAGGTACTCTGGGTTTCATGTCAATTGGCAAAAATCACTCCTATATGTCCTATGGGGAACTTCTCCACCTTTGCCCCGAAATTGCCCGATCCCAGTGGTCTCAGACGGCTTCAAATACTTGGGCATATTTATATCTTTAGACCCATCAGTTCGATACACCCGCAATCTGCTCCCCCACTGCAACGGCTCAAAAGCGACATAACACACTGGATGTCCCTCCCGCTCTCGCTATTGGGCAAGGCTGCATTATTTAAAATGATGTCACTGCCCCGTTTCCTGTATGCGCTACAGAACTCAGCCGACCTTGTCCCGAACTCGTACTTTAAAGATCTTGAAGGGCTCCTGAGAGACCTCCTATGGGGAGGGAGACCGCGTATCGCCATGAAAAAGCTGACACTTAGCTGGTATGATGGGGGGAATCGGGTTGCCTGATATTAAAAAATATTACTGGGCTGCGCATCTAACAGCTATCAATCACTGCACGTATGGTCACCCTGACAACCCGGGGTTCCTAATGGATCGTTGGCTTTTACCCAAAGGGACCTTTTCGAGAGCTCTATATTCAAAACTGGAGAAATACCCGCTCACCGGACCCACTGCCCACACAGTTACAATCTGGCACTCTGCTGCTAAATCAGTCGGATGGCAAAATAAGTTGACGCTGGCCACACCCTTGTGGGACTCACAAAAACTAGGATATATGGGGAACTCAAAAGGATTTGCTAAATGGGACTTAATAGGGATTTCCCATGTCAAAGACCTTTGGTACGCTGGGGGTGTGAAATCCTTTGATACCCTACAAACTCAATATGCCCTGGCGGACTCCGAATGTTATCGCTACCTACAAATCAGGCACTCGCTGCAAACAGCTTTCCCCGACGATTCGACTCCGCCGGACGCCTCCCCACTGGAGGACAGACTATTGGATGGTCACCTGCCTGACAGGGCCATCTCCCTAACATATCGAAAACTCATCAACAATACTGACAACCCCCTATTACAATTGTGTGACAAATGGACTGAGGACGGAATAGAGTTAGATGATGAAACCTGGCAGGAAGCGGTCTCTTCTCCTAAGACGGTCGCTATCCCAGCGAGACTCAGACTGGTGCAATTAAAGATCCTCCATAGAATTTATATAACTGGTCCCCAGCTGGTACACATGGGTGGGCTGACAGACGGCTCTTGTAGGAGGGGATGCGCACAATTGGGCACATTCATACACATACTATGGCACTGTGCGCCAATCCAGGAATACTGGCGTAATATCCATGCGGTCATGAGTGCAGTGTTGGGGGTAGAAATCGAACCGGAGGCACCTAGGTGCCTCCTTAACATCTGGGAACCTACCGACCTCAACACCTATACTAAGGCATGGGTCACGCTTGGCTGCCTGATAAGCCAAGAGAAATATCGCACAGCTCTGGGGAGCCCCACAACCCGCCCACGGTAGTAGCCTGGGAGCAAGCTCTAGACTGGTGTATGCTGAGAGAGAAAACAGTCTATGTGGCTAGGGGTTGTCCCCGAAAATGGTCCAAGGTTTGGGCCTCCTGGAACGCATACCGAGGAGATATATGTACACCTCCCCTTGAAGCCGATGATGATGACCCCCCATCCCCGTGAATTCCAATGAATTGTATTGCTGTATTGTATGTAACCTGATTTTACTGTAACCCTAATTAATTCTGTGAATTTGTACCTCATGTCGAGACTGTTTAATAAAAAGATGTTTAAAAAGAAAAAACAATACACATTAAAAAAAATACAAAGAACTTACCTGCTGCCGACGCTCTTTTCTGTGTCCTTGCTGCCGCAGGCTCTGGATGCGGTCTCTTCCTCCCGGCGCTCTCCTCGGCTGACTCGGGTGGAAAGGGAAGGACTTCCGCCCTAGTACAACGCGAAACCAGCCAATAGATTGGCTGGAGCAGGCTAACCCAGCGCTCAAAAAAACCAAGCGCTCATTTTGAGGCTAGGGTCCTGCGGCTGCAATCCCTCTGCTGTTTCTGAGCTTTGGGATTGCAGGCTCTAAAATGCGCAGGTTAGATTGATTGACTGCAGGCAGCCGGCCAATCTGACCTGTGTACTGGCAGGGGGCTGCATTATTAGTGCAATTGCTCTGATCAGCCCCGCACCCTGCCATCATGCTGGACCAGCGCAAGCCTGGGACACATTAATAAAATGTTATTTATTCTCATTTTATTAATGTGTGTGCCTGCTGCACTCGTAGCAGGTGGGGCGATGCTCCTCCGCCATAATGGAGGAGCCGCCGCTGCAGTGCTGAGAATTCTTGAGGCCTTTTGACCCAAATTTTGTAACTAACTTCCACGTGGGCGCAGTTAATCATCCTACCATTATTCTTTGAAAGTTCTTATCCTCTGTTGTAAAGCGCTGTGTCAGTCTTCTGTTTTAGAACTATAGCAAACACTCTAAAACAAAATAAGTAAAATAAAAATGTCTGAGAATTAGATCCCACAACAAGCCACTGTGGTTGTCAGTTGTTGGAAGGTACAGCCTTCCATTTCTGATGCCTCTGGCAATATTTGCAGTCTCTGGATCTATGCAGGTTATGCCCTAGTAGTAAACAACTATGTGAACTGTACCGCTCTCCTGGTCTTGACCTTCACAGTGACTTGTCCTTTCCCACAGGCTCAGTTTGACATTGCTGTTGCCAGTGAAATCATGGCCATCCTCGCTCTGACCGATAGCCTGTCCGACATGAGAGAGAGGCTGGGGAAGATGGTAGTGGCCAATGACAAGAGAGGGCATCCAGTGACTGCAGAAGACTTGGTGAGTACCCCAACAGTTTGCATCAGAGTGTATATGTGTACGTGCTCTAAGTGATGACATTTCATGATCCTGGAGTGGTGTGTATAAAATCTATTTACAATGTTATCGTTTTTTTACACAACCTCTACAAAAGTTCAATTTTATTTTGTCTGTATATTTTGCTTTGGAAGAAGCTCCATGTTTATTTTATTTTCTGGTACCAGCATGCTTCTTGGTGATGCTTGCTTATCACCCTGCTAACAATTTTCAACTGTTACCATTCCTCCTGTCATTCTCCTAAACCCCTCTGTTATTTTGCTCTTTTTCTACTTTTGGTGTTTGTTTCCTATTTTTATCTCCCGTCCTTTATGCATGTATTCTCTTGTTCACTGTGCGTCTGAAAACTGCTTTGCATTCTTGCATTCATTGAATACAAGTACACATTTTAATACATTACCAGAAGTATTGACATTTGCACACTTTCCGTTTATAAAATAGATGTTGGTCTGTGCAAAACAAGTTTCAAGACCTACAGAGTGTAGCATCAACTTGTTGTGTGAGATGTGCATTCTTTTTCCTACAGTACGCTACATAATATACACATTAAAAGCAGCAGTTCAGGGTAGAAACGGTCCCTTTAAAAAGAACTGTTTGCCACCAGCGTTTGCTACCAAGTGTTTTACTGTTTTGCAAAAATGTAAAAAGTGAATCCTGTGATAACCGAATTTGCTGGACTCATTCTGTTGACCCTGTAGTAGGAATGTCTACATGACATCGGCCAGGATTTGAACCAGTGGCTGCAGAGACGTGCAGGTCTTAGCTTTGGTACAACTGTGTGTTCCAAAGGATGTGCACAGTTTTACGAAAAGCAGTTACTGCGTGTCAAAGTGAAGGGAAATAGTTTCCATTGGCACTGAATGCTCATCATTTCAAAGGAAAACCACTCTAGACCCAAGAAGGGAGGGGAACACAGGCCCTCAGGCCTTCCAGGTCGCACCTTCCTCAAAGTAATTCCTGCATCACAGGCAGTGCTTAATTTGTAAAAATGTAAGTGCCAGGGCCCTTATCGGGAGGCCACTGCAGCCTGCACCAGGCATTTACCCTACTAGAGCTTCTCATGAGAGAAGCAACACAACTACTAACCATCTCACTCCTACAAGTGTGACAGTTCAGACTATTTCAGGCCACCCAAAGCTATAATAATGGCGTGAGCGGCACGTGTTATTCATTTTTAATGGATATTGACTTATTGAACACTGTTGTTGTGCTCATCTCAAATTTTGATTGACACTGCCACTGTGTGGTGGATTGTCACTAAAGCTGATGCTAATAATTAAGTGCCGGTGCTGAGCTTTAGAAACCACTGGCTCAAATTAAGCACTGAACAGGTGGGGACCCGAACCAATACCCAGATGAGTTGAGACAAAGCAAAACCCCGGATTACAGGGCCACCCCCTAAAGGCAGAAAAGAATTGATGACCTGAGGCACTCCACGTTTTTTGTTTGAGTAAGTCATTCTCTGGCAGTATTTATTACAACATACCTTCATTGCATTTCTAACATTATTTCACGTTTTCTTTTCATATTGTACATTAATTTACTTTTAGGATGATAGAATTGGGGAACTGCTATACACTGGAACTTCTAACCAACATTTTTGAATAATAGTTGACCTCCCTGCTGGCCCTTACAGCACAGGGTAATTGACTTGGGGGGCCTGACCGGAAAGCCACTGGGCCCACCAGATGTAATCTTTACTAGATTAACTCACCTGCGCCCTCACAAGGAGAGGAGCCATGGCAAGCAAGTCAGCGAAGCCCTTAAACAGCCATACAAGAGCCAGCTCAGAGGGATACGCCCCCGGTAGATGGGCCTCGGCAACCGGCCAGACCTTGTTCCCCTGGCGCAAGCACCAACTTACGTCAGTCTCAGGGCAGTGCAAAAGAGTACCTTGGAGGGCCAAGAACAATCACTGCAGTGCACATCCCTGCTCCTGCCCTATAGGCCGTAGTACCACTGCCCCGACTTGAGCTGAGGTTTAAAGCCAATTGTATCCAGAATTCATCTGCATCCGTTATTGATGCAAAGGTGTCTATCTGCTTTGTGGCCAAACATGGCTCTGTCCTCGCCACAGGCCCAGATGGTTAACTGACTGGCCGGGCCACCCTCCTATGCGACCTAGTTTCTGATTGCGGGTTGGTTCCTCTTGGGTCAGTGGGGAGGAGTAAGGTCATCCATTCCAGCTATAGAGGTGAGGCTCTCAATTATCTAGGCCAAGCCTGGGTCCACAGCTCCCACCATCCTCTTTAATTGATTTGGGGGCATCTTGGGCAAAATTAGACAAACCCCATTATAAAGACAACTCCCAAAGTGAGCCTTTTAGCCCTTAACAGTCACCCCTGCTGCACCGATGTGATAAATTATTCCAAGGCAGTGTTAAAATTCGCAAATAGCACAGCTCTTCCCTATGTCTTATTCACATTTAAAAATATCACATCACATTTGAATTAACAATACTGTGCCCCCCCCTGCTGAATCTTGCCATTGCGTGCAATCAATGATTTAAAAAAAAAAAAAAAAATAATAGTCTAAATTATTGTCCCTGGAAGAAAAAACGGCAAGACAGGCTCTTGTGCCTAAAAGTGGGGACTCCGCATAGAGGGGAAATCAACCATTCCATGATCAGAGTTCTCCACTGTGCTCCTTTGGTCAAAAGAAACTTAATTGCAATACTGTTTTTTCTACTTTTTCTTCAAATGTACTAACATGTGCCATTAGTGAATTAAAGACGCTGCCATTACCCCGTCTTCTCTGGGTTCATCTGTGCCGCCTTGCCTCTATTCATGTGGCTCATCTTAGACTGGTATTCGTTTCAAGTGCGGTAAGTCCCTCTTTGGTGCAGCGGTCATAATAGTCTTAGTGACCGTCAATATACTGACGATAGTGCCGGGTCCTGTGGTGCTCTGTTCAAGCATTATTGTTTAGAGGTATCTGCATTTTATACCCTAAATTGATTCTTTTGATAGAAGGAACTTGTATTCATGCTTTGTATTCAAACAGACATTTCCAGAGGTGCATTAAGGTTGCCTTTTCTACTTTATCAATAGAACTTGGTGAAACAAACTCTTATTTGGTTCCAGATTTCTCCAAAGAAATCTGTGAGGCTGTGTCTAAATGCAGTTACTTAATTTTTAAAAGCTAAGAATTGTGCTAGATTCAGAATTCGTTTTACACCCCTTGTAACTGTGCGCAAACAGTAATTTTCAAACTTAATTTACTATGAAGATCATTTACTGTCTGTGCTAAACACTTTCATTGACATACACATGGAGTCTATTAATTTTATGTACTTTAGAATACCAGAGGGCATTGGCAAGACTGCAAAGAAATCAACAATACACCTACTACCAAAAGTACTAGATTTAATCACAACAATTGTCTACCGTTAAGCAGTAGTTTAAGTATCAAAATAGGCTGCGTAGTGCACAACTCCATCCGTTTCCTCTTACCTCAGTTTCTTAAAACCAAATTAGCAACCTGGAATCTATCTAAATGGTCTATGGTCAGGATCTGTGCATCTTTTGTTGATTCCCCGTATCCATTTGCTGAAGTTCAGAGATAGTTCTATGATTTTAAAGTGGAAAATATTGCATCTGAAATTTGACAACCCCAAGATCGTTTAAAATGGAAATAAGTGTGCATGTTCAAAATAGCGCCCCAGCAGGAGCCACCTTCCGGAGCTCGGGTGTACAAGATCACCCACAGGCGGTTATTGGTGCTCCCCCCCCCCCCTGCCTTTTACACTGATGTGGGAGTGGGGCACCTGCAGCACTGATTGGCAGCCGAGATTATGGCTTACTGCCAGAGCGGCCAAAGTTCCAACACCTTGGCGTCCATGGTGCCGCGAGCATTCACAAGATGGTGGCCGTGGTGAGAAGCAGGTGACGGAGGCCCTCTGGCTGGGGACAGTTGCAAAATGAACAAGTGTTGGACGGAATGCTGAACAATGTCAAAATCTCAGCCCCACTACAGTGATCTGGGCCTAAATCCATAGTTTTTTTGCTCACCACGCCATTCCTGTTTGGGCCTGCCGTATGCAAATCAGTCATGATCCTGCTTCCCAACGTAACAGTCCAGCCCGAACTGACAGGCCTCGTCCTCCCTGGACCAGAAACAAGCATCCTAGGACCAATTTTAGGGTATCACCCCTCATTAGCCAAGATACCTTGACTCCGGTGGCACAGCGAGCATGGGACCCACTTCTGGGCACACCCATCCCACTTAGGGCGAAACATTGCAAAAATGAACAAGTGATGGACAAAATGTTGAACAATGTCAAACACTCACCCACCAGTACAGAGATGTGGACCTAAATCCATTGTTTTTTTGCTCACCACGCCATTCCAGTTTGGACCCAGCCATATGCAAATAAGTCTTGACCCTGCTCCGAGACGACGCCAACTCATACTGACTGGCTCTATAAACTCTGGAAACTTCTTGGCATGGAAACCCTGACTGCATCTGTGGAACACAGGCTCCCATAATTCGACAAAACCTGGGGCCAGTGACTTTGATTCCTGGTGCAGAACTTCAGGGAGTTAACGTCCTACGTACCTACGAGTGCTTCGCCTCACGGCAATGGCGCACAATATGGACTAATGCATTACCTGGTCTGTACTATTCTACTTGATTGCCTCTGCAGATGGCAGTTATCAACAAGCATTACTTCCTTCCCTGGTTCATGTTCTTCTTTCTTTTCCCTACCATTGGACACTTGGGCTCAGCCCTCTTCCCCCCTTGCTCCCGGCATCCCTACCTTCCTTAAGTTCAAATACCATTTCCACACTTATTCTCCTCACTGGCCGTTGGAAGTAGGTGAGGTAATAGTTTTGTCTGTTTCTTTATTTTGGAAAACGATAAAATCGATTTTAACCTAACATTGAAATACCTACAGAAAAACTGGCTGTTTGCATAATGTGGCAGGTAAAAATTGCTTGGTTGATCTCTCCTCAAACTTGCTTAGTGTCAAGATGTCATCGGGTGTAAGACCGCTCAAAAATGTTTAATATAATTTAATCACTATTTTATTTCCATAAAGAATCCTGAAGACATTCAAGACCTTCAATGAGAGTGTGATTGCTGACAGCATAAACGCTTATGTTTTTATTAAAGTGGAACACACAAGAATATTTTTAAGCCTTCCCCACCCAACCTCACCAGACCCTTTGTCATCCTGCCACAGTAAGTCTAAAATAATGCTTTGGCATGCAAAGGCACCATCTTTAGCAACAAAGTAGATTGCTATAAAGAAATGTAAACTGACTCTAGAAGCGTTTTATATGCCTCTGTGTGCAGTGAATATTGACTGTTAGCAAAATTTTAGATTATGTTGTTGTTTGTGAATTCCTGAAATGACTACTCACCTGCTTCCCTGAGAATCAGATGGGACAAGTAGGACCTTCTTGGTGTCATGACCTTGTTAACATCATCTCCTTGACCCTAAAGGTCATTATTACAGACTACTTACCCATCTTTCTAGTTTAATCCTACCATGGTGAATCCTCCTCATCAAGAGTGAGCTGGACAAGCACCCAGCCATTCATTGTCAATTCAAGAAGAAAGCTGTTTCAAATGCCATTTGACATATCTGTACAAGGTCTCCTGGCCATAAATGGCTGATTTTATCATCTCCCTCTGAAATCCTACTATACCTGCAGAGAAAATTCATAAAAGGTATTGATCAGCTGCATCCTCTCTAAGATTGAAATAGATAAACCAGAAAAACAATAGCCCCCACCCCCCTTTTCATCTCCACTAAGTCAAACAGATGGCCCGTGCTTTCATTTTGGTTTAAACTCATGCCCCGATGAACATCGAGCGAGCATTCTTACCTTTCTGTGGCAAAGGCCAAGCTTTCCCATTGATTTTATTGAACATCTCTGCAGCTTTCTATTAACATTGATCTCCGTATAATGCCCGAGTGAGAGTTCTTGTCAGCTGGAGCACACATGAATACCTCAGTCTGGCTCTCCAGTCCTTCCTGAACAGGGATTCCCGTCAAGTCAAATTATGCTCCTTCTTGCCTTCAACGACTACCCTTGAATCTGGGGTTCCACGTGATTCTGAACTATCAGGGAGTTTATTGTATTTAGTTCACCTGGCTGAGGAACTACCTGGAAGTCCACAGCACTGGCGATGAAATGTGTGCAGTCAATAAATAGCATTGTTAAAGGATTGTGGGAGTTGACCAGTCTGCGGACTGTAAATTGCTAGAATTGGAAGCAGCACAGCTGGCTCTAACTCAACAGTCAGAAGTTGAACATACCACCTTTAGGCGCTGCAGACCCATAATGACTCGCATTGTCCTGGCCAGATAAAATGGGGGCTTCCTCTACCCCATTACAGAGTTTGTGGAACCTGGGCATGTAGTTTGATAGTGACCACTGATTCACAATCCACATTAAAGCTGCATTCACGTTTAATTTCTTTTAACTCTGCCAACATTAGGGAGTTCGACCTCTAAAACCTCCCCATAAAATGAGCCCTCGTGCTTACTTTAGCATACATGCCGATTGACTACTATTATGCCCTCAACAGTGGACTTCCAAAAAAGGACCTCATCTACTCATAATTCCATCTTATTCTACGTACTAAGCTGCATCTTATGATTGGATCCAGTTCCGCTGCTCTGTTTCCTGTACCACATGCAAAGAGCACCAAGACACACAGTACTTTTACAAAAACAAAGTAAAAAAAAGAATTCAAAACTCAATAACAACTTGGAACATGCACTGTTACTGGAGTAGCTGTTGAAAAACTTTTTTTGTATTCAGTGTTTCGTTTATTTTGTGTTCTCTCTATGTGTAGTGAACAAAGTGAAATCACTCCTCCTGTGAGGCGACTTAAGAGTAGCTGAATCAACCCCATACTCGTGCATCTGGGTGGTGGCAGCTCACTGCTCCACGCTCTTCCAGACTCCACTATGGACATCCTACACACCGAAGCTTGACTCATCAAGGACTTGAAGAAAAATAATGAACGCATCCCCGTCCTGATGGGACCTCACTGCCTTGCCAGTCCACACCATTTTCAAAGTCAACTGCGTCATCTACAAAGCCATCATGACCAGCAGCAGCCTATCTGGCTGGCAAGCGCCCGACTCCCGGTGGCTGTCGGCACACCCACAGCTATGACATCATCAGCCTGCGGATGAAGTTTGGAGGAAAAAAGGCAAGAGGCCTTCTCCATTTATGAATTCAGGATCAACTCACCTCTGTTCGCCCAACCCTGCTCCTGTTTGGAAAAGAGTTCAAGACACATCTAAAAGGAACTCTACATCACGTCATGAAGTACCAGTCTGCCTCCACTCTCAGAACTCAGTTTCCCCTCTAATCACTTATTGACTAGCTTTGCCTGTGGCCCAGTAAAGCACTCCACTGCCTTTTGTCTACATTTGCTGCATACTGAGATACCACATCTCCTGAGCAGCTAAAGTCTTCATATCTTTGGTAAAAAATTATTCCCAATTTGAACAGCTTTGACATGTAGCATTTTAAATCATCCTTGGCACTCGCTGAAGTCAGTAAGTGATACATAATCTTAAAACTTTAATCCTGGTCCTCCGTAGCAACCATCATTTATTCCCTGAATAAAAGTACTTATAAGGAAGCGAAGCATACTGAAAATGTTTTCTGCTGAAAAAACGTGTTCGAGGCATATGAGCTGTAGATCATATGCGTTAGCATAGATCACCATCTGGTGTTGGGCCCGGATGTTTGCACTTTGTTTTTCTTCGAAGAAGTCTTTGTAGTCACGCGGTAGGTGACTCCTCCTTTTGGCGATAGTGCGCATGGGCATCGCCTCAATCCTTAGATTGTTTTTTTCCGCCATCAGGTTCGGATGTGTATTGCTGCGCTCCGGTTTCGTTTTCGAACCCCTTCGACGCGCAATCCTCTACCCTCGACGGTATTGTCTTTTGATCGCGGTTTCCCTTTCGACGCGCATCGTATAATTTGTGAAAACCTTCGATCTGGAAATTCGAGTCGGGCCTACCCGTGCCGACCACGCCAGCAGTCGATGGAACGGACTCCATTTAAACTATGTCCCGGGTGTCGTGCTAAGCAGGGCCGGCGCTAGGCATGGGCAGTGTGGGCAGCTGCCCAGGGCCTCGCGCTCAGCTAAAAAACAGGGGGCCCCGCTTCACTGTGAAATGCCACACTTTCACAGTTAGCCCACCTGCTCCTCCAGGGCCCCCTGCCCCACACAATCGCACTCCAAATGCGAGAAGTCTTCACCTTGTTGGTCAGGGCGTGGTGGTATTCCTGGGGGTGCAGGGGTGGGGGAAGGGACAAACAGATTGGGGAAGGCACAGCAGCTCGGCCAGCAATTATCTTGGCTCAGTGTCAGAGGCGAGGTAACACCTGTTAAGTACCGGCCATTCCCTTTCTGCATTTTGTTGCTAGGTGACAGAAGGCCCCTTTGTTTCCAGGAACAGCCAGACACAGGTAAGGAGAGGTGGGTGAGGAGAGGAGGGAGCAGCCAGATCAACTGGCTTTTGTTAACTTTTGCATCACCCGTTTTTTTATTTTAATGGGAATGTGCATTTAAAATGCATGTAGAACTGCAATGGTAGGGCAGTGTTTTAGGAAATGCCTGGTTACTGCTTCGAGGCCCAGGGGAGGGGGCCCCCTTTCCCTGGGCCTCTAAGCACTAGAGCAAGCTGCAAGGTCCAGGTATGGGGGCCCCCTTCCCTGGGCCTTGTAGCCATTACTCCCTCTTTCCTTTATTTGTTCCCCAAAAAAGAAAAACACTTTTGCTGGAAAGATCGTCTTTTAGGACATTTTTCCACTTCCAAAGTGCACGGGACGGGGAGAGAAATAAAAGGTTAAAAATGTGAAAAATAACTAAAGCAAGACAGAGTGGGTCGAAAAGGGGCCAGATTGATTTTATTCACACCCAGAACACATTAGCGCCACTTTACAGAGTTTGCTTCAGTGGGGGGAGGATGTGGCACTATGGCCAGAGCTGTCAACTTGGGAACTGGGGAATCAGGTTCAGCCTTCATGACCAGTCCACCAGACCACTCTCCTGAGGGTGCACGTTCCCGTGCTAGACCTTAGAAGGCCCCGCAAGAGCCTAAAAGCCCTGGTGTCTTAGCACCAGCAGGTGGACCCTAGCGGTGGCAAGTGTGGGTTAACCTTGAAGGCCTGTCCACCACAACCCCTATTGAAGCTCACCTCAAGTCTTTTGGGCAGGCCTATGAAGCAGCACACCCTAGAGCTCTGTCACTGAGGTCAAATGACCCTTGAGCAAGGAGGCTCTTGGGCGGTGCGACCGGTGAAATCGCACTGAGCGCTCACTTCAGGCGGGGGCGTCATGTTTGCAAGTATATTATGTTTTTAAAAGCGCTTGCTGCCTCCTTCCTGGCCTCCAGCAATTTTCGGCAACAATAAAAATGTCATGATGACTCCGGTGATTAATGTTCTTCCTAGAGAGAGATGGAGTTTTGTCAAGTGGAAGTTTTGACTCATGGAAAGGTAGCGTAGAAGGTTAATGTGCCTGCTGCAAAGAACATGTACCATGCAGATCACAAAGTACACATAATGTAAATAGGTCAGTGGGTTGCTGCTTTTGTCATTGAGAGCCTTTTGTTACTTGCAGTTTATAAGTCAAAATCCTAACATTGAACAATGAGCTATTAACTGTCATCTAAGAGCTGCATGCAAATTGCAAGGTATAAATTAGAGCATCATGGTTTTTCCCCCAGTCTGCTATATGCAAATCAGTCTTGACCCTGTGACTCATGGGAACAGTCCAGCCCGAACTGCCAAGCCAGGTCTTCCCTGAACCAACCAGAAGCAAGCATCCTGGGACCGGTTTCGGGGTAACACCCCTCATCAACCAGGCTGGCTTGAATTAAGTGGCAAAGTGAGCAAGGGACCCAAGTCTGGGCATACCCTGCCAACTTGTGTTTGCTTTGTTTGCCCTAAGTTGGCAGGGTATGCCCAGACGTGGGTCCCTTGCTCACTTTGCCACTGGATTCAAGCTAGCCTGGCTGATGGCTGTTACCCCGAAACCAGTCCCAGGATGCTTGTTTCTCGTCCAGGGAAGACAAAGCTTGGCAGTTCGGGCTAGACTGTTCCCATGAGGCACAGGGTCAAGACTGATTTGCATATATCTGTCTCTGAGCTAGGGTGGCAAAGAGCTAAAGAACGATGATGGATTCAACCCAGATCTGTTACTGGGAGTGAGTGTCTGAAAAGTTTCAGCGCTCCGTCCATCATCTCCTTGTGTTTGCTTTATTAAAGAGAGCCCCCAACCATGGTATTACGTTCTAAATTCATAGTTTGTGTTTCTCCAGACCAATCACTATTAAAGTATACTGCCTACTAGTATAATTGTCATGTGACTCCTACACCTTGTAGTCCTTTGTCTTATGTAACATTTCCTGTACAGTGATTTACACATGTATAATTGATTGTCTCTGTGTAATGTGTGTGATATAAAGTTCTCTGACACCCTACACTGGTATCAGTGGCGCTGTAAATCAAATTAAATGCATCTGAGCGAGAATGTGGTTATGGAGATTTGAGGGGCACTGTTAAAGGATGGTAGTGAGGGAATCCGTGGCAGAGGGAGTCATTGGGGGGCACCAACAAACAATGTCGCACAGGGCTCCACCAGCGCTAAAGCCAGCCACTTCCACTTCCTACAGTTCTAACACCAAATCATAAACGTTGATTTGAAAACCCCTTGAATCTGCAGCATACCTTTAAGTCAGTGTATGATTTAACAGTGGTCTCAGTTGTTCTAGGTCTTTTTTTATTTATGTACAATCTTTATTTGTTTGCAATGGTGTCTTGTAATTTTGTATTATATGTGTTGTGCTTTTGCACTTAACAGAATTCTGGCGAGTAAAGAGCCCACAGTCAAAAGATTATCCTACGACTCATAGCATGTGCGTGTGGGATACTGGTGAGAAGATTTATGTTAAAACAAATTACTAAGTATTAATGTCATCAGAAGGTGACACAATAATGGCACAGAATGATAAGGCAGCCTTTTGAAATTTGCGATTATATCCATGGTGTGAGGTTTTCTCTTGTGTGATTTTATATTTTGAATGATCCCGCTCCTCATTACCTCAACAGGATCTCTCCCCTTTGTGAGAAAGAACTGGAATTTTTATCATGCACTCATCTGGAAACAATCGGTTAACATGGAGTAAAAACATCCATCTTTTTGAGACCTGCAACTAGCTTTTCCATCCAATGTGACAAATGTAATCCATTTAATACAGTTTTAAAATATATGGACTTATTTCATTTGTATATTTATCTTTTTGTCCTTGTTACTGATATCCACGTTGGGTCTCTTCAGTGATCCTAAATAAGATCAATAGTCCTGCGATGTCACTTCTGGTGATGTTACATGCAAATTTGAGGGGCCTCGCATCTTCCCTTTCGCCCGGGGCCCCAGAAGTTCTAGGACCGGCCCTGGTGCTAAGTTCCCACGCACCGACCTGCACCTGGTCTGCAACCTGTGCTTATCCCCGGAACACGATGAGAAGGACTGCGAAGCGTGTCGATCGTTCCGATCGAAGAAGACTCTTCGTGACCGTCTGGCTCGACGCCACGAAATGCAACGAGACAGCGGCTCCGTACCAGACATCTTCTGCGAAGATTCAGAGTTTCCCCGTACAGACGTAGAGGCCGAGGAAGAAGAACCGGTCTCCGTCTCCAAAGCCAACTCCGACATGGAGGAAGACCTGAACATCACACCGGGTCAACGTACCGTGAGTACAAACCCCTGTGTGCCCACGCAACCCAAAAAAAAACTAAGGCTCCGGCATCACCCTCGCCCTGGGTCGACACCGACATAAAGTTTCTAATGCCCCGCCCTCCAGCCCGGCTACGAAACATAAGGACAAGCCTTCCAGCTCGGGCTCGAGCCGGCCCCATTCCGGTACCGAAACAACACCTTCGGCACCGAAACATAAGCCGCCTCATGTGCCACCCCCTAAACCGCCGGCACAGAAGACACCTTCGGCACCAAGGCCTCGGATCCGAAAAACGCTTCGGAGCCGAAATCGTCCACACCAAAATCCTCGGCACCTAAAAGCTCGGAGCCGACACACTCCGCACCGAAACATTTTGAGCCGAAACATCCTGCTCCGAAAGATTCTGGTTCTAAACACACCAAAAGTAAGCATTCGGACTCGGAACATTCGGCGCTCAAAGACCCTCACAAATCTTCCACGCCGAAACCCGCTCCTAAGCAGAAAGACACTCCTTCCAAGGAACTTCTATCCGAAAGCACAGTTTTGGACCCAAAACAGAAGAGACTCAGTATTGATCCCAATACTGGACACCTTACAGCCACTCTTCCAAAGAAACGGAAGCTGGATTTCTCAGAGGACTCCCCTATTCCTCTGAAGAAGATGGACATGGGTACTAACCCTTCTCCCCCTTACATACCTCCTTCTCCTCCACCTAACCCAAATTTGCTAATCAAACCATCAAATTCACCACCACCCACATTTTCACCTGAACCACAGGATGATGATGATTATGGGGATGGGGACGAGGATCAGGACATACCACAAGACCAGGACATTCCACATGACACTGATCCATGGGAAGATTACAATAAGGAACCGGATCACAATAATGACCCTGACCTGTATCCCTCCAGACCCTCTCCACCTGATGACAATATAGGCTTTGCACAGCTTATTAACAGGGCTGCTCAATACCACGGGGTGGAGCTACACTCAGACCCTCTAGAGGAAGATTTTCTTGTGGAGACATTCACTCATTCACAAAAGTCCACTAATACTTTGCCCATTCTCAAGGGCATGATAAAACACGTAGACGAAGTATTTAAGGACCCAGTCAGAGCCAGAATACTGACCCCTAGAGTGGATAAAAAGTACAAGCCCGCTCCTACAGACCCTGCATATATTAGGGGACAGTTGCCCTTAGACTCTCTTGTCGTATCTAACGCCTGCAAGAGAGCTAATTCTCAAACTACAGGCGACGCCCCTCCTCCTGATGAGTCTAAATTGATAGATGCATCAGGCAAACGAGTGGCCTCACAGGCTGCTAACCATTGGCGAATCGCCAATGCTCAGGCCCTGTTAGCACGCTACGACAGAGCTCACTATGATGAGTTAGAAAAATGCCTGATGAATACAAGACAAAGGCTAACGACCTCATTCAAGAAGGGAAGCTTATCACCAATACTTCCATAAAATGTGCACTGGATGCAGCAGACACAGCATCTCGTGCCATCAACACCAGCATACTATTACGCAGGCACGCTTGGCTTCGAATCTCTGGATTCAAGCAGGAGGTCCAATCCTCCATACTCAATCAGCCCTTTGATAAAGAGCATCTTTTTCGGCCAACAGTCGACACTTCCCTTGAAAAAATGAAAAAGGACACCGAAACTGCTAAGTCCATGGGGGCCTTACAATTACCTTCCAGCAGGGGTTCCTTTCGCCGCTCCTTTTATAGAGGTGGCTCAAAAACAGTGTCGTTGGAAACTCCCTCCTCCTCTTATAAAAACAACCAATCCACCTCCTCCAGAGGTTATTTTCGAGGAGGCTACAGGGGGAATAATAACAAGGGAAGAGGCGCAGAGGTAACTCCACCCGCACTTCCCCTGCCAATAAGCAGTGACTTCCCTCCACTACCCCCCGATCATTTAACACCTGTCGGGGAACGTCTCTCACAGTCCCTACCTGTCTGGAATTCAATCACCTTAGACAAGTGGGTATTACAGATTATCCAGTATGGTTATTGCCTGGAACTTACATGCACTCCCCCAACTCTCCTTCCAAAAGAGCGTGCAATGTCACCAGAACACCTCATTCTCTTAAAACAAGAGGTTCTCTCCCTGTTACAAAAACATGCAATAGAACCAGTCCCATTACACCATCGGGGGACGGGGTTGTACTCCCTATACTTGTTGATTCCAAAAAAGGACAGCTCTCTCAGGCCTATATTAGACCTCAGAAAGCAAAACCTCTATATTCAATCAGATCACTTCCACATGGTCACACTTCAACAGGTGCTCCCTCTGCTTCAACAAGGCGACTTCCTTTCCACTCTAGATTTAAAGGACTCCTACTTCCATATTCCCATTCACCCGGCTCACAGGAAATATCTCAGGTTCGTGGTGGACGGACAACACTACCAATTCAAAGTTCTCCCGTTCGGGGTAACTACAGCACCCAGAGTGTTCACCAAGTGTCTGGCAGTAGTCGCAGCACACTCGAGAAGACAACACATTCACATCTTCCCTTACTTGGACGATTGGCTAATAAAAGCCAAGTCACAACACAGCTGCATACAACACACTCACAAAACAGTTCAGCTGCTTCACGACTTGGGATTCACTGTAAACCTCACCAAGTCTCATCTCCAACGCTCCAACACGCAAGCATACCTGGGAGCCACAATAGACACTTGCAAGGCTCTAGCATACCCCAACCCTGTCAGGATACGCAACATACAAACCCTGATATAACAATTTCAGCCTTAGCACTCATTACCAGCCCAAGTGTTCATGAAACTCATCGGAATGATGGCATCTTGCATTCTGCTCGTTCCTTACGCAAGACTCCAAATGCGTCCCCTACAGGAATGCTTAGCACGTCAGTGGAACCAGGCTCAAGGTCAGTTAACCGATCTGGTGTTGGTAGACGGCCGCACCCATCGCTCTCTGCAGTGGTGGAATACACAAAACCTTTCCAAAGGGCGACCATTCGTCGACCCGGTTTCACAGATAGTGCTAACAGCAGACGCATTGCTCACTGGTTGGGGAGCTCATCTTCAAAAACATACCATTCAGGGCATATGGACACTACAACAAAAACAACTCCACATAAACCATCTGGAGCTGCTAGCAATTTTTCTGGCATTGATAGCTTTTCAACTACATCTAGTAGGCAAATCTGTCCTAGTCCGTACAGACAATATGACAGCAATGTACTACATACAAAAACAGGGGGACACACACTCTCTACAGCTTTCACACCTAGCTCAAAGCATATGGAGATGGGCCATACCTCAAAAGATATATCTCCTTACAGAACATCTCCCAGGAGTAAACAATAAGATCGCAGATCTACTCAGTCATCAAAGACAACAGATCCACGAATGGGAACTACATCCTCAAGTACTCCTCCCATTCTTCCGCTTGTGGGGCTACCCAGAAATAGATCTGTTCGCCACACACCTCAACGCAAAATGCCCAAACTTCGCGTCCAGGTACCCAGACCCATTGTCCAAAGGCAATGCGCTATGGATGAATTGGTTAGGGAAATTTGCTTACGCTTTTCTGCCTCTCCCGCTAATTCCATTAGTGGTTCGGAAGCTCAAACAACATTCCCTCACAATGATCCTAGTTGCTCCCACATGGGCTCGACAACCATGGTTCACAACCCTGTTGGAACTATCAGTAGTTCCTCATCAAAAGTTACATCTCTCCCCCAAGCTTCTCACTCAGAACCATGGAGAGATAAGGCATCCAGATCCCAGTCAACTCAACCTTGCGATCTGGCACCTGAAATCATAGAGTTTGGCTACCATAATCTCCCATCAGACTGCATGAACGTCATTAAAGAGGCTAGATGCCCTACCACAAGGGCATGCTATGCAGCAAAATGGAAACGATTTGTAATTTATTGTACTAACAATCAAATCAATCCGCGAGATGCTTCAACTCAAAACATCATTTGCTATCTGTCACACCTACAGCGTGCTAACTTAGCATATACATCTATACGATTACATCTTGCCGCAATAGCGGCTTACCTACAAAACAGACAACCCTTGACTTTGTTTCGTGTACCCGTTATCAAAGCCTTTATGGAAGGACTCAAAAGAATCATTCCTCCTAGACTTCCACCTTCTCCTGTGTGGAATCTTAAGATAGTCCTTACAAGACTCATGGGCCCACCATTTTAGCCTTTGCACAAATGCGAACTACAGTTTCTGTCTTGGAAAGTAGCCTTCCTTATAGCCATCACATCTCTTAGAAGAGTTGCTGAGCTCCAGGCACTAACCATACAAAAACCATTTTTACAGATTCACCAAAATAAAGTGGTTCTTAGGACTAACCCAAACCAAAATTTTTACCCAAAGTCGTTTCTGCTTTTCATCTCAACCAGTCTGTTGAGTTACCCGTGTTTTTTCCTCAACCAGACTCAGCAGCAGAACGTGCTCTTCACACATTAGATGTGAAAAGAGCGATACTTTATTACATTGAAAGAACCAAATCTTTTAGGAAAACTAAACAACTCTTTGTTGCTTTTTCCCCACCACATAAAGGCAATCCCATTTCAAAAGCAGGTATTGCACGGTGGATAGTTAAGTGCATCCAAATATGTTACCTTAAAGCTAAACGCACCTTAACAATTCCCCCTAGAGCGCACTCTACACGCAAACTAGGGGCTTCTATGGTATTCTTAGGGAACATACCCTTAGATGACATCTGCAAGGCTGCAACATGGTCTACACCACATACATTCACAAAGCACTATTGTTAGCAAAACAACGAGCTAGCGTGGGCCAGGCAGTTTTAAGAACACTATTTCAGACCACTGCAACAGATACAGGTTAACCACCGCTTGGGGAAATAACTGCTGTGTAGTCTATGCTAACGCATATGATCTACAGCTCATATGCCTCGAACGGAAAATGCTACTTACCCAGTATGCATCTGTTCTTGGAATATACAGCTGTAGATTCATATGCACCCACCCGCCTCCCCGGGTACCTCTATCTGTTGCAGTAATATCTTACTTAGATACATTCTACATGGACATCTCTTTACTACTCTTACTAACTCCATCATCACCCGTTATGGCAAAAGAATCTAAGGATGTAGTCGATGCCCATGCGCACTATCATCAAAAGGAGGAGTCACCTACTGCGTGACTACAAAGACTTCTTCGAAGAAAAACAAAGTGCAAACATCCGGGCCCAACACCAGATGGCGATCTATGCTAACGCATATGAATCTACAGCTGTACATGCAAGGAACAGATGCATACTGGGTAAGTAGCATTTTCCTTTACACGTATAAATATAGAAACCTTGAATCTTTTTCTTAGTAAAGCTCTCGCTACGATTTCATCTGTCTGAGTTAGTTTCTTTGGTACTGCCTTGCTAGACTTTTAATAGTGTTTTATTAACCTTTGCGAATGTTTTGCTTCCTGGCTTTTGGGGTTGATTACATAAGCATTGGTATTAAGTTATGCTGCCTTTCCCTTCCTCCCTGAGGTTCGGCCTATATTAAATATCATATACCATCTTTGTTTTAATTTGTTTTGGCTTTAAAAAAAAAAAATGCCCATGTAGTCTTGTGCTTTTACTTGAACTTTTTACCTTGGTAATATTATTTCTCCTTTATTGAGACAGCTTACTATTTATTCAGGTTTTATAGGAATGTTATTTGTTTATTATTTTATATAATCTCTGGAAGAAAAGCAATCATGCCTGAAAACATACACTCGAATTAGATAAAGTTCTTTTACATTTTTCAGTCTTTAATTTCCCTCTTATTTCTTCTCGTTTTTCCCAATGTTGGGACACATGAACTTGTTGGTTTCTGTATTTTGTTATTTTAGTTATGCTGTATGGTCGTGCCTCAGCATCCTCACTAGCACCTTCTCCCATTTCGTCATTTATATAATTGCTTTGTATATAAAATGAAATCAGGGACTGTCTGAATATCCTATTTATGAATGTTTTTTCATTTTTTATACCATATTGAGATTCCTGAGAGCCACTGCTGTACAAACATGTTTCACATAAGGTCTAAAATGTAGGCTTGACTGCTGTAAATATTAAATATGTAATCGATCTTTATGTATACAGTTTTTGGCAAATCCCTTCTCGTCCAGGCTGTGTTCAAAGAGCAAATCGGCTCTAATATAACAATGTTTGATGAATAAAAAATCCAGATAACGCATTACAATCTGTGCAATGTGCCTTTTTTTAACTCCGTTTTTTGGTGCCAGGGTTCCTAAGTCTAGCATGCTTAGTTTGTTGGTAACTTAGAGCCAAAGACAGCCACTGGGTCATGCAAATATGCCAGGGGCCCTGAGAAGGTGGTACGCAGATGTATGCTTGATTACCTCAGTCACTTTCCAAGTGATCTCCAGCAGGATGTCCGTGACCAGTCATGCTCCAAGAACATGATTTACATATAATTTTCTTTATTTACTTCATAGGGTGCCCAGAGCCAAGTAGTTTCACAAGCCACTGATAAATGATCTGTCCTTCAGACGACTGAACCGTGGTCAGCTTGGTGCTTTTTCAATGAAGATTGAAACCAGTAATGGGAAAGACACAAGTAATGGGATGGGATCCACAGAAGTGACCTCCTTCTGATGCAAAAGTTTTGCTGTCTTCTTTTTCGCCTGTTTTAAGAGTTCCCATTTTGAACATTCCTCTCCTGATGCGAGCATTTAACTTTGGTAGCAGTACCCAGTCAACCAGACTAGGCCATGGATTCACAGATTCTTCTCTTGCCCACTTAGATACTGTCCCAGGTGAGGCCTAATCTTTTTGAAGCCTGGATGATGGGGCAATGGCCTAGGTGTCTCCAGTCAACATTGCGATGGGGCGACGTTCCGCCCCAAACCACTGGCACAGCCGATACTGCCTCTGTATTGAATACCATTGTCAATTGTTTTCCGTTTTTGCACATATTGCTCCAAAACTCATCCATGCATTTGTTAATTTTGAAACTGTTCAAATCCGCATGCAAGGAAATGCATTTTCCAAAGATTCTCATGTTCTAGTTGGGCCATCCGAACCTCTATACAAGAACACGTACAAGCGCAGGTTCATCAAAGCAGTTTATTGAAAACCCAATGCAATTCAGGCCACTCAGGCCTTTCGTCAGGGGTAACTGAAAATGACAATAAAACATATATTATTATTCCATTCCTCCATGCTTTTACAAAAAAGATATTATTTAATGTTGATTGTATTACTCATCTTAATCACTAACTATCATTAGATTCAGTAATACACTATGCAGCATTTCCATGAATCACTTCTTAATGTTTCTGGCAAAACTCGATCTCTTCCCTTTGCTTAGTTTCATGTAACTTCGTGTTAATCCATTTCTGACTCCCATCTCATAGACAATTTCATTTCCCCTCCCGTCATTCTCCTCCATTCATGCGCCCTCCATTCAAACCCCTCATTAATTAACAACAACAAACTAATTCAATCTCACCCCCTTCCGATCTCCTCCATACTGACACCCCGCTTTCTCTCCTTTCACCGAACTCGCCCCTGTACTTCCTCTCACTCGACTCTCCCAAATCCTCATGACACATCCACACACACCCCCAGTCTCACCTTCCCATTCAACACTACCCATACCGCTTCCTTCTATCTCCCTTACACGTACCTGCTAACAAACAACCATCTTCCTCTGTCTTTCACCGCCGAAATTTCCTGTCTCTTTCAACCGCCCGAATTTAAACACGAAATCCAACCCTCCCATCTAAAAACCCTCCCACTTTTTCAAACCTAATATTCACCTGTGACACCTTAATTGCCCAGATCTACCCCTATACTACAACTCCCATAATACACCGAATTATTGCATGAAGCGTTTGCCATACATATTTGTGGAAATGCCCAAGTTAAAACGATATCTATGCAAGTTAATGACTGATTCAAAGACATTAACATCATGAACAACATGTGAAAAGTTCGATTTTTTTGCTCATATTTCCATGTTCATCTGACTCCGATGTAAAGAAACATTGCTAGAAGAACAGGTGGTCCGCCTTGCATGAGGATCGTCACGTAATTTTCGAAAGATTCCTATGTTCGTGCACTGTGTTTTATGGGTGCAAACCCGGTAGGGCAAAGACCATCTGTAATATCACATAAATGCGGGTTGCACACCTCTCTTGTATTTTAATTCCATAATTTGAACTTCCATATACAACGTTGCGTGCTCAGTGGGAACGTGCCTAGCCCAAACTGCACGTTTAAACTAGTCAACATGAAACTAAGCAAAGGGAAGGGATCGAGTTTTGCCAGAAACATTAAGAAGTGATTCATGGAAATGCTGCATAGTGTATTACTGAATCTAATGATAGTTAGTGATTAAGATGAGTAATACAATCAACATTAAATAATATCTTTTTTGTAAAAGCATGGAGGAATGGAATAATAATATATGTTTTATTATCATTTTCAGTTACCCCTGACGAAAGGCCTGAGTGGCCTGAAATGCATTGGGTTTTCAATAAACTGCTTTGATGAACCTGCGCTTGTACGTGTTCTTGTATAGAGGTTCGGATGGCCCAACTAGAACATGAGAATCTTTGGAAAATGCATTTCCTTGCATGCGGATTTGAACAGTTTCAAAATTAACAAATGCATGGATGAGTTTTGGAGCAATATGTGCAAAAACGGAAAACAATTGACAATGGTATTCAATACAGAGGCAGTATCGGCTGTGCCAGTGGTTTGGGGCGGAACGTCGCCCCATCGCAATGTTGACTAGTTTAAACGTTCAGTTTGGGCTAGGCACGTTCCCACTGAGCACGCAACGTTGTATATGGAAGTTCAAATTATGGAATTAAAATACAAGAGAGGTGTGCAACCCGCATTTATGTGATATTACTAGGTGTCTCCAGGCCTGTTGGGGACCATTGAATGGCCCCTCACTGCGCAAGACCGTCCATTCATGCTCTAAAGCCACCACTTCCAGTAGCAAAGTTTGCATTGAATGCTGCTGATGAGTGAACCTTGATCCCTGTACTGCCTTATCTTCCACCTCCACATTTGACACGTCATTCTAGAAATTCCTGACACTGGTCCCAACAATGCAAATGCAAGGATTAGGAGTCCATTTTGAGGCTCAATTACTTTTATGGTATCCTGAATGGGCATTCTGATTTGGGTTGGTCTGAAGAAAAATGCCGGCACTCCACCTGAGAAGTGGGTTCTCAGGCAGTTCTTTCTTCCAGATTCTGTGAGTTGTGTGGGATGCCAATCCAAACTGGCTTTCCAGTGGTACTTAAGAATATTTCTGCAAACACAGACCGATATTTGATGAAACTGTCTCCACCACCACCATCCAACAGCTTTGTCTTTACTGGTTGCTGCAGCCCTGAAGAGGGGCCTTGTCTTCCACTTCCAAGAAGGAGACTGAGAGAGTTATGTAGAGTTTGTTGATGAAGTACAGCCACCCACATTTAGCCACTTGACCAGACTGCCTTATTTTGTGTGTAGCAATTTAATTGCTATAGATAGTGGACGGGCCTTCTGCCAATTTTTGGCAGATTTTTTTCAAAGTCTGCCAAATAAATAACACCCTACGTTCCTCCTTTGTATGAGCAAGAAGGTGTGCAAGTATGGTTCTCTGCTTCTTCACTGTCCTTTAGGAATGCCACATCAAATGGGGGAAATAATTTTATCTCGGATGACCCCACAGAATGTAAAGTAGTGTTTCAGGCCACTGTGAATGTTCAAAGGCTCTCTCTATCCTCTTCTAGATCATGCTCCACGGGGCACATGTATATTGCCCTTTGGACATGAACTTGGGAGGGATGTACATTGCCCAGGAGAAAGTCTTCCTTTGACAAGAAGTAATTGTGCATTATCTACTGTGCAGCTGTTGACGAATTTCAAATCTGCAGCTATAACCACAATATCGGTCTCCTTGATTTCTGCAAACCCCGATACAAGGCCCTACACGATACAAGGCTCCACAGGGTCTGCATCCTCTGCCATTTGGGATAGGACTACTTTTCTGGTCTGTTCGAGGTTTACCTGTCACTAGGACCATCTGAACTGATTCAGCCGCACCAGAGTGGGAGAACCAGAAGTCCTAAAAGAATCACGTCTGACTCCCTTCAGTAGGTCACACAGCATTAAGCTCTGATCTGCCTAGAAGGTCATTAGCCAAGACCCACGCATTGTGTAGGGGATGATGGGTTCATGTTCTAGATCCCATCTTCTCCTGTACTTGATTGTCCAGCCTCTAGAGCGCTTCTGGCATATGGGAAAGAAGGGTTGGGCATGGGCCAATGAGAATGCTTCTTGTGTGTGGTTAGCGATATGGGCTTTTACTCTAGATTATTTGCTGTGGACAAAAGGGATCGAGGTTCGTGCACCATTGAAAACATTTACTTTTTAAATGTTTTCCTTCAGAGTCAGTCCTATGAAGTGTTAACTCTGACACATCCTCTCCAGGCTCCTGAAGAGTAATTGGGTGTGTGTAATCGCATTTTTAGCTCTGATTGCAGGCCCTGCGCAGGAGATTCCTGCGGTTCATGCTAAACATGTCATTATCTGTGCTTTATTTCCATTTGAACTGGGCCTGCCATGTTTTGATTAAGACTGTGGCTGAGGTGATGACTATTTGTGTCACTGAATATTACAGGTGGAGGGCATCCCGTTGGGCAAGGTGATTGAATGCACAGTTTCTTTTAAATCAGTTTCTGTAACCCTTATGTGATAAACAATGGACTGATATGAATACACATGCTAGTGTTTGTACTTGCCCCGTGACTGAGCCAATTTGGACGAAATAAACATCTGATGACTCCAATGCAACATATTTTGTCTACTGGGGGATGTAGCCCTGAAAAAAGTTGATGCACTAGTGTTGCGGACATTTCAGAGGATTTTGAAGCTCAGCGCAGGGAGTACGCGAGTGCAGGACTGACATGGGTGTACCAGGGCAGAAAAGGGAGGATTGCAAAGGAAGCTGAAGCTCAGGCAGCACTGGTAGGTGAGTGTACTACAAAATCGTGCTGGAAGTGAGTTAGTGCGAGTCTTTACGCTGGGCAAGTCCCGGTGCAACCTCAGCAACTTGCAGAGCCAATTTTTCAATCTTCGTTTGCTTTGATTTTGTGTTTGAGTGTTCATCCCAGCTTATCCCAGCCTTCAAGCAGAATCCATGATGAGGAAAGCTTAGAGGAAGGGGTGTGCATCTAGTGTCTTTCAGCCAGTGCTACAGTGTTTTTAGGGGAAAGAAGAACTTGGCATCCAGTCACAGTAGGCACAATCCTTGCTAGAGGTCGGTCTTGACCCTCCAACTTTATATGACCCTCACTTCTTCTCTTGGCCCTTCCCAACGTTCTGAATGTATTTTCTCTACATAACCTTTGGTCTTGGAGAGCTTTACTGTGCTCGGCACTAAAAAGATTTTTCAAATTTATGAAAATGCATAGATGGGGTTCAAATGAACTGAAACCAGTGCTTGTATCACGCACGTAGGACTGAAGAAGTATTTAATTTGCGTCTTGAAAAAGAGGGTTAGAAAGGGGCATCTAACCAGCTCTGTGGTCCATGCTGCGCGGTGGCGTGATTGCAGGAATGCTCTTCCTCAGTTTCGCCATTGTTTGGCAGGAAACACTCAACCATCCTTCAGTGCTCTTACATGTCCTTGAGTCGTCATTTACTCTTTGAGCAGAGCTTGACCCCATCTTGCCGGAGCTGACTTTCTCAAGACATGTTGTTCATCCAGTGTTTTATTTCAGCAAGGAACATGCCCCCCAAACCACAAGGTTTGAAAGTAAGAAGACAAGTATTAATGGCGTTCAGTGGGCCCATAGGCCCCAATTCCACTGCACTTGCTGCATCATTGACCACTGCGGCCTAGGATAAGCTGAAAAAGCAAACCTAGTGCTCAATTGGAAATCAGTAAACACCTGAAGTATCGCTGTGGTTTCTGGGTCCTGGTATAGACTGCTAAGCAGTGCCGCTCCCCTTAAACCTCCACAAATTTTCAACACCACCTGGTTTCTGAGGATTAGCCTGGCCTCCACTGCATGATGTTTTTGCACCCTCCACAATCCTCATTGGATGGCATCTCTGGATTTCTCCTCTCCCCTGCGTGCTTGCAATCCTCCACTCTCTGCTATGGCCCACGGTGAAGATGGAGCGGTACTCTTTCTTACTCTGGTTCTCACTGGGCTTTTTAAATTGTGTTTTTGCAGCTTAAGCATCCGAGTTAATTACATAGGAGAGAAAATACTTTGTATTAAATTGAGATTACATATTGTAGGGAACAATATATAAAGCTGCATTACCAAAGTAATAGTAATAAATTAGACAAAGTTTTATACATACGTCTTAATTTGCACACTGTGCTTTAGGTCTTGGAATGGAATACTACTTTAACAGGTTGCATAGGCATTTTAGAGTTGTACATCAGTTTAGGTTGACCTGTATTACGCAGCATTCAGCTTTGTGGCGGGCGGGGGTTGTTCTCAGTTAGTGGCACCTGTATGTATGTGTTTTATGCTTTCTAGGTTTTCTTGACTGTCAACTATTTGAGTTGCTTGTGTGAAGATCCTGTTACTTGTTTTTTGCGGATTTGGACTAGTTCAAAAATATCCATTTAGCAGCAGTTGTTTAACTTCTATTGTGGAATTTTGGCTGGATGGGCATAATGTGATCTCTGGTAGGATGTGCATGTGTACATTAAAAGCTGGTCCACGAAGCTTTCCCGAATATTGAGGTTTTTTTTTTTTTTTGCATATTTATATAGCGCGAACTCGACCCGAAGGTATTGGAGCGCTTTACATGAGCATCGTATTTACATTACACATTCAGGCACGGGGAGATTAAGTGATTTGCCCAGAATCACAGGATGTGGACGCGGCCCCGAGGCTCGAACCCTGGTTTCCAGCACCAAAGTCGGCAGTCTAGCCGACGGACCACATCCTCTCCGAAGTTTGGTATTTCTCTTGCAAGGTTTTCTTTCTTTCTGGAGTTCCTGTTCTCCCTCTTTGGATCCTACAGTCCCATCCTTCCTCCAATCACTGCGGTGCTCCTCTTCCAGCGCGTCAGGGGGGGGGGGGTGTGTTCAGCAAAGCGCTTGTGGGGTACATGCAGTAACTGTACGTGGGATTGTCTGGGGTGGCCAGATCCTGGAGTATTTCATGGAGACGCCTCGACGCTCCCATCTGACTCCCCAGGATGTCACGTGCTTTTGTAAAAGTTGACTAAAAAGAATGCAAACAGAATAAAAGAATGAAAAATCTACGCTGAAATGTGTTTAGTGTAACTAATTAGACAGGTTAATAAAGTCTGTATCCTTGTGTGTGACATCCGACCCCCAGGTATAGAGAAACACTGCATTTTTGGGATAATCGGATTTGTGAGGTGTTTATGTAGGAAGAGTCGATCTCCTGCTGTTAATGCAGGCGCGCGCGCTGTCCTTGGAGGGAGTCGTGGGGGGCTGAAGAACTTAAGTACATTTCAGTTTATTGGATCATAACTTGTCCATCAAGAAGGATTAGGCGCTGTAGGGAATATTCCACACGTTTCATTTCCTCCGGAATGTCAGCTGGGATTAAAGGGAAGGGGGGCCCCGGCTCCCTGTGGTTCATTAGGAGGAGAATCAGATTTACAGAGGGTGAAACGGTTCTTTTCCTTTCAAATGTTCATAAAATAAGTTAGTAAGTGAAACGGTCCGCTTAATACCACTTTCGGAATTGTTTTATTTTGAATGAAAAGAACCTGAGGCTTTTCTAGGTTGGTTTAACTGTGCATTGCTCCAGGTTGGAATTGTTTTTCAATGCGACGATGTTTTAATGAAGAGAACGCCTTTGTTTTTTCGTTCGGTCTACTCAAAAAAAGACTTCCTTGGGTGTAGAGGGGTAAGTTTTATCCTGAGACCCATCATGTGCGTTTTTGTGTGTCCGCCAGTTCAGTAAAGAGCCATAGCATTGTGGATGCGCGTACCTCTAAAATCTTCCACCTCAATGTACACTTGGGGGATTTGTGGATGTGTTGAACCGCAATTTCATGAAGCAATGTGTCTCAGAGACCAGGCACAATACAGCATTATAATAATAGTCAAATAAGAAAGTTGAGTTCTAGAGTGGAATTTAGTAAAATCAGGAAGGTTTATTATAAAATTCAAAAGGAGCACTATACAGAAATTATAAAGCGCAGATGCAGCAAACCTCATTTAAATGCATAAATCATGGTCTCGAAGGCTTTCAGTAATATGATAAAACAGAATACTAGGTAAAATCAATAATCCACTAAGACCCAAATGTGCAGCAAAATCAGTAATAAATCGGACCGCATCACTAGTAGCATAGGAAGGGTCTCAGACTCCCCTCCAAAGTAGCGGGTTGGTATAGCACATTTCAGCAGAAAAAAGTTTGGAACCTGCAAATTCACTGATGTCCGAGCAAAATAAATACATTTTCAACAAATCAGAATAGTCATACTGCCTCACCATCTAAGCACTGTCCCACTTCATGGACACTGATTCAGCCCTTCTGACTTAATGTCATCCGGGGATGTCAGTCAGAACAATCTACATAAACAACAGGGAACCATTGTGAATGAATGTAATGCTCTGTGCAAGCGGATGATCCTAGGAATATATGCTACAATAGGGAGCCCATGTTGAAGAGGCCTCTTCGTGAGCTGTCATTCAGAAATAAACATCTTGCTTGACTATGTGGAACTGAAATAATAATAAAGCATGAACATCCATTTTGAGCAAGATGGCGCTGAGGCCTAATTAGCAGGATCCAGAAAAAAACACCCTTAACGAGTCATAGCAAAATCGTTTTAAAGGTAATAGTACCACATTAACATATACATGTGGATGAAGTCAAGTGTAAGTTAATGCACATTTTGAAATTACAGAGATACTTTGACGGCGGACTGTTGCTTCTGCACCTCACATCAGTTTCAATTGTATCAAGTCCCTTACGCAACAAGCCCTTGCACCAGCCGTCAGGTGATGCCTCTGTGAGTCAGATCCTATGCAAAATGGAGGGGTTGGGCGTGCGTCAGGTGATGAAGTCCAGGAATGCCAGTATTTTAGTTTTTCAAATGAATCTTTATTTTCAATAAGTTAATTCTCACAGAATAGGTGATTAGCGATCCTTCAGTCAAGTTGTATCTTTGATTCCAGAATCTCCTGCCAGAATGAGCAAGGACTGAATTGGCGCCAAATATGCTTATAAAGGAAAACGCCTGCATCGTCATCACGTAGCATTACGTGTTGAAAGGACTTTCCTTCCAACACGTAATGCTACGTGATGACGATGCTGATTATCAAGCGTCGATGACAGGCCCTGCCTGCAGGCGTTTTCCTTTATAAGCATATTTGGCGCCAATTCAGTCCTTGCTCATTCTGGCAGGAGATTCTGGAATCAAAGATACAAAACTGAGGCCAACTGAGGCCCTGCGATACCCCATTTGTTTCCAGAGGAATAGCCTGGAACACCGACTTGACTGAAGGATCGCTTTTGTATTTCGACACGAAAGGTCACATTGGACCTAGGCTACATTGCACCCATTACACCTGTGGAGTGCAATCATTTTCAACGTCTTCTTTTAATTCCTAAGGAAAGATACTCACCTACTGAGCCCTGACGAAGTTCTCACCATGAGAACGAAACGCTTTGGCTGACCGTATAATCACCTATTCTGTGAGAATTAACTTATTGAAAATAAAGATTCATTTGAAAAACTAAAATACTGGCTTCCTGGACTTCATCACCTGACGCACGCCCAACCCCTCCTTAATGCACATTTTGATTAAAGCACAAAAGCTCTGTCCACATTGAAGTAGATTGGACCCCTCCATCTTTCATTTCATTCCTTAGTTTCAATTTACCAGGAAAATGATAACCAATTTTCAGTAAGGTAATCTCTTGCCCTGCGAAACAGCGATTTTTAAAGGCCTAAATAGGGCGTTTGGTCCATTGCTGAAACGGGTCCATGGGTATTTCAACTGTTCTGCCGCATTCAAAGCCCGCATCCTCTACCAAGGTTAAATTTGTCTTAAGAGCCTTAGAGGAAACAAAACATTTCTTCTTATGGTTACTTTTACCTGCAGATGCCTCACCTGTAGAATAACTTCAGGTGTCAGACTGGATCTGGAAAGTTAAAAGCTCTGAAGTTGCTGGTAGGGGGCACTGGCCTGGTATCAACTCTGTAAGGGATATCAGATGAAATCGCCAAATCCATATAGCACCCCCCCCCCTGTCCCAACGGTGCAATGACTTCAGTTTCCAGTTCCCTTTTTTCCGTGCCGTTGATGTGGATCCAGAGCTCCCTCCATCCAGAGAGTTCTGAGTGCTCACATAAAAAAAATCTTTACTGCTGTATGTCTCCTCCTCCTAAACAATCAGGCTTTAGTCCTTGAAGAGATTGCGAGGGACAAGGATGTCTATAACAGTCCCTTATTCCATCTACCTGTGGTGCTTGGAGTCAGCCAATGGCTCTCGATACTGCGATTCTTGCCTTCTTATGCACCCTAAGGCTACCAAGGAGCGAGAGGCCAAGTTGTTCATGGCCTTGGCGCGCGATGACAGGCAGAGCCATCATTGCTCAAGGCTGCGTTCAAGGTCTCCTTCCTTCCTTGCATTCCTGGGGGAGGGAAGCAGAAACACAAGAAGCACAAAAACATTGATTAGGTACAGCACCTAGATGTCGTCCAGCTCCCTCAGGATCTTCATTCTTGGAGCCAGAGTATGTGGTGGGGCCAACTAAAACTTCTCAGAGTGGCTCCACGCCTCTGCCTGAACCGGCCCTGGAGCCTCCTAAATGTCCTTCCGCAATCTTTGGCGTTGACTGCAAAAGTTTCCAGAATTCCCATCACCGACTCCCTCATACCTGGAATTACCAGTGCAGCGTTCTAATCCAGCAGGGTTTTTCAATGGGATGTTAAGAATATTCCCCAGACGACGGCTCCATCCGGTGCATCTTTAGGCCCCATCACGCCATACAGCCTACCCATGTTCATGCCTTTCATGCTGATGCCATTCGGTGCTGGACCCTGTGGGCCGGTGCCTGCACCTGCTTTCACCCTGGCACACAGCTATACCACTCCTCAGTTACTGCTGCCATGGCGGCTCTGCCACAGAAGCCACTGACCGTCCACCTCCGAACTCCGATCCACCGCCGCTGCATCACATGAGCTCTTTGGCTCCAAGTCAGACGCCCTCAAACTCTGTGCTTACAGCATGATGCGGAGGACCAGCAGTATGAGTTGACAAGGTTATCCTCGACCAGTGGGCAGGGCACCTCACCAGAAATGGAGATGGAAGCCAGTACTGGACCACCAACCCCAGAGGTCATGTCGTTTCACTTGGTGGGCAAGAAAGCAACCAAGGTATTGGATATACATCTGCCATCAGTAAATGTCAAAACTAATGTCTTCCTGGAGATCCTTTTTCTGTCAGCACCAACCTCGGAACCCCTGCTTCCTTACAAAGAAGCCTGGAACTGGTCATCACAGCCAAGGAGAAGCCCGGGGTGAACATATTGGTGGCAAAAAGTTACCGCACTGTATCCAGGGATCCTCCCTTCCTCTCTGCACACCTGTAACCAGAGAGCTTGGTTGTTCAGGCCTCTTGAGCCTCTGGACACGTTTCGGGTATCTTCCCTTCAGTTTCCTCTGACAAGGAGTCTAAATGACTGCAACCATGGGACAAAAAGATGTTTTCGACAGGCAGCATGGCTTTGAAGTCCCAACTGCCTTCTAGCATGGTATACGCTTGCCTTATGGTACATAGTCTAGTTAGTCACTCCACATGTTCTGGAGGACATGAGAGCATGCTTTCAGGAAGTGTTCAGATGGACATAATGCCTCCCAACATATCTTCCAAGTCTGTCCTGGACACTGCAGATTCTGTGGCACATGCCATGAGGACCTCTGCCTCTATAGGACGACATGTCTGGCTTTGGATTTGCAGTTTGTCATCTGATGTGTAGACTAACCTGATGAATCCCCCCACTTCGATGAAGCTTGTTTATTCATGGGCAAAGCTGACGCTGCCTTGAAACATTTTAAGGTGAGAAGCCCCAAATGACTACTGTCGATTTCGGCGATTGCAAGGGTTCTCTAGGGATTGTCCTTTTTATCAGTGCCAGGACTTCAAGCCAAAGACTCAACAACCACAAAACCTCCTGGACAGACAGTACAGGGGTGGAGCGAGAGGTAAGGGCAGTGGATTCTTCTAGCAAACCTTTGGCTCCTCTTTCTCTCCCACACCATCATGGAAGCAGGCTTAGTTTGCCTCACCAGTCCCACAAGTAGTTGTGGGGCAGCGGGTGTCCTCCTTTTTACCACTTTGGAAGGCCATTACTTCGGACCAGCGGGTTCTTTCAGAACATAGAAAGGGGTTATAGCCTACCCTTCCTTCAGGCTCCACCCTTCTCCCTTCCACCCCAGCATCTCCACTTCCTGCAAGAGGAGGTGGCAGCACTCCTCCTGAAAGGAGGGGTGGAGTTATTGTAAAAGCAGGAAATTGGGCAAGGCTGTTACTCTGGTTTCTTTCTTCTTTCCAAGAAGGACGTCTGTCTTTGTCTGATCCAGTGCCTAAATCTTTTCCTCTGGAAGGAGAAGTTCAAGATGCTGAACCTTGCTCTGGTACTGCTGGCGCTGGAAGCAGGAGACTGTATGGTGTCTATCAACCTGCAGGACGTGTATTTCCACATCCCGGTCCCAAAGGAAGTACTCTTGTTTTGTGGTGGTTTCTACGCATTGCCAGATTGCAGTACTCCTGTCTGGCTTCAGCATTTTTTTTAAGGTACTTTATTGAGTTTGTAAACAAATAAGGGAAACATAGCTCTATTTACATGGGATACATTCAGTAATGTATAAGGTGAACAACACATAGCATATTCACAATCATTTATGAGCACATGAACTTGTGGCTAGACCGTTAACCTGGTTATAGGTACTCTATTAGAGGTCTAATTATTATGGATGTTTGCCTGCGTAGATCTAACTAGTGAGGCACCACTCAACAGAGGGTGAGGAAAAAAGCAAACAAAACCATGTGAAACATTAACGAGCACCTGTGGCTGGTGGTGGACCATCCTAAATGGTTGATTAGCTCAGTGGAAGGCAGGACGGGCAGCTTGCTTGCTGCATTTAAAATTAATGTGTGCTTGGGCCCACCCAACACACTTTGGAAATCTGGCGGGTGGCTACTTCCCGGCTGGGATGGAAGGGCGTCCTCTCGCAGGCTACACCGTTGTGGTTCTCCCAAAAACTGGGCATGCTGTGCTATCAGCCCGGGTTTGATAAATGGGACCTCATCGGGATATCAGCGGTGAGGGATCTGGTTAAAAAGGGAGCAATGCTTACCTTTAGTGAGCTCCAGAAACAATATCATCTGGCGCAGGGAGAAATGTATAGGTATTTACAGATCAGGCATGCGCTACAGGCGGCGTTTCCATCTCTTAAAGATATACCAGAGTCATCACCTCTGGAAGACCGCTTGCTGGACGGGCCCCTCACTTCAAGGGCAATATCTCTGACCTACAGGAAATTGAGTAATAACCTGCCAGACTCCTTCCCGAAGCTCAGGGAGCGGTGGCAGGATGACATCGGTCCTATAGATGACGAGGACTGGCAGACGGCACTCATGTCCCCTCGAGAAGCGGCTATCACACAGAGATTTCGGCTGATCCAGCTTAGGATACTGCACCGATCATACATATCCGGGACAGTTTTGGCGAGAATAGGAACTAGACCTGACGACCGTTGTATGAGGGGTTGTGGACAGCAGGCCACATTTTATCATACCCTGTGGACTTGCCCAAGGATACGTGCCCTTTGGGAGGGAGCCTCAGACCACATGCGTACAGCTTTGGGGAAGGACATAATATTAACACCACAACTGGGACTGTTGAACATATGGGAGGCGACTGATCTCACGGAGGTTGAACAGCAATTTACGACACTGGGATACACGCTGGTGAAATGGGAGCTGGCTAGAGGGTGGGGGGGAGCGAACCCACCACTCGTCATCTTGTGGGCCAAAGAAATGGATAAATGTATGTTGGCGGAGACTGAGGTGTTTAAGGCTCGGGGGGGTCCCAAGAAGTGGAATAGGAAGTGGTCACACTGGAATAAACATCGAGGGGAGCCCTGTGTGTCACCTACTGTTGAAATGGAGATGCATAGACTAGCAAGTCTTGTAGGAAATGCTTAATATGTAACCAAAGTACTGTCTGCTTGCCTATTTTGTTGACAACCTCGAATATGTCGTCCAATCATGTGATATATGGCTGTGATTGAAACCAATAAACAAAGTTTAAAAAAAAAAAAAAAGAAAATTAATGTGTGCTTGTGCATGCGGAAACGTACAAGACAGGGGTGTTAGGACAGTGCATCTGATGGGTTTCCCAGTCCTCTAATGCCCCACCCCCAGTAGACAGTTGAAGAGGCCAGTGAAGTACTCTGTCTATGGCTCATGTATTCAATGAGGGTGGGTGTCATCTCTGGGTTAAATCTGGTAGTAGTGAGCAGTGCGTCTCACTCCTGAGAGAGGAAATGCTTTCTCAAGCCCTTGGTCTCTTCCCATCGAAATGCACCACTCTCCACCTCTGCCCATGCTAACACTGATTGTTACCACATAGACACCCTTGCCAGTGCGTTTGCCTTCCAGGATAAAGTCACCATACATTTTGTGAGCAGTAGAGCAAGGTCTATAAAGCAGGCTGCAGGCTTTTTCTTCGGAGTTTGCTGAAACTGCCCTAATGTGCAAGCCTCTCAACTGTGTAGTGTAGCATTCCCTGTGGTCTGACAGAGCTGTAACGTTACCCCTGTCCAGTACTGTGAAAGGGATGGACAGGACCATAGCATGTGGATCATGTCAGCACTAAGCAAGTGACAACGCGGGCAGTCTGAGTGAGGTAAGCTGTCTAAGAGGAAGAACTGGATGAGTTTGAACAGGGTGGTTCTCAACATCTTAGCAGGGTATGCTAATACTCTGTCCCATTCTTTGTCATTGAAGGCCTTCCAAAGGTTTGCCTCCCATTTTGCCCTCAGGCCAGCCAGAGATACCAAGGCGTATTCCTCCAGCCCCCCTAGTCAACAATCTAATGAGGTTTCTGCCACGGTCCATGACATTAAGATATTGAAGAACCACATGTAGTGGCGGTCCATCATCTTTCATGCCAAAGTCCCGGGTGAAGCACTCTGATCAAAGCTTTGTAACTTAAGAAGTGCCTTGTAGGAATGTCATATTGCTCATTAATCTCTTTGAAATTTGGCATTGGCACCTTGAATCTTCACCAAGGTGATGCAGTGGTTGCGAACCATCTCAGAAGGCTGGGTATACCAATATTTCTGTACCTGGATGACTGGTTGATCAAAGCTGGATCACTGGACATAATGACGCATCATCTGCAGTTAACAGTCTCTCTACAGTTTGACTTGTGCTTGTCAATCAACAGGCCTAAATCTCACGTGGAGTCCTCCTAGCATCTCACCTGGAGTTATCCAAGCATGTCCTCTTTTTGGGTCGGTGCTGGACTGTACCCTTCTCCGTGTCTTTCCTCCTCCTCAAAGAATTCGCAACATCCAGTAGATGGTCCCATCCTTCCTGGAGGGTGCTCGAGTTCCAGTCTTGAAGTTTTGAGTCTACCAGCTTCTTGAACTGTACTGGTCACGCATGCACGTTGGCAAATGAGGGCTCTGTAGTGATGCCTCCACAGGCAGTGGTTCCAGCGCAGGGGAGACCTGTCTTACTCCAGTATGATCTCCCAGTGTGCTGCAGCGGATGTGCTTTGGTGGGGGAACGAGGTGAACCTGCACCATGGGGTGGCCTTCAGCCTCCTCCAACTGTGTCCATGATAGTAATGGATGCCTGCACTCTCGGGGAATGGGGGGGCTTATCTAGAGGATCTGGAGATCAGAGGGCTTTAGTCTCTTGAGGAGCAGGTGCTTCACATTAACCTGCTGGAACTGCGGGGGATTCGGCTAGCGCTCAAGGTCTTCCACCTCTCCTGCCAAGGTCAGTCCGTTCAGATCTCGACAGACAGTACAATAGCAATGTGGTACATGAACAAGCAAGGGGGTGGGGGAAGGGGTAGGGTCTCAACTCTTTTGCCTTGAGGTCGTCTTGGGCACACTGCCAAGGGATCTGGTTAACAGAGAATCACCTGGCAGGGTCTCAGAGTGTCAGAGCAGACAGCCTGAGCAGGGACATTCTTGTTGATCTCAAGTTGTCTTCTGCCAGAGGTAGTCAAGGACATCTTCACTCAGTGGGGCAAGCGTACCTCAGGTGGACTTATCCGTCTTCTTGGAAAATGCTAAATGCCAGCTGCATGTCCCCTGCTCAAGCTGCCATTCTGGCTAGGCCTTCTCTCCCAGTAAGGGAGAATGGTGCTGCATCCCAATCTCTGAGGCCTCTGCCTTCATGCCTGGAGATTGCGTGGGGACACTTAAGCTTCTTTCAACTGTCACCGAAGGTGGTGGACGTCATACTGTCAGCTCATTTCCCTTCCACGAAATACGTTTATTCTGGGAGATGGCACAGTTTTGCTTTGTGGTGCACAGAACAGCAAAGACTTGCATGCCATTTTGTCTTAGATTCTGCAGTTTGCGCTCTCCCTAGACCAAAGGGGTGTGCCATAGATGCTGTAAATGATACTTTGCTGCATTGTCGGCATTCCTCTGTCTCCAGATCCAACTTCCCTGTTCAAATACCCTATTGTGATGGGGTTTCTGACAAGATTAACTAATCTGTACATGCCAATTCCCTTGTTATGCCCCAGTGGGCCTATGATGTTGTTTAGTTTTTTTGGTGTATTCTCAATTTGAACCCCTGCACAGTTGCCACTTGTGGTTGCTAACTGGTGACTTGGTTGTCGCCTCTCCTTTCTTTTGTGCTCCTCTTCCCTACTGCTCAGCCAGGATGAGTGTGGAATGCGTGGTGATGTCATGAATGCTTGGGTTGCTTGGAGACTTGTGTCAGTTGATCAATGCAGGCTGAGCAGCAGGGAGGCTGCTCCTGGTGGGGCTACTATTTACCATCTTACTTACCATCTATCTACCTTCTACTTACTTGAAACCGAATCAATAAACTACATTCTTGGAACCTACTGCTTGGCTACATTTGGACTTCTTTATACTACGACATTTTGGCGACGATTTGAACTCAGAACCTACGATTTGTGGACTATGTTATACAAAGAACATTGATACTGGAACTAAGGAATCAAAGGATCAAGGATACTGCAACCTAAAGAAATTCGAGTTTGAAGGTAATTTAACGCCCTGATAAGCCCCACCAGTGTCTTCCTCATCTTGACAGCCTGTCTGGGCGTTTATTTTTTTGTTCCATCGATAAACGGAAGTGTCATTTCCAATTTTACACCTTGCTTAGGGCGTTTGACTTTTACTCACATCCATCCAGTAACCAGCTTACTTCGAAGATATTCTGACACCTGTCTGCCATGGTGTGAACCCAGTATTTACAACAACTACAATAATTGGCAAACCACTGAAGAATTAAGGTGTGAATTCGTATTTGAGACTGGCAGTGTTTATATTTCTCCATCAACAGTGATTGATAGCGCAAGCTCCATCTACAGTGACTGCCGTGTACTTTAACTGGCACTTCAGAAGCTCTTTCCTGTGAGCACTTTGTGGATCGGTGCGTGAGTGCTTAGTGCAAGATCGGCAACTACCTTCCAGTTGGTGGACTTAGGTCGTGTGTTTTATCAGAAGTGGGAGCATGCAGCTGTCGCAGTGACATTGGTGAGGTGTTTTTTTTTTTTGGTCCGTGTTTATTTTAAACCTTTAGTTTAGTCGGAGCTGTGAGCCGTTAGCAGTGTGCGCGTTTTTTTTCAAACTTACAAACTTGCGCGAGTAACCTTACCTGTTGCTGTTCACGTGCAGCACCTTTTTTTAAATAACGCAGGCGCGAGTCATTGATAGCGCGCTCCCCTACCTGCGTCCTGCTGCCTTCACGGATGCTCTGTGACGTCTTTCTTATTTGCGCCACAGTCTGCTGTTGTGCAACGTTGGGCAGCACGCCTTTACCGCAAGCCACCCCGGCGCGGCCGTGACAGCGTGCCGCCATCTTGTGTCTCCACCGCAGCCCTGCATTTGAGTGACGCTGTTCTTTCTTCAGTGCGGTTTCTGCCAACCACGTTGTTTCGCAATAAAGTTTCGTTGGAATGCCTGCAGCTGTGATGTCGCATTGTTTCCTTCTCCTGCTTCTCTTCGATTGATCTCTACAGGTACAGCTACAGGTTCCCTTTGGCTTTTAAATCTGGTCCATGACTTATTTTTCGGCACTATCGCAACCCATCGGGCGCTCTCCAGCTTTGTGTGCCGCCTACTTTTGCCCTTACGTTGCGATTGTCGGACTGTGCTAATTTTGTTTCTTCATGCTGCTCAGAGTTAGAGATGCTACATAATGGAGCTACTTACAAACTATGTTGGTATTTGAAGCGAGCAACATGTTGAATTTTCGCTAAGGTCTTTACCCATCATCTCCGTGAGGACTTCGGGTGAGAAATCGCTCACCGGAGCATTATATGTTATGTGTGCTATTGTTGTTCTTGATACTACATATTGAATACCGTTTTTTTGTGGGGATCTGTGTATTCCTGTACAGCCTACGTGACTTGTGTGTTTTCACTACAATGTGTGGGGTGTCATGTTTCCCAGTACATTTATAGGTTTATTTGCTTGATCTTTTGTGCTTATTGTGTTTGCCTGAGACTTTTCTTGTCCTGTCAGGCGTGTAGCGCAGTTTTGCGTTATTGGGTTGACTACTTAATTATTTTTACGTACTCTTATTTTGCTTTTTTCTTCTGTCCTGTTAGGTTTACAGCGCTGGCTCGCTGTGTGCTTTAGGGATGATTGCTTTATTGTCTACAGTTTTAGTTTGTGTTTTGCCCGTGACGTTTTGTCATGTCTGGTGCACAAATTGTAGGGGTGCCTGAGACGTCAGGTGTACAAGAGTATTTACGTTATGACTCCATAGTGTCCAGTGTTCTTTCATTCTGATTTACATAAGTGCGTATGTGCGTGTGTGCGTATGTATATTTCTTCAGTGATATTTCATGACATACTTCTAATACTGTGTGCGGTGTGCTTCATAGTGCAGTTTTTCTTTGCGCCATTCGGGTTTTTTCCTGATTCTTTACGTATGCTTGTTTTGCCTAGACATTTTTCTTTGTCAGGTGTACAGCACATTGGGTTGCGCCATGATGTTGGTTACGTTACTGCCCATGATGTGGTATATGCTTTTCCTGAGACTTTTGTCCCTTCAGGTGCACAGTATATTTATGCGTGTCCGTTTTGAAGTTTACTTAGCAGTGCGTTTTTCTTAGGCTTAGGCGTTTGTGTATTGCTTTGATCCTCATTTTCTTTTCTTTGTGAGAAAGAGGGATGGGTGTGCGTGTTCTTAGCAAATCAATTCTTGTCTTTGTTTATTGCATTTTTGCATTGTGTTATGCTTTCTTTGTTTCAAGTTTCTTCAACTTATTAATCTACTGTTTATTTGCATTTAGAGCATTTAATGTTTTGTCCATGCTCTGATGTTAGTATTTAGTATTCTTTGCTATCTTTGTTCCATTTTCTATTTGTAGGTTATACTTTATCGCATTTCTTTATGTAATGATCTTTGCATTGTTCATTTTGGTTACAGTCATTTCTTGTCCTTACTTTATTTCTGTCTTAGTTGGTGTAAGGAAAGGGGATATGTGGTGACTTGGTTGTCGCCTCTCCTTTCTTTTGTGCTCCTCTTCCCTACTGCTCAGTCAGGATGAGTGTGGAATGCGTGGTGATGTCATGAATGCTTGGGTTGCTTGGAGACTTGTGTCAGTTGATCAATGCAGGCTGAGCAGCAGGGAGGCTGCTCCTGGTGAGGCTACTATTTACCATCTTACTTACCATCTATCTACCTTCTACTTACTTGAAACCGAATCAATAAACTACATTCTTGGAACCTACTACTTGGCTACATTTGGACTTCTTTATACTACGACACTAACCATTAAGACAGTGTTTTTGGTGGCGATGACCTCAGCCAGACGGGTCAGTGAGTTGCAGGCCTCGACCTCCTGTCCACACTGTACCTCTTTTTCCCCTGACAAATTGGTGCTGCAAACCAGGGCTTCCTTCCTTCAGTGGTTGACTCCCTTTCACTTAGGTCAGTTCATCACCCTGACAACCTTCTTTCCCCTGCCCCACCCCACGGAGGGGGAGCAGCTTCACGGGATGGATCCTAGACAGGCAATCAGCTTCTGGAGTGCTGCGGTTCCAAGAAAGGCAAAGTGTTCCAGAAGCGGAATTTGTCCTGGTGGATAATTCTTTGCATCAAGACCTGCTATGCTTTGGCCTGTCAAGCAATCGGGGCTCATTCCACCAGTGCCAACTAATCATTTTCCACCCTTGCCAGAGGGGTTCCAATCACAGATCTGCAAGGTGACTGTGTCGACATCATCTCCTGTTAAGCATTGCTGCCTGGATAACAAAGGGCCACTTCGCCACATCAGTCTTGCAAGATTTCCTTATTTAACCACCCATAAACCCTCCTCCTAGGAAGGTTACTGCTTGGGAATCTATTCTACAGGTGTGAAATATGCAGGTAGAAGCATCCATCAGAAGAAAAAGTTACTTACCTGCGGTAACAATTTTTCTGGTGGATACTTGTCGTGATGTCATTCCCATGGTTTCCTGAATGTTGATGGAACCTGGGAATAGAATGTATTGGGATTCTAGCTTGGGTGTTCGAGGCTCTGGCAGTTGACTGGAGACCTCTGAAGCAGCTGGGTGTACCGGGAACGTGAGTGGTGACAACCTAATAAAGCAGATCACCCCCACGCTATTCTCCTGAGATTCATTCCTGGAGCACCTCTAACATTTGGCGACGATCGGGATTTTTCTACCTCTTTCTACACGTCCCGGACACCCTCGCTCTCTTTCAAGACGCGCGGCGTTAAGAATGAAGACAACGAATGACTACAGAAGACTGAACGAAGACATCAAGTGATTTCAGAAGACTTCAAAGTGTGGCTACAGGTCGTATAACGTTCTTTAAATTCTTTATACTTCTTCAGACCTGTTCTGCCACACCAACTGCCTTCTCGCGAGCGCGCCTCCTACCTTGCACGCAGCGTAGAACTCTCAGCTCGCCTCCATTCCTCTCCCTGCATCGTTCAACGTGGAATCTCCAGCGCGTCTTCATTCGAGTCTTCAGCCTTCCCCGCGTCTTCACGTCACGCCTAGTACGTGCTTAACCTTACGTCCTCACCTCACGCTACGTGCCACGCCATCTTGTCAGGCACCTACGCCTCATCAGGCACCAATATTACCGCAATGGTAATTCAGCTATTGTGCGGCGATGCACACACCGAGTGACTAGTGCACTTCTCTGCCACCCACGCCATCACTACTACGTGTTCCACTCAACCAATAGTTAGCGCTACCCGAAGGCACAGATTTCTCGGTGATGCGCACACCATCTCGGATAAATTTAAAAAAAAAAAAGTCATTATTATGTCAAGCGCTCACCTAGCTCCAATCGGTGATGCGCACACCCTATTTTAACACGTTCATCACTTACAGTTTAATACTATATCAAGCGCTCATCCAGCTTCAAGTCTCCAGAGTTGTTGATACATTCGGTGATGCGCACACCCTACCTTTAACACTTTAAGCAACAAAAGACTTATTTCCACATTGCATTCTTAAGTAACTTGCACAATATTATTCGCAATTCATTACTAGTGCATGTCATTGTGATAACCTTTTATTTGCAGGTTTTAATTTGAAACTGATTTTCTTTTAGAATTGTATTGGTTAACATGCAAAACATAACAGTCCCTCCACATTTTTTACCAGAACCAGGGCCGCTGAAAACCAAATGGAAACAGTGGTTCAAAGGTTTTGCCAGTTATATCATAGCGTTGGATGGATCTAAATTTGAGCCAGTCAGGAAATTAGCTCTACTTTATAACAATCTAGGTTCTGAAGGCCAACGCATTTTTGACCATTTACCTGTAGTTACTCAACCTGATGAAACTGATTGGGACGTTTACAAAGAAGCTGTAAACAGACTCTCAAACTACTTTAAGGATGATACCAGCATTGTGGTTGAGAGACACAAATTTTATACTAGACGTCAAAATGAGTTTGAAACCATTGACAATTTCCTGGCGGAATTAAGAGTTTTAATTTCCACTTGTGAATTTGATGGCAATACTGATTCTTACCTCAGGGATCAACTCATTGTCAACTGTTTTAACAAGAAAGTGCAAGAAAGACTGTTGTGCGGTAGAAATCCTTCTTTAAACGAAACCCTGGAAATAGCTAGGGGCATTGAAAGGTCAGTAATTGCACAAAAAGAATTGAATAAGTTTAAAACTGATACTATGGTTGAACCTGTTTATGCCATTGGTACTAAACCCAAAACATCTTACAACAAAGTTCCTGATTCTAAAAACAAAGTTTCTGCTTTAGATGTGGCTCCTTCACACATTTAGCCAATGCAAGGAATTGTCCGGCATTAGGTAAACCTTGTACCAAATGCAAAAAGTCTGGTCATTTTGCCCGCCTGTGCAGAACTCCTTACAAAGTAACTACTCTGGAACACATGGAAGATCCTGCTGAACCAAACGTTTCTACCATCAAAAGCTTCAGTAAAATTGTTCTGTCCATCGATTCTGATGCGGACGATGATGTTAAGGGTCCTTTTGCAATATCTTCATTGGTGATGTTGAAATTCGAGTCACTGTTGACTCTGGCTCCCCAGTCACCTTTGTATCCGATGTCCTATTTTTCAAGCAATGGAATTCTATACAACTATCACCTCCTGACATTCGCACCATTGCCTTTGGTGGACACAACATTGATATGTTGGGTTTCTTCCTTGACAACATTAAGTTTGAAGACAGGGTAATATTCACAAAAATTTATGTGGCGAAAAAAGGCTACAACATCTTGGGGTGGAAGGACCAAGGGAAGTTTGGTATGGTTCTTAGACCAGGTACTGCTTGTCCGATTTCTTTAATAGACATTCCTGAAACCTATCCTTCTTTGCAAGAATTATTATCCAAGCACAAAGCTTTATTTGACAACAAGTTAGGTATGGTGCACAGTTTTGAACATAAAATCATCTTAAAAAAAGACGCAGTACCTGTTGTGCATAAGGTCAGAAACGTTCCACTATCCATTAGAGACCAATTAAAACAACACTTAGAAGTCTTATGTGAAGAAAAAGTGATAGAACCAATTGATTCATCAGAGTGGATTTCTCCGATAGTGGTCGCAAAGAAAAAGGACTCGAAAGACATTAGGCTCTGCATTGATTTGAGATCGCTTAATAAGAACATTCTGATTGATTGTTTCCCCTTACCCAAAATTCAAGAGATGTTAGCTCTGCTGGGTGACGCCAACATTTTTTCATGCCTTGACTTAAAATCTGCGTACCATCAGGTGGAACTATCTAGTGATTCACGTTCTCTTACTGCTTTTAACACCCCATTCGGTGCTTTCAGATTCTTAAGAATGCCTTTCGGCCTAGCTTCGGCCGCTTCGGTATTTCAAAAATTAATGTTTAAATTGTTTAACAAGTGTAAAAATGTTCTTGCATATCAAGACGATATTCTAGTATTTGCAAATAATACTGAAGAACACCTGTTGATTTTGAGAAATGTATTTGAAATTTTAGAGTCTAATGGCTTCACTGTAAAAAAAGAAAAGTGTAAATTTATGGTAAACAATATTGACTACTTAGGTCATCACATTTCTGAATCTGGTATTAAGCCGAAGGCCGACCTTGTCAAGGCAATTTGTGACAGTCCCCCCCCAGAGAACAAAGATCAGTTACGGTCTTTTCTCGGACTCTGCGAGTATTACTCCAGATTTATTGACAGTTTTGCATTTCAAACAGAACCTTTGAGGAAACTCCTCAGAAAAGGGGAACAATTTATGTGGAAGGAGACTGAATCCACAGCTTTCATCAACTTAAAAACCTGATAGTGAAAGCTCCTGCTTTACATCCCTTCAGAGATGATCTCCAATCTATAGTCACAGTTGATGCCAGTGGAGTTGGAGTAGGAGCTGTTCTCTCTCAGTTAGTTGAGGGTGCGGAACACACAGTGGGGTTCGCCTCAAGATCTCTTTCACAAACGGAACGCCATTACAGTACCATTGAAAGAGAGGCTTTGGCTTGCGTGTGGGCCACCAAACACTTTGAAACCTTTTTGTGGGGTCGAAGATTTGTTCTGGTCACCGACCACAAGCCCCTTGTTTTCTTATTATCTAAAAATGATCATGACAAGGTCAGCCCCAGACTGGTTAGATTACTCTCCAGGATGTTCGAATTCAATTTTATAATTAAGCACATTCCTGGGGGGAAGAATACTCGTGCTGATTTTTTATCTAGGTGCCCCATACCTGAGGAACATTCCATAGAGGATGATTTAGAATGTGTTGTAGGGTTGGTTGATGGTTTGGTGGTCCTAGAAGGGTCTATCAGCAATTCTGAATGGATAGATTCTTCTACATCCGATGTGGTACAAAACGCTATCAAGAGTTGTATTTCTAAAGGGTGGCCAGAGGAAAGAAATTTGACCGATGGGTTACGCTCTTTTCACAAGGTAAAAGATGATCTCACCATTGAAAATAACCTTATCATGAGAGGCTCTTTATTAATTCCTCCTAGAGCCCTCAGATTAAGATTAATCAATTTTGCCCACCAAGGCCACCTTGGCATGACGGGTACCAAGAAACGTCTTCGACTCTACTATTGGTGGCCGGGGATGGATGTTGAGGTGGAGAATTTTGTAGGCCATTGTAGCAGTTGTTCCTTGGCTGACAAATCCTTAAGAGTACGTAACACACCCCTTTTCCCAGTGGCTTTTCCCAACCGGCCCTGGGAAAAACTTGGCATAGATTTCATTGGCCCAATGTATAATCTTAAAATCAACATGAGATTTGCCTTAGTTGTAGTGGATTACTTCTCAAAATGGGTGGAATGTAGATTCTTGTCTGAACCTTCTACCACTTCGGTAAAGGAGCTACTTAGTGATCTCTTCCGACGTGAAGGTATCCCCAAAGTTATTGTTTCTGACAATGGGGTTCAATTTAAGTCCCATTTCATGCAATCCTTTTTGAAAAACATGGGTGTCAAACACTTAACAGTGGCCCTTTATAGTCCCCAAGGCAATGGCATGGTAGAAAGGGTGAACAAGATGTTAAAAGAAACCATTCAAATGGCCTATGTTCGAGGAGATTCTGTTCATGATGCTGTTCAAGAAAGGTTATGGAGTTACCACAATACTCCACACTCTGTGACTGGCACTCCTCCTTTCGTGTTATTAAAAGGACGTTTTGGTTCTTCCAAACTTAGTCCCAACTGGGTTTTGGAACAAACCAAATGCTCAAACAAAATTCCCAATTTGGATGATGTGCGTGATACTGTTTCCAAAGCACAAGTCAAAATGAAGCAGGTGTATGACTCAAACAAGAAAGTGAAAGACATTCAATTTTATATTGGGGATCTTGTAAAAGTTAAAAGACCTGCAGGAGTAAAAAGTCTTAGTTCTAAATTTTTTCCCATGACTCGTGTGATCAGAGTCTCTAAGCATGCGGTTTTACTAGAGACCGGCAGGTGGTGGAGTAAAAGGAATGTAGTTTTAGTAAAAAACAATGTGTGTATTAATTCTCATGCAAATTCTTCAATGGATGGTTCTTCTTTGTCCTTACCTGATGTTCACCTTAGCACTCAACAAAGTGACACTGTTTCTCATCACTTTGGTGGTGGAGATTCCTCTTCCTCTCAAGAGGGTCTAAGTGGAACTTGCTCTTTGTATGAGCATCCTCAAACTCATTCTTCTTTGTTGAGAGGAGAAGGGAATGTCTGCACTGGTATGGATTCTGATGCTGGCACGGATCCTGGTTCATTCCCTAGTCCGTCAGCCATTCCCCCAAGGGAAGGCAAGAGGAGACCTTGTCTTCCTCATTATCTTAAAGATTATATTCTCAATTAATTCTCCCTACAATTTTCCTGGTTCCCACTTTCTGTTACCTTTTATTTCCTGTCTTAATAATTGTAAATAGTATTCAGTTGTGCTATTGTGTTAAGGGGGAAGATGTGTTGTGATGTCATTCCCATGGTTTCCTGAATGTTGATGGAACCTGGGAATAGAATGTATTGGGATTCTAGCTTGGGTGTTCGAGGCTCTGGCAGTTGACTGGAGACCTCTGAAGCAGCTGGGTGTACCGGGAACGTGAGTGGTGACAACCTAATAAAGCAGATCACCCCCACGCTATTCTCCTGAGATTCATTCCTGGAGCACCTCTAACAATACTCTTATCTACCTGCAGATTTCACTTCAATCCCTCCTGCCTCCCCTTTTTGATTTAAGTGTTATAGGAAAAGATTAAAAAGATCCCAATGCAGGTTGATACGGCACCACTCGATGCCATTTGGTCCACTCTCCTAGAATGTTTGTGAAAACACTGATGGAAAATGACGTTGCTGTGCTAAAGTGTGGGGGGCGGGGCACTGTATAGCTTCGGTGAAGTCATCCGACATCACTTCCGACATCAATACAAGGCTAGCGCCACCTACCGGTGACTTTAAAGCTTTGATGTTTCAGGATCCAGTCTGACGCCTGGGATTATTCTCCAGGTAGAGTATCAACCGGAAAGATGGTTACCACAGGTAAGTAACTTTTTATTTGTCAGACAGTAAACTTTAGTGAATATTTAAATGAAATGAGAGCCCCGTAGTTACATTTTATTAGCATTTTACTGCTAAATTAAAATTGAAAAACCAAATGAAAGATGCAAAAACTACAACTGGCACAATGCTGTGTGACCTTAAGGAAGGCATACCTGTAAAAAGCTGTGTTGCTTTGTTAATGTGTTGCCCCAGTCTGTGTTTAACTCTCCATATAATGTTTACTTGCTCAGTATTTCAAACCATTGATTATCAGGTACTAGACACAATTGGCTTTTACATTGGTAATTTTTCTCATCTAGGGAGTGACGGGTGCTCTTTCTGTTTTGATGAAGGATGCAGTTAAGCCTACGCTGATGCAAACACTGGAAGTAAGTTCCACTAACACATCTGGTCTTTGCTCCCTTTTGTTTTCCTTGTATAACGGCATTCTGGTATCAGCCTCCACCACCACTCCTTTAAGGAATTATTTTATTGTATAATTTTGCGCAATACAAATATAACTTTTCAAAAACAAATGAAAGTGTGTTGAAGATTTCACTGTGAGGCATATATTAGACTTAAGTCAAGATGTCTGATCAGTATATGGTAGCACTGTACCAGTGCCTAAAAACAAATAATTGGGGGAGGAGAGTTTGCGCCTCAGAGGTGCTTCAGCTATTATACTTTTGCTACCAGAATATCAGATATGCTGCTTTAGTTTTAGTAAAACGTTCCTAGGGGCATTTTAAGGATGTCCATCCGCATGTAAATTAATGCTATAGCTGATTGTAGATGATCATCTAAGCACTAGTAATTTAGCCATTATGTAATTAATTTCAATATTTAAAGTTGTATGCGATTACTTGACTGTTAGCATGTAAAATGGTCAAAACACATTAGTACTTTCTTTACATTATTTTAATTATGTGTTGAGACTACTGTATTAACAAAGGAGACAATCTGCAAAATATGTATTTCTGATGGATACCTCTACGTACAGATTCCTCAACCTTTACATCCTCCCATGTGCCAGACTGGATCTGAATAAAGCTTGCCATAACTCCTGTGTGCCAGTAGATGACACCATTGGTTTCCATTATGACTGTCTCGCCCTGGAAATGGCAACATGGAGCCACAAATAGGTGCCACGCCTGTGTGCTGACATCAGTTCCTTTACTCCACACCCTTTAATGCAGATCCAGAGTTCTTGCTCATATAGATTTGTCACTACTGAACTTTTCCCTCCAAAATTAAGAAAAGTAGTCAGGCAACATAGCAAGTATGTTGGTACCAAAGGCTATAGGCTTCAGACGATACCGCACATATTTGAAGCAGATATTAGTCACATTCCCACAGGTCGTCTGTAGTGTCTGGGGCCAAAACTGGCTCCAAATCCTGTGTTTGTCTCGCTGATGATACCCGAAGAGGATCAGGAAGCATGAGGTCGAACTTTACGTAGCCGAATACAAGAATCAAGGTTGATGTGCTGCAGGTTGCCCTTGTCAGGTAAGTCAAATTGAAATGAAAAACCTTTTGGAAAAAATAACCAAAAAACCCACAATGTAATTCCTCAACATCTGAAAGAGACACGTTAGTGACAGATTCCTTACCTTAGAATATCCCCAGGCGTCAGGCTGGATCCGGAAAGTTTTTGCGTAGCAGTACCCTTGCGCGTCGGTAGGCGGCGTCATGCGGCTCCGCGTCCGTCGTCGGCGTCGGGACCGCCGGGATGACGTCGCGGGCAATACTTAGACGCCGCCCCTGCGCGCTGATGTCAGGTCTTCTTTTTTCCGCGCCAGTAAGCGCAGATCCGGGAAGAGCAGTGCCCTAGTCATTTTTTGACTAACTTTTTGGTGATTTTTCACTGTTTTCTTCGAGTCATCTCGGCTCCACAGTGTCGGTAGGGATGCCCGGCTTCAAGCCATGCGACGCCTGTGGTCGAATGATGTCGATCACAGACCCGCACTTAGAGTGTCTCTACTGTCTCGGCCGCGACCACGACACGAAGTCGTGCTCCGACTGCCGGGCCTTGCACCCGAAAGCTTTGCGAGAGCGGTCTCGAAAGCTCCTCGAGGTCCGGCAGTCGGCTCCGCGCCGCACCAAGCCCCGGTCACGCGAGAGGTCGAGGGGCCGGTCGCGGAGTCCTCGCCCGTCATTGGAGTCCAAGTCTTCGCACTCCTCGGGTAAGTCGAAGCACAAAAAGTCTAAGAAGCACCATCGCTCTAAGACTTCGCCTCGCCGGTCTCGCGACTCGGCTGAGGCCCCTGTCGGCACCGTCCCCGCGGATCCGGATGTGCCTGTGGTGCCGCCCCCGCATTACCCGTCCTTCCCGGGTTCGGGGGCGACTCCGGCCGAGATACAGGAATTCCTGTCGCCCATGGCCCGCCTCTTCGGGCCTCAAGGCCCCTCCGGTGCGCCTTCGGGCCCCGCGGGCCCTAATGTGATTGCCCAAGCGCCGCCGACGACTCCGGTCCCGGCGCCGCCTGTCCCACCAGCCTCGCTCCCGGCCCCGGCTTCGGCCCCAGCCTCGATCCCGGCTCCGGTGGTACCGCAACCCCCATCAACGCCGGTTGACCTAACCACGCCTCCGCCGACGCCGATGTCCCCGGTGCCGTTCCTGACGCCGCCCGGGGCTCCGGGCGGCGTCGTTCCCCAGTTCTCTCCGGATCCGGAAGCGGCGTCGGACCGACGTCGCCCGACGCCGGCTCCGGCGCCCATGAGACCTTGGGTCCCGGACGTCCCTCCTCCTCCTTATTTTCAACCGGAGGAGGACCAGGAGAGCTGGGAGGGGTCGGATGACCCTCTCACACAGCAGTGTGACTATGATCAGGACTGGGCAGAGGAACTTGGGGATGCCAGTGGTCTGGACACTTCCCCTGACACTGGCATGCTGTCTCCTCCTTCCGTGGCTACGGAGGAGGGAGCAAATTTCGCAACGGTGTTGCGTAGAGCAGCTGGAGCCTTACACCTCCAATTGCCTACAGTGGCTGTCAGGACTAACCTCCTGACGGAAGTGCTTCAGCCGGCAGCTACCTCCTCGGAGCCATTGCTGCCGTTTAATGATGCACTTTCTGACGTTCTTTTGGGCACCTGGTCCAAGCCCGCCACAGGGACTCCTGTGGATAGGAACGTGGCCCGACGCCATCGCCCTCCTCCGGGCGACCCCTTGTTTCTCTCTCAACATCCCACCCCCGAGAGCTTGGTTGTCCAAGCCTCTGCCTCCCAAACCGCCTTCCCTACCGCCCCTCCGGATAGGGAATCCAAATGCCTGGATCATTTTGGGAAGAAGGCCTTTTCTTCCTCCAGTGCTGGCTTGCGGTCCGTCAACACCGCTTGCCTTTTGGGCCGATACTCCCACTCTCTGTGGGATTCGGTGGCGCTCGTTTTGCCCCAGTGTCCTGAGGAGGTCCAGACACTGCTTTCCCGCGCCATTGCGGAAGGAAGGGATGCGGCGAAGTACACCATCCGTTGTGGCCTTGATACCACCGACTCGCTGGGCAGATCGCTTGCAACGACAGTGGCGCTGCGTCGCCACGCCTGGCTGAGGACAACTGGTTTCTCGGGTGATGTCCAAAACACACTCATGGACATGCCCTTTGATGGAGTCGGTCTTTTTGGTACCAAAGCAGACCATGCGCTGGAGCGTTTTAAGGACTCACGGGCTACTGCCAAGTCCCTGGGCCTTTCTGCTGTGCGCCCTCCGCTAACCTCTGCTTTTCGCCCCTTTCGTGGCCACGGAAGGGGCGACCAGTCACGTCCGCTGCCCAGCCACCGGCCCGCGCAGCAAGCGTCTTCGCGTGGCCGAGGACGTGGCTCCCGCCGTGGCGGGTCAGGCAACCAGCATGCGGGTCAGGCCACCAACCCCGCCCCGTCCGCGGCCTCCAAGCCCTCCTAGTCCTTCCTTTCAGGTGCACAGCACCCCAGTAGGGGGCAGGGTCCGCCATCACCTTCACCACTGGCGTGCCATCACCTCGGACAGGTGGGTCTTGGACATTGTCCGAAGGGGCTACTCCCTCCCCTTCGAGACCACCCCCAGCCATGCCACCTCAATTCCACCGCATGTCAGGGGATCACTTGGTGCTTCTGCAGAAGGAAGTCACGGCACTCTTGGCCAAGAGGGCCATCGAGCATGTTCCGACCCCAGAAGTAGGACGTGGTTGCTACTCCCACTACTTTCTGGTGCCCAAGAAGGACAAGGAGGACATGCGTCCTATCTTGGACCTCCGGAACGTCAATCGCTTCCTCCGGAAGGAGAAGTTCAAGATGCTCACCCTAGCTCAGGTCTTGACTGCCCTCGACCCTGGAGACTGGTTGGTAGCGTTGGACTTACAGGACGCTTATTTCCACATCCCCGTCCTGCCGGCCCACCGGCGTTACCTGCGGTTCACGGTAGGCCTCGAGCATTTTCAGTTCACCGTGCTCCCCTTTGGCCTTACAAGTGCCCCTCGGGTGTTCATGAAAGTGATGGCGGTGGTCGCAGCTCATCTGCGCCGGGCAGGGGTTCCAGTCTTCCCCTACCTCGACGACTGGCTGCTGAAGGCGGGCTCGTCCCAGGCAGTCGTCTCCCACCTCCAGACTACGGCCGAACTCCTGCACTCGCTGGGGTTCTCTATCAATGTGCCGAAGTCGCATCTGATTCCTTCTCCACAGCTCCTTTTCATCGGGGCAGTTCTGGACACGACGCAGTTTCGGGCCTATCCTCCCGAACGGCGAGTCCGGGATATTCAGGCTATGATTCCGATCTTTCAGCCTCTATCCTGGGTTTCGGTACGGATGACCCTGAGGCTGCTGGGCCTCATGGCCTCCTGCATCCTGCTGGTCGATCATGACAGATGGCATATGCGGGCTCTGCAGTGGGACCTGAAGTTCCAGTGGGCGCAGCACAAGGGCAACCTGTCCGATCACGTCCAGATCTCGGAGGGGACTGCAAAACAGTTGCAGTGGTGGCTCTCGAACCGGCAATGGGTCATGGGCAGATCCCTCTCCCTTCCCCAGCCAGAGCACACCTTTGTGACGGACGCGTCCCTTCTGGGATGGGGCGGTCACATGGGAGAGGCGGAGATCAGAGGCCTCTGGTCTCCGGCGGAGTCCCAGCTCCATATCAACCTTCTGGAGCTCCGGGCGATCCGACTTGCACTCAAGGCATTCCTTCCCTCTGTCAAAGGGACGGTAGTGCAGGTGTTCACAGACAACACCACCGCCATGTGGTATTGCAACAAACAGGGCGGGGTGGGGTCGTGGACCCTATGTCAGGAGGCTCTGCGCCTCTGGACATGGCTGGAACATCAGGGCATATTCCTGATGGTTCAACACCTGGCAGGTTCCCTGAACGCCAGGGCGGACGAACTCAGCCGCAGGTGCATGATGGATCACGAATGGCGTCTTCACTCGGAGGTGGCGCAAGGTCTCTTTCAGCAGTGGGGAGAGCCTTGGTTAGATCTGTTCGCCACCGAAGAGAACGCGCAATGTCAGCAGTTCTGCGCGTTGGAATTTCCAAGGCGGCACTCGCTCGGCGACGCTTTTCGTCGCGAGTGGAGTTGCGGTCTGTTGTACGCCTTTCCGCCTTTACCACTTCTACCCAGAGTGTTGAAGAAGATTCAGCGCGACCGGGCCCAAGTCATCCTTGTGGCTCCGGACTGGGCTCGAAGAGTTTGGTATCCCGAGCTACTCAGTATGAGCGTCGATCCCCGATCCGTCTGCCTCTTCGGGAGGATCTTCTGTCGCAGCAGCAGGGGACGGTCTTCCCCCGAACCTGTCCAGTCTCCATCTGCTTGCGTGGAGATTGAGCGGCGGCAGTTGATTCCTTTCGACTTGCCTCCCGAAGTTTGTGATGTGATTCTGGCAGCCAGGCGTCCCTCCACTAAGGTGGTATACGCCTGCAGGTGGAACAAGTTTGTGGCATGGTGCACAGCAAAGGCTGTGAATCCCCTCTCTGCCCCTCTTTCTGAGGTTCTTCTGTTCCTTCTTTCTCTGGCCCAACAGAGTTCTGCCCTGGGTACCATCAAGGGCTATCTTTGTGCTATCTCGGCCTTCCTCAGGCTTCCTGATCAGCCCTCCCTTTTCAAGTCCCCTGTTGTTAACAGGTTCCTAAAAGGCATTACACACCTCTTTCCTCCTGTTCCGTTTGTGATGCCTCAGTGTGACTTGAACTTGGTTCTTACCTTTCTCATGTGCGCTCCCTTTGAGCCTCTACATAACTGTCCTCTTAGTCTTCTGACTCTGAAGACAGCCTTTCTGGTGGCCATCACCTCTGCTCGGCGGGTGAGTGAGCTCCAGGCTCTATCATGCAAACCTCCCTTTCTGTCTGTCCATCTAGACAAGGTTGTTCTTCGGACGCATCCGTCCTTCTTGCCAAAGGTGGTTACTGCCTTCCACATTGGGCAGACCATCACTTTGCCCACCTTCTTTCCGCCTCCGCATCCTTCCAGAGAGGAAGAGAGGCTCCACCGTCTGGACCCAAAACATGCGCTTTCCTTTTATATCAACCGCACACAACACTTCCGGGTGGATGACCAGCTCTTTGTTGGCTACGTGGGCGCCAAAAAAGGTCGGGCGGTGCACAAGAGAACCATTTCCCGCTGGGTAACCTTGTGTATCAAAGCCTGCAATTCTTTGGCTAAGAAAGAGCCTCCTGTTGTGCTGCGTGCCCATTCCACCAGGGCAACGGCTGCTACCACGGCCTTAGGCCGCGGTGTTCCGCTGCAGGATATCTGTCAGGCAGCTACGTGGGCCTCGCTGCACACGTTTACCAAGCATTACTGCCTTGACAGTCCGGTCCGGAGGGACGGCTTCTTTGGCCGTTCTGTCCTCCGGGACTTCCTTGTCTGATCTTTGTTCGCAGACCCACCACCGGGGTTGGTATTGCTGGGGTATCTATTCTAAGGTAAGGAATCTGTCACTAACGTGTCTCTTTCAGATGCACAAGTTACTAACTTGTGTAACGATATATCTGTAAGAGACAGTAGTTAGTGACAGATTCCTTACCGCCCCACCCATCCTCCCCGTTCTGCGAACTGATTTCTAGGGTTAAGGACATCCCTTTCAGGGCCCTAGTATTTTTCAGACACCTATGTCAGCTTCTTGCATGGCTCTGTGTTCCTGGCGCGGAAAGTCGTGTACAGAACTGACGTCAGCGCGCAGGGGCGGCGTCTAAGTACTGCCCGCGACGTCATCCCGGCGGACCCGACGCCGACGACGGACGCGGAGCCACATGACGCCGCCTACCGACGCGCAAGGGTACTGCTACGCAAAAACTTTCCGGATCCAGCCTGACGCCTGGGGATATTCTAAGGTAAGGAATCTGTCACTAACTACTGTCTCTTACAGATATATCGTTACACAAGTTAGTAACTTGTGCTTCAACACTCTTGTTCGCTAAGTGGTCACATAAGTCCATGGGACCCAAACCTGGGTTCCTCATGTTCTTTGGAGCCTCTTCCTGCTCCTAAACGAATGTGCTCTAATTTCTCTGGCCCATTGCTGAATCTGAAGCCGATAGCAGCTGTTCGAAGAGTCCATGCACAAAATATGTGAGACGGCTCCAGCACCTTCTGGCGCCCACGGAGCCTCTAGAGCACCCAATCTCAATACTAATTGGCACTTCACCGGCACAGACTAATACCTCTGGGGGTTTGCCTGCTTCAGCTTTAGCATCAGCTCATGTCTCCACACCTCTTCCATAGACTTCACCAGCTGTTTTTCCACCTACAGCACCAAAGTCAGTGCTGAATTCGCCCTAGATTACGATCATTCGTCAGCGAGACTCTGCCACCATTGCACTTTCTCAGTAGTAAAGCACAGCCCTGTTTTGAAGGTGACTCCCTGACAGCACTGCTTTCGCAACACCAGCTGTTTGAAAGTACAAAGCTCTTTTCAACTCTGATTTTGATGCTTTACAGATGCCCCACATAATCAAACATGATGGGGTGAAAATGAAGAGGCAATCCATTTGCTCCCTTCACATTAGTGATAGTGGTATTTACCTGGATTTGGACAAAGCCAGTTGTCTTGACATGTTATCCCCAGTGGCGCAGCTAGGTAGTTCCGGGCCCTAGTGCAAGCAAAGTAACCGGGGCCCCTAACTAGGATGACATTTCAGTCTGTCAGCTGCCCCCAACACTCCTCAACCTCCTACGACAGAGTCTGCATCTGCCGTACAAAAACTACCTACTGCTCTCTTACACATACTATTGTATTTCCACTTCCTGCACTGCATTTCTGCTAGTTAAAGCCATAGCCCTAAAAAGCATTACTGAAGCCAATAGCTTTGGCCCTTGTAAAGTGCATGCACGCAAAGACATATACAGGCACCCCACACTCACACTGCTGCCCTCACATAAGCATATCCCTCATGCTGTATTCACACAGGCATTGGCCTTGCTCTGCACTCACATAGGCAGAACTTTCAACCTATAGACCACTTTACCTTGCACTCACTAAAGACCATGTTAATCCTGCCTTCACATAGGCACATCCCTCACACGCTCAGTGGGAAGGAGCAGAGTTGGAACAGATGGTGGCATAGGAGACACAGCTTTACTATCTGGTCCATCGGTCCACTTTTGTAATGTAATGCTTTTGAAGAAAGCTACACTGAAGCCTGAATGTCAACTGAGGTTATCTGTTCTCCCATCAGTCACACTTGGATCAGCACTGTCGACTATGCTAGTCTGATCTTTGTGAGTTTTAGGGGAAAGCATATGCTAAAATAAAAAAAGATAGAAATACAAAAAAACAAAAGGAGTAAATATGCCAAATGTGAGGGGGACGTGGTTCAATTAAGAAAAATTCAAATGTAAAGCTTTGCACCGGTCTTCCTTCTTCGGACAGTTAAAAATAGACTATGCAGAGTACCATTTCAAGATGGTGGCATGATTTTGAAGCTTCCACCTGTGATGCATGGTGCTCTGCATAGGAAAGTTGTGGTCCAGTGGCAGCTGAGCTGCTTGTCCTCTCATTACTCAATTAGCACTAGTCTGCATTTGCAGGTTAGCTGCTGGGGGATGAATTACAGCTTAACACTGAGTAAGGAGGCAAAATACTTCTACTCTGACTACCTGGCATCCTATAGACCAGCAATTGTCTGATAGGCAAAGCCAAATATTGGCAAGAAAGCGAATGGCTGAAGAGGGCTGATCCAATGGCCAATTGTACATACTCTGTTCTGAAGGGCTGAACTAATATGAGAATGACACTGTCTGATGAATAATTGAAGTGGGCTTACCTAAAGCCCATTTTCACTAAACAAGATTATGCATTATTTGTGAGGAACCAGGAGGCTGGAGAGACAGCACAAGCAGTCTTTTGGTCAGATCTGAAACACACAGAAATAGATAGAGCACAAAGAGCAGGGGGTTCTTGGTTCATACACACAAAAGACATAAACCACTGATCCAGAGCCCCACAATCTTCCCTGAAAGACATGTAACAAGTATGGTACTGCAGGATGAGTGCAAGTGTTTTTTAAAGAGATAAATACAAGTGTGGTACTGCAGTGTCAGTCAGTGCAGTCTTCCATGAAAGTCATGGAAGAAGTATGCTACTACAGGGCCATTCAGGTCAAGATTCATTCAAAGACCTGGAACAAGTGTGGCATAGCAAGGCCAATGCAAGCTTCCTTCAAAGACCTGGAACAAGTGTAGTGTTGCAGGATCACTGTGAGCTTCCTTCAAAGACATGGAAAAAGTATGGCACTGGGCAGCATCATTTAATGCCTCCCTTGGATACAGCAAGCAAGCAGCATCTAAGATTTGGTACAAGTGTTAGGAACAGCACTGTGGTCTATTAGTGCAAGCTTGACTCGCACTCATTGCAAGATTTCCACACACAAGAGGTACCGCACCAGGAAGGAGGTACAGCACCAGGAAGGAGTAATCGCTGCCCTCACACCTATAGAACACATACCTTTGTAGTCCAAAACAATGCAAGCTTTCCTCAACATGAATGGACCATGGACAGCATCTTCAGCAGCAGTCCAAGCCTGAGTGTAAACACACTCACACAGTGTGCAGAATTTGGCAGCATTGTAACATAACATGACGTGTATTTGTAAAGTGCGCGTTCACCCCAAAGGAGCATCTTGGCGCTGAATAACAGATGTTTGTTACCCAACTCAATGGTACTCATTTTATCGACCTCAGAAAAGATGAGATGCTGAGTGGACCTGCCGGATTTGAACCTGTGATCATGAGGTCGAACACAGGCTCCTGCAGTGGATGCATTGGTCCACTGAGCCACCAGACCCGGCTTCCTCACGCACAGCACAGGTACAAGATGGTCATCAGCAGTGAAAGCTAGGATATCCTCACATTCAAAACGGGTATCTCACTGGCAGAAGAATCAAAACTTATTTTAGGCAAAAGTGGGTAAGCATCTGAAGGCTCAAGCCAGGTGCAAGGCTGCAGTTCTGCTCAAGGTGCTTTTGTGCCCTCGAGCTCAAAATGAGCTTAGCTTTCCTGTGGCTTCTGCCTGCTACCTAACCTCATGCTTCAAGAATGAAAGACAAATCATTAAACTTTGACGTCAAACAGGAGCGAGAAAGGAAAACCAATCTAGTGGCTGAGTTACACAATGTGAGACCAAAAAACCTGGCATCAATCCAGGCTTGGTCACTTGTGTGATCCTTGGCAGTTATTTTATTTTATCTTCTATTTTTTCATTATTGCATATGAGATAATCTTGACATACTGACTTGCCTCTGAGTTCACTAATGGTATTGTCGTCAGAGTGAGGGTTGAGGACTTTTTTTTTTTAACTGAGTTTTATATAGCGCAAACTTGACCCGAAGGTATCGGGTATCAGAGCGCTTTACACGAGCACCAGTTGCATTACATGAGGACACATTCATTTTTGTTAGGCACAGGAAGATTAAGTGATTTGCCCAGAATCACAGGATGTTGCGCGTCCTTGCCGAGACACAAACCCGGTTCCCCAGATTCGAGGTCGACTGCCCTAGCCGTTAGGCCAACTCCTCTCCCCAGATATGAATGTTTTAAGTACAGTCCATTTTAATATATACCTCTAAACACAGTGATATCATCTGATGTACTAAGGTGAAACACTTGTCAAAGAAATATACTCCGCTACCTAGGGATTCTTCTTTCCACACTCTTTAAAAACAAATATTTAAAATATGGTAGGCATTTGATTCCATATAAAGTAGTAGGAAGTATCTTTGCATTATTTAGTTTTAAAACCGGTCTCAATTGTTTTTTATCTAAGGTCCTAAAAACAGCCCAGAAGTCCCTTACCCAATGAAATTAAATTTTGTATATGAAGATTAATGTTCATAATATATGTGAGAATGACGCCCAGAAATGTATAAAAGGAAATAAATTCCAATTTTATTTGACCGAGGTTCCACCTAAATTTAGGAATGCTTTGTTTCTTCTGAATGCAAAGATCTTGATTTTTTTTGTTGTCCTTCAAATAGTGAGAGCCAAGCTATGTGTAAAGAGCTGACAAATCTTTTTGGAGAACAAGAGGTCAAGTTCAGGATCACATCATCTGTATATAGCAGAACATTGAACCTTAAGTAATTGGTGGATTCATTTTGGAACTGACGTTGTGTATCTTGAGGAACTTGGCTTTCTCTCAAGAGTTGTATACACATTGAACACCATGTGCAATGTGGGTTTCCTATATATCTGTGGTTGATTGTTAATGTGAACTTGGCTACCTGTAAAGTGTTTGGTGTAGGCACAATAATGCACTTTTTTTTCCCACATATTTTTTTATTGATGTCAAAGGTTTGCATGTAGTATATACAGTCGTGTATGAATTTTTGACATTTTTCATAACCAGTATACAGTGATGCTTATATTTATCTACATTTATAATATACTCATGTTATCACAATTTGCTTTTAGCTAAAACAGATATGCTCTTACAAACCAGCTCTTATGGTGCATTATACTTAGCTATAATTTTAATAAACTTTTTTTATCCCTCCCAGAAAACTTAACGTCCTTAAACCCTCCCTCAGTACATCCCACCCAAAAACAAACTTTCCTTAAAACTTTGCAACAATATTCTAATTGCCTCCTCCTGGGCAAGTCGCTCTTTGGGGGAAGCATTCTGATGCTGGAGGAGAGATCAAGGGAAGAGAAGGGGGGGGGAGGAGAAGGGGAGGGGGAGGAGAGAGAGAGAGAGAGGAAGCAAGGGAGGGCCAACACATGTCCAAGTCCTAATATAGTTAGAAAAAAAAACATCAGACACTGTCTGTATGATCGTGTACCGTGTTCTGGGGATCCTCCATCTCCTCACCCCCCTCTGCTTTAAATTGTTCTAACAGCTGGGTCCAATCTAGGGAGATCGGGTTCCTCCGCAATCCTCTATACTCCTCCTGCCGAAGCGCTTCTCCCTCTGCCACGGCCCATCTAATGACCTCCTCCCTCCACTTGCATTCCCGAGGTGCTGTGCGGGCTTTCCAACGCTGTGTAATTACTTCTAGCAAGCATCAGGGCTAGCCCCGCAAAGCGGCGCATCAAAGCCGCTTTCTTTGGGAGAGGGAAAAGGCCCAAAAGACAAGCCTCCATAGTAGACCAATGAGAGCGCCCGGTCAGCTGAGACAGAGTCCGCTTGACCTCCGACCAAAACTTTTCCAATATGGGGAAGCCCAGAACATGTCAGTATAATCAGCGAGCTGATGTGAACATCTTGGGCACTCAGCAGGAGCAGTGGGGTACATTTTCAGTATTGCCAGCGGTGTAAGATAGGCCCTGTGTAATATAAATAGCTGTTTTGTTTTTAATCTAAAGTTGCGGGAAACCCTCCTAGGATGCTGTTGAGCCAAGAGCCACTCTTTATCTTCCGATTCCCTTGCCAGTACTACCTCCCATTTCTGCCGAAGGGATTGTAACAGCGTACTTGGTTCACGGTAAAGCCAACGGACAAGGTGGCGCCCGTGACCCATTATGTGGATGGCCCGCAATAATTGAAATGTGGGGGGCTCCTTATGGTCTACCAGCCAGTATCTCCGAATAAATTGTGTGATAGCTGCTTGTGTGAAAAATAATGTATCCGGCACTGCATTGGCACTCACAAACTTTTCATGGGGCATCAAATTACCATCTAAAAAGAAGAACCCCACTGTCTCCGTCCCTGCCTGTGCCCAACTCCGCAACCGAGTGTTTGACAATATACCACGCCGGGTGGGTAGGACACAAAAAGGAATATTTGGGACATATGGGGTAGGAACTTTTGCATATTTTAACGCCTGCTTCCAATAATGTAATGCAATATTCAAGAGAAAGGGGGGATCACGCATCCTGACAGCTCCCGGGCATAGCAATGCCTGTAGTGTTCCGCGCTGTAATTGTTCAGGAGAATAGTCTATTTCAAATAAATTATGGCCAGCTAACCAATAATTGGAAGTTAAGCAAGGAGTCGGAAGGTCGATTTTTGAGATTTGTCTTATTACTGCGAGGGATCTTATGACCCACAGTTTAACTACGGATGGTCGTGCGTGCACTCTTGGCCGTACCAGTTCCCGTATATTCAGAGCTCCGTTGAGCCCACTCTTTGTTACTACACAGCCTGAATCCAGGTGCTCTCATCACACAGTCCTGATGAAGACCCCACCCTAAGGATTGAATCGCCTTGAACATCTTAGGGGTCGAAACGTTGACTACTACTACTATTAGACAAGTCCTGACGACTGAAATTCATTATCAGTGTCTCCTTATGCTATGTGTATCCATTGGAACAGTTGACCTGTGATAGGCCGGAAAGGTCTCACTATGTGAATTTGATGTATATATGTCACATCACCTCTCCCTTGTCCATTACCCTCACTCACTCACTTTGATCCAAGACACCCCCACCCTTCTTTCCCCAACACGAGAGCACCTTGTTATAAATATACATAGGATTCTAGATGCAAGAGCAACTGCGTTGCCTAACTAAAGTGATTAATGCTTTGAAAGTAAATTGCATTCACTGCAGATCATGCAAAATTGGAGTTGTGAATGCCGTTATTTCTTTTGTATTGTTTAAATTGTTGCTACTGTGACCATTTGTCTATTGTACCGCAGCTAACCAATATGCCAGCCACTGCAATTGCCCAACAATGCAATATGCCTTAAAATCAGGGGCCCCCACACCGCCCGCGGTGTTAGGAAGTTGCATTTTGACCAGGGCTAATCTATGCCGCCCCGTTCCCCATAATACGGACGACAATAAGGTATCCAGCGTTTTAAAAATCCAAGCCGGGTGGGCAACAGGAAGGTTCACAAAGTGATATAGGAGTCTGGGCAACATGACCATCTTAGACACAGCCAATCTGCCTGCCATGGTTAGCGGTAAGGTAGTCCAGAACGACACCTGTGACCGAAGAGAGTTTATAGCCCTGATCACATTCCCTTCTATAGTGTCTGCACTAGTCCTGTAGATGCGTACCCCTAGGTATTTGAAAGTCGTGGGCTCTACTTTAAACTGTAATTCCCAAACTGCAAGTGGGGTTTATTATAAGTGTCATAAAAGGAGTACGCCACTGACTTTGAGGCATTAAGGCAAAGACCTGATATTTCCCCAAACTGTGAAAACACAGCTGCTATGGGTTGCATGTCCATATTTAGATCTTTAAAATATAGTAACATGTCGTCAGCGTAAAGGGATACTGAGTGGGTTGTCGCACCCGTTGGGATGCCAAAGGGTGCCATTGTTTTGCGTAAATATTGCGCATGGGGTTCTAACGCTAATACAAACAAGAGAGGGGACAAGGGGCATCCCTGACGAGTTCCACGGTAAATATGATATGCAGGGGAGATAGTTGCATCTGTCTTGGCACGGGCTGTAGGGTTAGTGTAAAGCAATTTTACCCAATTGCAATATTCTGGGGGTAACCCAAACTTAGCTAACACAGCCAGCATATATGGCCAACTCAAGGTATCAAATTCTTGACGTACATCCATTGACAAGCATCCCGCTAGGGGCACTGACTCAGAAACTGCATGTATCAGGACATGCAGCCGGTGAATATTCAGCGAGGTGCTACGTTGGGGTATGAATCCACATTGGTCCAAGTGTATTAATCTGGGAAGTAAGGGGAATAGTCGTGACGCTGAAATTTTACTAAGTATTTTGTATTCGGTATTAAGTATTGATAAAGGTCTATATGATGTGAGATCAGTTGGGCCCCTATCCGGTTTCAATAAAGACGTGACTATGGCCTCTCTATGGGGGGCAGTGTGCCTTCTGCAAGTGAGGTGGTATAGAGTTGTAATCATTTTGGAGTCAATGACTCAGCAAAAGTAGAATAAAATTCGATAGGGAGCCCATCTGAGCCCGGCGTCTTATTACGGGCTAACGCCTTTATGGCAGTGCGAATCTCCGCTATGGTAAGCGGGGCTGCCAGTTCTTTAGCATTAGGATCTGTGATAGAGGGGAGTTCGATCTCCCGGAGAAAACGTTCGGTTTTTCTTGTCACATCCAGGGGGGGGGGGAGCCGTATACAAGTTTGTATAATGTTCCTGAATAGTCCTATTTATTTCAGCTTGAGTAGTAACCAAAGTGTGCTGGGAATCATATATCGCCAGAATGGGAGTGGGAGTCGCTTGGGGTTTGATCAGTCGAGCTAACAATGTGCTAGCCCTATCCGCTTCAGCGTGTGTGCGCAATGTATAAGCTTGTAAGTCAATTATTCTTAATCGCTGAAATGCTTCAGCATATTTTATCCTGGCTTCTTGCAGCCTTTTTGTTCCCGCCCCGTCTGTCTGCGCTGCCACCTCCAGTGCCTGCAAAGTATCCTCTAATGTTGTTAGATCGTTAACTGCCTCCTTTCTAACTCCTACCAATGACCCCATAGAAACTCCCTGTATCACCACTTTAAAAGCCTCCCGCTCTAAAGATCTGGTTGTGCCTTCATTTTCTTCGAAATATGTGGTTATGGTTGTGGTTAATGTGGCGCGGAAAACTTGATCTTCTAAGTGCGAGGGCTGTAGCCGCCATGTTGGGATAAGCGCGGGGACTCGGCCCCAGTTTAATGTCAATTCTATGGGGTTGTGATCAGAGATGGTTTTGCCCAAGTAGGTGCTCCGTTTAATGGTCGGGAATAAATCTGGGGTACAGAGAAAGTGATCTAAATGGGTATGTAGGTTATGCGGGTGGGAATAGAAAGAGTATTCTCGCATATTCACGTGCTGTGCTCTCCAAACATCAAGGAGATTCCACACTTGCGCCAATCGAGTCAGGGTTGCAGCTTGTGTTGTGGCATTAGTATTCGGTAAAGGAGGATGGGAACGATCCAGGTGCACATCAAACACTGCATTAACATCCCCACCGAGGACCCATGGGTATTGAGACCAGCCTGAAAGAACCTGAGACCCGCGAGAGAAAAGCGTCCTGGTCCACATTTGGGGCGTAAATAGAGCCTAACACCACTTGTTTACCATCTAGGGCCCCCTGTATAAACACGTATCTACCTTGCTCGTCTATCCTACTTTCACTGAGGGAAAAGGGGACTCCTGCCTGTATCCATATTGCAGCCCCTCTAAAAAAGGCGGAATAGGCTGTTGCAAAAAGTTGGCCTCTCCAACGTTTCTGCAATTTGCCAGCCTCTGTTGGCATTAAATGCGTCTCTTGGAGATATATTATTTGGGCTTTGCGGCGGTGTAGTTGTGGTGCTATTCTGTGCCGTTTGTGGGTTGACCCCATCCCCCGAACATTCCAAGATATAACCGTGTAAGACTGGGCAATCGACATCATCTGCAAGTATGTGTAACACCCCCCCAGCACCATCCCCCAACCCCCCAGCTCATCTCCAGACAGTATGACAACAAAATATACGAAATAACCTTATCCCAATACTGGGTCCAACGATTTAACTTCGCTCGACCAAACTGTGTAACAAAAGTCAGCATATTACACTTTAAACTCTTACTTTCGCCTGTGGGGTAAGCTGCGTACCTAATTCACCAAGGAAACAGTTATACAATGTGTGGAATTGCCCAGGACGGGCCAGGCCATGGGACTACCATATAACCCCCTTTGTGTGTTACATCCATTATTTCTTAAGTATAGTACAATATAACCTGGTTAAAGAGTCAACGGGGCCCAGTGTAGTCTATCTGTAGGGCCGATTAAAATGCTCAAGGTTTGTGGCGGCACATGTCTTCCGAATGCACCGTCGAGTCAGCCCAATAGATCATGACTAAGTTGCGAGGTTCCTGATGGGAATAATGCAACACTACCTCCTGAATCAGTCTGTGTTAGCCTCATCAGAAGGACTGGTACTGATGGGTGGACGTGTAACGCGGAGAGCTTCAGCAGACCGGAGGGCTTCCTGCCTGCCTTCCAGTACCTATTGGCGAGGTGGAGGACTGGATCCCGTACTCTGTGTGGTGTGACCCTTCCTGCATCTCCGGGGGCCACTTTGCGATCTTGGCTGCGTTGTGTTCGGACGTCTCGCCGGCAATACATCAGGGAAGTTTCTGTCTAGCCAGTCCCATGCACTATCTGGCGTATCAAAAAATAAAGAACGTTGATTGTAGTTGATTTTCAGTTTGGCCGGGAAAAGCAATGCTAACGTAAGACCCGCTGCCTCGACCCGTGCTTAAACTTCCATAAACGAAAAACATTTACGCTGAACTGCCAGTGTATAGTCCGGGAATATGGAGATTCTTGCATTATCTACCTGCAGCGGGCCATTGTCCCTTGCCGCCTGCAACACATGATCCCGATAATTCAGAATCCTGGCCAATATTGGACGGGGGTTTGCACCAGGTATTGGTCAACGTGTGGGGACTCTGTGGGCTCGTTCAACAGTGAAATGTGTGGATAGACCTGTAGGGGCCACAGTAGATTTCAGCCATTCCTCTAGGTAGATTGTTGGGTTGGGGCCCTCTGTTCCCTCCGGAAGGCCCACGATCCTGAGGTTATTGCTGCAAGCCTGTCCCTCTGCATCATCCGCCCGGGCCTGTAAGGATTCAATTTGTTGGCGCATTTGTTGCAGTTGTTCATCATGTTCTTTCACCTATGCCCCCACAGTTTCCAACGCTTGCTCTATAGCTTTGACTTAATCTGACAATTTTCTGTGATCGTCTTTAAGCAGATTAAGTTCTACGGAGATTGTGCCCAATTGATTTTCAATCGCGGTTCGAGACGCGCGAATTTCTTTCAGGATCATGTCCAGCTTATCCGCTGGGGGATTAGATGGAGCCCCCACTTCCGTCTGCCAAGAGCGTCCGGACGAGGCCTCCGATTGCGGCGAGCGAGACCCAGCTCTTTCGGACCTCGAGATTGTTCTGGTCTTCTCTCTGCCCATGGTTACTAATGACCAGGTTGTTGATATATTATGTACTTAAACGTTAGGGCAACGCACTAACCTGGTCGCTGCTTCTGCTGTTTGTCGTCACCAGTGTGCAACCCCCAGACCCCTACAGGTGCTTGGGGTTCCGACCCAGTAATAGTTCACCAGATCACCATTGAACAGGCCCCGTCTGTATGTGATGACGTTGGTGGCTCCACACAGCAGAATGTCCTTTCCAGGCCACAGTCCAAACTCAGCACTTGGCCCCCTGCAATGTAGACCTCTACCCCGCCAATCGGCCTGGCGTAAGCCTCTATGAGTTAGTAGGGGCAATATCATGCAGGATGACGTCCGGTCGCTTCAAGAGCAAGCCCTCAGTAGAGCCCCACCAAATCCGGGGGAGGGGGTTCCCCGGCGGAGGAAGAGAATAGTAGCTCCGCAACACCTCCACTAGTACCCACTGGCTCTCAACAGTATCTTTGCAACCGTCCCAGCTCTGCCGAGGATCACAGTTTTCTGCCCAAATAGTACACTCTTCCACTAGGCGTCCCTGGCAGGCCTTGCATCCACCACAGTTTTCAGGTCACAACGCAGGGGTACCCCCATATCAACTGCCTCATTCCAGCCAGCTCAGGGTGCCCCTCTTTCAATCAATGACCTCGTAGGGGCACGTCACTGGCTTTACACTATTGCGCCCAGTGGGGGGGGCCCCAGGCGGAGAGGAGCAAAAATCAATGAAACATGTGCATAGTAGAGTTTGGGGGGAAACTCCCCTCTCTGCTGAGACCTCTCTCTTGGATGACTGGTGTGTAAAGTAGGTTGTTGCAAGGCACTGGTCTCCCCTCCTCCTTGAATAAAGGGTGTGTGTACTAGAGTGTGAGGATGGTCTGTCCACTCTACTGAGAGCTCTGTATTGGATGACCGGTGTGCGTAGTAGGGCGTGGGGAGGGACTTGCCTCCCCGCTGCCACGTCTCACTTGGATGATGGCTGTGTTTAGTAGAGTGTGAGGAGGAACTGCCCTCTCCATTGAAAGCTTTCTCTTAGATGACAGGTGTGCGCAGTAGGGTGTGGGGAGTGACTGGCAACTCTGCTGAAACCTCGCTTGGATAACAGCGATGCGTAGCAGGTGTGGAGGCAGGACTGGCTACTCCGCTAACCCCACGCTATTGGATGACGAGTGTGCGTAGTAGAGTATGGGGAGGTACTGCCCTTTCCACTGAGAATTCGTTCTTACTTAACATGCTTGTGTAGTAGGGGATGGGAAGGAACTGGCATGTCCGCTGACACTTCTACCCAGGACGCCAAGTCTGTGTAGAAGGGTGTAGGGAGAGAGTGGCCTTCTTACATGTCCCCTCCCCCCCCCCAGGATAACAGGTGGGCATAGAAGAGAGTGAAGAGACACTGTCTTCTCCACTGACACCTCTATCCATGACAACAGTTGTGCTTTTTAGGGTGTGGGGAAGGACAAGCCTCTCCGCTGAGACCCCCCCCCCATTGGATGGCGGGTGTGCATACTAGGGTTTGGGGAGGGAGTGCCTTCTCCGCTGACACCTCTGTGTTAATTACAGGTGTGCATAGTAGGGTGTGTGGAGGGATTTACCTCTCTGCTAAAACTTCTCTCTTGGATGACATGTGTGCGTAGTAGGGTGTGTGGAGGGACTAGCCTCTCCACTTAGATCCCTTTCTTGCATGACAGATGTTCATAGTAGGGTGTGGGGAGGGACTGGTCTCTCCACTGTGACCTATCTCACATGACAGGCATGTGTAACAGGGTGTGTGGAAGGACTGGCCTCTACGCTGATACCTCTCCCTAAGGTGACCGGAATGCATAGTAGGATGTAGGTAGGACCTGGCCTCACCGCTGACACATCTTGCCAAGGTGAATGGCATACATAGTGGGGAGACTGTGTCCTCTCTATTCAGATCTCTTCCCAAATTGAAGGGCATGAATAATAGGCTCTGAGAAACAAATACCATCCCCAGTAAGACTGTTTCCTACAGTGACAAGTGTGCATAGTAGAGTGTATTCAGAGACTACCTACTAGTTTTTGCTTTTCACTATCCTGCAAGAGTTCCATGAGATTGCAAAATTGTTTAAAAAAGAATTTACATTTGTTTCCATCACAGTATTTGTATTACAGACCTCCTCTCAATAATTAGGGGGACAGGATGCCTTTGTCCTGCTCCCTTTTATAGCTATTTTACTTCAGTCCCACAACACCAGCAGTTTTTCACAGTAAACTTTAATGGCGGCCATTTAATTTCTAAACCTACAACAGCCAGCCAATGCGAGCGATTGCTCCCATGTGACTCGCAGGAATCTTTCACTCCAGCGGGAGCGAGGAAGCTCACAGGAAAAACAGGCCTCTCCCCCAATCACGGGGCTCCATTTTTTAATTTGTGCTCTCGCTGGACGCTTGCGGACCCCACCGTCCAGCTATACAAATATTTTTTAACCTTAATTTCTCAAAAACGTCTGAATGGATTTACACCAAATCACAAAAAGAACAATCTGCGTACCAAGATCTAGCTTACTGCCAAATTTGGAGCAATTTAATTCAGCAGTTTTGGCTGTAGCCCTGTCTAAATAAGTCTATGGAAAATGTATGGGTATTTTGCATTTTGGGACCCCCCTTTTTTCTTGGCCCCCACTTGACGGATCACCCCGAAACTTTCCGTGCACAAACTAGTCAAAAAAGGACACTTGTTTGGAATTTTGTTTTGACATTCGTCAAATGATGCCAAAGTAATTAGCAACACAAAAACGCATTTCCTGTGGAACAGCTGACCTAACTATAACTACCAGTGGTGACAGCCACTGTGTAATATATGGGTAACATAGATCTAGATAGATATATAGAGAGAAAGAGATAATGGAGGAGCTAAAAAGCATACTTGTTTTAAACTATTAGATAAAGGAATTTTCATGGTAGTTCTCCAATCTAATTACACAAGAATTTTTGCTAAGTATTTGTGTGAAGGGCCATTAGCAGTCTCTGCAGCATCCGTGGAATCTAGAGGGAAGGTAATTAACGTCATAACATTACGCAGGTGACCTTCTCAAAGGCAGTCGGAAAAACCTATGAATGCCACATATGATAGCTGCCCCTTTCTTTTGACCTATTTCTAGACTAGCATTATTCTGGATAAAAAACCTGCTTTATTTGACCCAGGTATGAAGGTGCACCAAAAGAGAGGAGTATATACTTTACCAGTATCATCAAGCAATGTAATCTGTCTATAAATTTGTGGATATAGGTGGGACCCTTTCGTTTTGATGAGTAGGATTATACTCCCGTGCACAGACTCTGGAATTGTACCACTAATATAACAATTCGAGGAGCTTAAACACATTTTTCAGAGCTCCGGATTCTGCTTTAGCACTGGAATTGGTAAGCCAACTGGGCTCTCAGCCTTAGTAGCTCCTGCATCTTTAATACATTTTACTGTATCTAAAGGCGTAGAGGGCTGAATCACTGTAGCCGGAAGGGCATCCACTTCTGTTTCTGAGAATGCTGGAACTCCATTAGATGAGTAAAGAGATACTAAATCTATCATTTGTTTTTTTGAGATTGAAACTGTTGTCATTTGGATTTTTGATCTGGTAATCTTAGCAACAATTCTCCAGAACCCTCTGGTGTTTCTAGTGGAAGATCAAGCTGCAAATGTCAAAGAGCACCGAATTTTAGTTGCATATTTCTCTTTATCCTTAGGCCCTCTTTGGTTTAAACAATTCATGATGGTCAGGATGCAGCCAGATACCGTATTCATGCTGGCCTCGATGCAACTGATTGCTTGGGAGGGTGGGTTGTCACTAGTGTTGTGCTCCGCAGCTGCACATAGATGTGTTCCACCAGATTTTTTGTACTTACAAGCCTTTTTCATGAAAATGCCATTTGGTGGCTCCTTTCGTTTTGGTGAAAAGGTGGATTCTGCCCTGGAGCATTTTAAGGATTGTAGAGCAACAGCACAATCCCTGGGTCTCTTGACACCTGCCAAGTAGTTCCCACATCAATTCAGAGGCTCCACCAGAGGAGTGGTGTAAAGACTGCGACAGTCATCCCAACTGCTGCTGCAGTCAGTTACCCGAGATCTTTCGAGATCGGGGACGAGTGTGACATGCAGTGCTCAGACCAGCAATCAGACCTGTCCCTTCCCCTGCAGCAACAGATGCTTTAATTTACCCCTCGGGGTGCACACCCATCCTGCAGAGGGGGCAGGATTCAGTTTTTCCTCCGACAGTGAAGACCCATCACATCTGACAGATAGGTTATTCAGGTTGTTCATCATGGCTATGCTCTACCATTTCTTTTTGCTCTGCCAAATTTTCCCCTCTCCTTTGACCAACATTCAGAGGAGCACCTCACCATTCTGACACAAAAGCAGCAAGTGTTGCTCTCCAAAGGTGCAATTGACAGAGTTCTGGAATCCATGGAGAGAGTTACTCTTATTTCCTTGTGCGGAAAAGGGATCGAGGCCTCTGGCCTATAATGGACTTTCAACCCCTGAATCCCTTCTTGCGGAAAGACATATTAGAAATGCTCATGCTGGCCCAGATCTTAGCTGCTCTGGAGCCTTTGGATCTGCAAGACACCTATTTTCATGTACCCTTCCTGCAGTCCCACAGACGTTACTTGCAGTTAAAGGTCAGCCAGGAGCACTTTCAGTTTACAATGCTTCCATTTGGCCTCTTGATGGTGGTGGTCTCTACACACCTTTGAAGGTTTCGGGATTCCAGTTTTCCCCAAGCCTCGATGACTAGGTGTTGTAATGAAGCTCGCCACAGTCAGTCATAGACCACTTCCAGAAAGTGAACCTCTTCACATTATTGGGGTTGGCGACAAATGAACTAATGTCGCACTTGTTTCCTAAGCAGAGGCTGCCATTCATTAGAGCTCTAGTGGATAAAGTGCAGTTCAAGGCCTTCCCACTGTCACAATGAGCCTTGGACATCATTGGATTATGATCAAAATAGTTCAGCCTCTGTCCTCGATCACAGTGAGAGCACCTCTGAGGCTTCTTGGCCTGTTAGCCTCCTGCATCTTCCTGGTCATCCATGCCAGGTGGCTCATTTGGGCTCTGCAATGGAATCGGAAGTTCCAGTGGGCCCAGTACTGAGAAAACTGATGCCATCCAGATTTTGGAAGAGATGGCTCATAATTTGCAGTGGTGGCTGCTCGAATGCAGTTGGTTTAGTAGCAGGCCTTTCTCCCTTCACTCACCCCCAGCTGACAGTGGTGATGGACACATTAATACTCGGTTAAAGAAGGTTTCTCTGGGAGGTGGAAATCAGTGGACTCTGGTCGTAGACAGAAGCCTGGCTCCATATCACTCTATTGGAGTTGCAGGCCGTTCATTTGGCAATGAAGGCTTTTCTGTCAACCATTTTGAGGGATATGCTGCAGAGTCTCAAAGGAACACCGCCACCATGTGTTATTGCAACAGGTGGAGCAGAGTGTGGTCCTGGTTGCAGGCTTGAGATGTTACTATTTTGGATATCTGCCGAGCTACTACACAGGCTTCCATCCATACTTTCACCAGGCACAACTATATTGACTTAGGCCAGCAGGAAGGGCCACTTAGTTCCAATCAGTCTTGCAGGAATACCTGGTGAAAGTCTGCTCCTCAGACCCATCTTATTTTTAGGAGGCACTTCTTTGGAACGGATTCAGATGGTGAGGAATGAGCTGGTAGAAGTTCCCATCAGTATTAAGTAACTTACCATCAGTAACGCTTTCGCTAGTGGATGCTTTACCTACCCTCAGATTCATCTCTGCCAGCCCACTTCCCTGTTCTGTGATCTTGGACTCTCCGCAGTAATAAAGTTCCACTTTAGATTTACTCCCTGCCAGTTATCACATCAATTTAGTAAGTCACGTTTGTGCAGCTGGGGGCATGCAAAAAGGAGGAAAGTTTACATCAGTGGTCCGGGTGAAGCTTATATTCAGCTTAATGCCATTTCTGGGCGGGACAGAATCATGATGGAAGCAGATAGCGCCACCTACCAGTGCACAGAAAGTAGGGTACGTTTTTTACAGATCCTGTCTGGTTCCTGGAATAAATCAAAAGGTGAGGAATCTGCATGTAGAGAGTATCCACCAGAAAGAGCATTACCGCAACGTATTCTTTTGCTGCTGTCAACGTCACGGTTTCCTGGCCCTCGTTTTGTTATGCAGATTTGTAGAGCGCAGGAGGGTATCCTCATTTGGTGAACTGTAAGGCAACAAGAAGTTATTCATATGAAACATATATCTGCTTTTCAAAAACGTGTTACCTCTCCTAAACAATCACTCTCTCTGTATTGTACACATTTTACCATTCACTCGAACATCAAATTTAGAGCAACAGCATATAGATGTACTTGTAATTTAATTTTGGATGTTTATAATTTCTATCTGAATGGCCTTTACTGTTACAAAATGGCATGGCAAGTTAATGTTCCATTTACTTGAGTCCAGTAAAAATGTGATCTTGGGGCATGTATAAATTATAAAATTATTTTATTAGATAATCTTGGGAAAACCTGCCTTACCACAGTTTTTACTCTTACTTTTAAAAGTGAATCTTTCCCTTAGTTGATTAAGCTACTACCCCACTGTGCATGAAGCTCCTTGAACGTTGTGCGCCATTCCTTTAGCGAAGGACAGGCGGGTTTAGGTGGTTTGAGTGTACTAACCACTATGGGAACTCGTGTTACTATCTCTGCATTTTTGAGGTGCTCCCAAGTATAATTTCCCCTATGCCCAGAGACAGTGTTAATTCAATATTTTCCTCACATTTTAATGCACCATCTCACTGTTACTATATTATTTCCAATATTATAAGTTGCAAAGCACCAGTTCCCATGAAGGTTTATAAGTAGCCAGGTTTATTTACCAAGAAAACCTTTGCATTCTTAAACTTCAAAATGCAACATGTTTCACAAAAAACATGTTGATGTAGTGCATCAATAAATCAATAATCCATCCTCATTTAGTCCTTCAGTTCAAATTTTGCTGTAAAGTGCAAAGGTAAAGCAAACAGTAAGGTTAAACAAGCATTTGCAATGCAATAGGTCTCGCATTTGTTAGAGCTGTTGGTGTTGAAAATGAGTGTTTTTTACTTTCGTTTTTTTATATGCAGTTGAGTAACTATATTTGCATAGCACTATTGCCATAGGTATAAAAAAGCAAAAGTAAAAAAAATTGAAATTTTTAACGCCAACAGCTCTAACTTTAACACATGCGAGAACTATTGCATTGCAAATGCTTATTTACCTAGCCATGTTGCAGGGTGCAGTACCATATGTGGCCAAAAGAAGTCCCATGGGACCTCTTTTGGCCACATATGGTACTGCATCCTGCAAAGTTGGAGCTATTGGCATTATAACTGCCAATGTTTTTTACCTAAGCGATACAAAAGGGGATGATGGACGGAACGCTTGAGCCAATCAAACACTCACCCCCAGTCAACTGATCTGGGTTTAATCCATCATCATTCTTTAGCTCACTCCACCACCCCAGTTCAGACATGGCCATATGCAAATCAGTCTGACCCTGTGCCAGTTCGGGCTGGACTGTTCCCATGAGGCACAGGGTCAGACTGATTTGCATATGGCCATGTCTGAACTGGGGTGGTGGAGTGAGCTAAAGAATGATGATGGATTAAACCCAGATCAGTTGACTGGGGGTGAGTGTTTGATTGGCTCAAGCGTTCCGTCCATCATCCCCTTTTGTATCGCTTTTCAACAATTCAAGCTTATTCTATCATCTCGTCGAGCTTCTTTCAGATTTGGCCTGACCCTAAGATGGAGGCCATAATAGACACACTCGTAATAGAGACATTTGCGCATAGTCACCCAGCGTTTTAACTGTCTGCGGAGTGTAAGGAGCGCTTTCACTCTCAATCCACTGTGTCGCCCACGTCCCATGCTATTGGGAGCACATCCTGCATCGCTTCGTTCCTCTTTTGTGCCCACAGAGTGCCAGCGCCTTTGCAGATTCTCAAAATGGTGCCCAGCTCCTATTAAGTTTTTCTCTAACCTCTGCAGCCTGCTAATGAGCCATCTGACGATCTGATTTCAGCCGGTTCAAGTACTCCAGTGAGTTCACTGTCCATTCCCTTAGCTAATCATCATTGTTTACCTTGCTGCGTTAACTGAACTCTAAACTGAGGTTCTCCTAATTAATGGCGGTTTTTCACTCGTCTTCACTCGTTCCCCCTAAAGACATGCTGACCCTGGCTCTGTTCATCATGCTGATCCTCTGCTCAGTTTGCACCCCCTTTCATCCGGATTATAGAAAATTATGGGGATCCTCTGAATTCATACATCAAGGACTCATCCCCCCCGCCTGTCCTCAAGATGGTCGCCTCAGTCATTGACTCTGTGAACCCTCCATCGGCAGCTGAGACCCAGCCAATTTGACTAACGCCCGGTGGAGCTACCTCGCGAGCTAAAGAGGAGATGGCTATGGATTCCCTCCTTGGCCATCACCTACCCAGCCGGTCCTTGGGCAAACTCTCCTGCGTCTCCCCTTGACCTTATCTCCCTCCTCCCCCTTCACCCTACCCCCTACCGCTCTACTCTACTCTTCTTTCCAGCTATTGACCCCTGCCCTCTCCCGTCCTTGCTCAGAGTTACCACCATGTTTATCCACTGGACTTCCTCATGTGAACTTTCCCTCGTCAGTTGAGACCTACCTATTTGACTGAGGACTGATGGAGCTACCTTGTTTAGCTAGGTGACGGGCTGGGGACTCCCTCCTCGGACGTCACCTACCCAGTCGGTCTTTGGGCAGACTTCCCTTTGTCTCTCCCGCCGTCTTTTCCCTCCCTCCCCCTGTCACACCCTCCCCCTGTCACACCCTCCCCCCCTCCCTCCTACTTCTCTCACCTTTCCTTCCTCTTTCATTTTGGTGCTTATTTTAACGTAATTTGTCATTATTATCATGTAAAGCGCTCTGATACCTACGGGTCTAGCCAGCGCTATATAAAACTCATTAAATAAATAAACCAGTATTGTGATATTAATTATACAACATCTTATAATCTGAAACACATTTAAGCTTTTTCGTTATTGAGTACTGTTACATGCATTGTCACATTAGAAATCTATACATTCTTACACATCCTGGGAGGTAAGCAAAGGGCACATGAGTTCCAGTTAATAAGAATCTGCCCTAATAGATGGAATGCAAGTTTCCTTGCCACTATCTTTACAATATACAACAGATTGATATCAGTTCCAAATTTTCTGGAACTCACGTTGTTTCGTAGTGTATCTAATGGATAGTTAAAACTGTTATCATGGTTAGTGAGAACAGAGTAGCCTTGTGTTCAGAGGTTTTTTTATTGTGTCCGATATTTTTCTCACCAGTTTTTTGGTATAGATGCAGTAATGTGATTTTCCATCTTTTGATTTAAAAGAAAGCTGAAACCTCTTAATTATATTGCTCCTTGCTTGCATGAAATCTAGTTATTAAAATAATAATGTGACTACGTAGTGTAATTGTTGGGACGGTAAAGTCTGCTGCATGTTTGAAGACGTATACTCCTGCCCTTAGTGCCCAACTGCACTGTCTGCGGTCTTGTTCGACCAGTAAGGACACCCAAAGCGCTAATCTCATAGTGGTGAAAGGCTACCGCCTTCACCAGGAATTAAGCAGCACAAGCGTGGTGATGGCAGCTTACCGTGTAGCGCTCAGTAGTAGACCAAAATGAAAAATATTTTCTTACATCGGAACCCTCTAGATTGCAGGTCCTTTAAAAAAAATTGTTTACACTTACAAATTTTGTAATACGAGCATGAAGTACATATTGCTCTGGTGTTTCAGAAAAAACATTATCATAACTATCAGAGTTGTTCCAAGCAATGTAGATTGCAGACTTTTAAGCTTCTGGCAGTAAACCTTGTCAAAAACATAGCCCTGTGCTGTCACTCCATCGCCTTCTCGAAGGCATTGCGAAGATCGCAACCCTCGCAATTCTGGATGTCTTTCTGATAACACCAAACAGAACATTACTCATATGCTTTCTTTTCTGTATATGCTGGAATTATTGGTTATAATATTTTGCCAAGTACCTCTCTCAAATAGCTCTTGTCATAGGTTATGTACAAAACTAAGTGATGCTTTTAAAGTTTTTATCAGTAGCTGTCAACAGTGTGTAGAAGCCATTACAACAATCAACAGTTAATAATAAAGGTGGTGTTCTTCCTTAGTTTTTCCATATTGTAGATACAGAGTCCGGATAAAATAAAAATAAAAAACACAAGAAAAGTTAATCCATTTGCTCAGTTGCAATAATAACAAACTTATTTATTTTAAAAAAAAGATACATACATTACAGTGCAGATTTGTCAAATTACCTAAGTGGGTCATACTCTCCTTTCCACGCCTCCAATAGCTGTTGAGAAAATATGATGTGATGGACATCTCCAAGATAACAGCATTTCAAAATTCAAAACAAAATTATTTGCATATTGTAATAGTAAGAACAGATATTCATGTCCTAATCAGAGTCCTCCAGATGGTAAGCCGATTCCTTAAGACTGTTTTGCTACTTCCAGATACCCCATGTCGATCGGTCTCAAGTTATCAGCATTCAAAATAAATCACGCAAAAAATAACATAAATAAAGCAATTAAAATATTATTTGAGTCCCCAAGGTCTAAGTTTATTTGGACGGTCTGTCCACATTTCTTATAATTTCTACTTTGTCCATCTCCACCAGTTGTGTGCACTACACGGTTTTAACATCTGAATCAACTTGCATTGGCTCTGACTTCTAGAAAATGTGGTGCAACAGATTTCTTATCTTTCGTTCTGCTGGAACTTTCTGTGTTCACTAATTGGCTTGCTTACTGCCATTGCAGTTTCTCATACATAAAGAGAACCTCAAGGACACTACATCTTTTGTACTGCAAACATACTGTTCATAACATTTCCTATATAAGCTTTTTTAATTCACCGGATCAGAATAACCAGGTCCAAAAAACCTTTAGTCACTAAAGTTCGTAAAAAAATATAAAATAAGGTACAGAGGTTTTGAATTGAAAGATGGGCCATTTAATAGCAAAACCTCTATAGTATTGGCCATACTATAGTGCAGTTTAACTAAGCAGGTAAACAGCAGAAAAGACTGAACCCCTAATACCTTCGGTGGCAGCACTTTCCGCAGTATTTAGTTGTCACACCGAAAATAACTTGCTGAAACATTGGTTCTTCTGCTAAGAGTAGCTGGAGACATCTCTGAGAATTACTGGTATGCACGTCAGTACTCTGATCGCTCTGGTAATTATCAGAGGTGTTCATTGTGCATAGTGGAAAAATGTCTAGTGTAACCTGGTTACCAGACATATTTTGCAATCCCGGAGTTGCCACCACCTTTTTAAGCAGGCCTAATTGTTTAAAATGAATTAGTTTTCTGTACTAATACCGAGATGGGACAACATTATTCTTTCACAACAAATATGTTGACACTACAGAAAACCTTTCTGTATCAGATGAGCCGAGACTGAAACCTAAATCAGACGGTACTTATAGAAATAATGCACCTCCTCCAGTAATAAGAATGGTACACTGAGAACTTTTCAATTGAAGATCCTGTATTTAACATTTTTTAAAGGCAAGGAAAGTTCTTGAACATGATTGACTTGATGCATAATTTCAGGAATTGCTCATGTTGTTTAAGCAGTAAAATGTTAAGGAAAGTCTGGGTGGGTGTGAAGTATCATGAGCCGATCTGTTATTTCCATTTAAGATTTCTGAGCTATCTCATTCTCTAAAATTGTTGTAAGCTACATACAACAGCTTATGGCACTAATCTGTTTAGAGTCTATATTTCCCAGATAACCACTCCCCTCTACAGATTATGGTGTCCTTTGGGATAAATGGAAGTCTTCAGTAAGTACGCTTTAAAATTAATTGGCCAACTGAGGTTCTAGGCTTTTCTCAGGAAATACATTTCCTTCTCCCACTCTTAGTCCTACATTAGATTCTGTCTGTTTTATGTCGCCCTTTGTCAGACTATAAGACTGTTTTTTTAATAGACATCTTCAAGGGTAATTCTGCATCCATCTGCAACGTACATGATAAAAAGAAATAAAAGAAAACTCTCTAGGGAAACATAAATTGAAACCTTTAAAAGTCAATTCCAAACATCTTGAAGGAAAACGTTGGGGAAAAAATAATGATCAAGGAACTTAACAGCTTATTATATTCATATCAAATCTTTTAGGCAAAAAAATGTGTGTCCCCTCTACTGGGTAGTTATTCTTCTGTCCTGCAGGACGATCAAAGGTCTCCCTACATAATAGAACCATTAACAGTGCTTGATCCAGTTCCTGGTAAAGGAAGGGGTGGGGAGGAAATCTGCATCTGTTAGCTTGTCACACTGCTCCTGCTGGGACAGCCCAGGTCCACAGAAACAAAGGAGGAGGGCCTGACCTCTGGAGCTCAACACCGGCTCACCTTTAAAGTTTTAGTGGGAAGGGATCAGGCAGCTGTGTCAGCTAGGGGTTGAGCTGAGGCTCTCAGAGAAGCTCTTTCCACAAACAACTGGAAGTAGTCATAATGAAATGTCCCAGAATGCCTTGCAGGTCGGTAGGGACAGGGGTGGAGTGACAATGTGGCACACTAGGACTGACCAGGGATGTCTGGCTTCCAGAACTTTCCACCCCACTTAAAAACCCCTGCACAAAGGAGTGACCGGACCAGCTGGAAGGAGAAGCTACCTGATGCTACTGCAAGTATGTACTTAAGGACTTTAACTTCAGCTGACCCTCAAGGGTAGGTTGGGTCTCTTAAGGGCCTGTGGCGCCAGCCCACTTATACCCTTTAAGGTACAGTTGGGGAATGGACCTTTTGGGAAACCCTGAAATGTTCCCCTGGGGCTTCTGTGAACTGGCCACCTGCTCCACTGATGTCACACAGATGGTCTGCAAGACAGCCAGAAGACCATGGTTTCTGGGGAGTGCAGCATGGAGGGTGTTCAGCTTGCTGTTTTTGTAGGGGCTGTGGAAGTACCCCAACACCCCCCTTTGCCCCGCAAGCAGGAGAGAGCCTAAGTAGCGCTGCAAGAGGACAGGTTTGCCGCAGGGAGCCCTGAAACAAAGCTCTCGAAGACAAGCACCCTTTTAGAGTCCAAAAGGCCTGAGGAAAAGGCTCCTTGTGGCTAGGGCTGACCATCAGGAGCAAAACAAACCAAAAAGCTTGAAGATTGTCCTTACTGTGCAGAATTTAAAGCTCAGTCTGTGGAAAACAAAGAAAGTGGCGCTTTGCACCAGAGTCTTAAAAAAAACCCCGGGATGAGCCCGGGGTTCGGCACAACTTTTCTATTCAATTTTTATTGGGAGGTGATTTGCCTAGCACCCCCTTCCTAAGCAGACTGTTGGGGCCACAAGCACTAACTCAAAACAAAACTGTCCATGGGGCCCCTAACACCCCGGAACAGATGTGGACAATATCGAGCACCACTGCTCTTCTGGAATGAGGATGGGCACTCCACCCCCACTCCCTATACCCATGTCTGGGGGAGTCTGGTTGGACAGCCTTCTACCACCGTTCGCCCAGCAGCAGGATTCCCATCCGCGGACAGGAGAACAAACATGCTGGCTCCCGCTCTGCTACAGAGTGTCCATGGCTGGGGGAGATAGCCAGGAATCATGGGACTGGGCTCTCCGCTCTGCCCAAACTGCACCAAAGGATGGGTGCCCTATAATATGGGCAGGGGCACCCAATGTATCCAAAATTGAAAAGTGCGGTGAGGCTGCTTTTGTAAAAAGAAAAAGAATCATCTCTAGTAAGCGGCAAGGCTACTAATATATTATTCATCCTGCAGGGCGAATGAGTGCCCAATAAGCCCCCGAGTGGGCCATCAAAATTATTTTTTCCTCCTGGAGACCCAAGTAAGGGCGGGTCACCACCAATTACCCTGGAGTGTGTTTGGAGAGGGGAGGGTGGTTTGGGGGCTGTAGGAAGTGTAACAGCCCCATAGATGTTTTCAAAGAACATCATACTAAGTCTCCGGGGCGCTGTAAGAAGAGGTTTGCTACTATTTCAGAGCACTCTTGGGCTTCGGTGTAAGGGGACACCTGTTGGTGGGTCCAATGGCTGCAGTAGCAGTCCAGTAAAACATTGCAAGGTTTACAGTGTATTGAATGATGGTACTACCCCCATTGACTTCAACGATGGGTTATAACATGTCATGCATATTGGTACTGTTCTCACTGATTTCAACAATGTTGCAATGGTAAAATATCACATGTTGTTGCTTTTACTACTATGGTGACACACTGACAAAGCAGTAGGCCTGCCTTATTTACAATGGCACTCCCTTATATGGCGAGAGTTCATCTTTAGGACCCACTAGGGATGTAACGCGATATGAGGGTGTCACCAAAGGTATTTCCGTCTGCCTGATTGTACATATTTGTAATTTAATGCATAGTATTTTGTGTGTGTAATAAAAGTAATTTTCCTTTTTTTCTTCAAAAAAGAAAAAGCAGTGACGACAATTTTTTGATTGTTGTTGCATACACATGCACTGAAGTTACAAGCCCACATCACCTCCCCTGAGTAGGCCTTGGACTGCTCTGCATCTCTACCCCGAGAGTCCAGTGCTGCAATGGAGTACTTTGTTCCCAGTAAAAAAGGCAATTGCGTACTTATTATTCGTAAAGGACTTGCATCTTTCACAGCTAGTAACCCAAATTCTTACAACCGACAATTAGACAGAAACAGTCACTGAAGAAATCGTCGAGGGCAGCTCTACTTGGTCTTCATTTGCTGGTCTAATTAGCCAATTTGCCCTAGTGTTTACAGTGTAGTTCTAGTATGCCTTTTTTAAATCCCAGCGCTCAAGATCTTAGATTACACACCTCTATTGTGGCCTGACCAGACTCTTCACTTAAGGGACACTGGCTACTAATCGGGTATACATCTACCCCAAGTACAATCTTGTACATGCAGGAACTGGCCAATCTCTGAACAGTCTTCAGCCAATCACTCCTTTCCTCCAGCATTCCCGCCCTAAATCCTCACTTTTTAATCTTCACCCACCTCAGTCCTGCCTTGCATTGCAAATCTCTTGGAGTCAGCTGTGATTAACTCAGTTGTCCTTACACCTCGAAGTGCAGCACAATTTCCAATTCTGCTTACTCACTTGCTAGGGCTTTGAAATTGCTCTGCTGTGCATCAAGAAGAAGCTATGCATTTTCATCAACAAATACCTTAAAAGACAAAAATGCTTGGCTCTTTCAGCAGCCTTTGACACCATTGATCACAAACTCCTGCTAGACTGTCTGGCTTATCTGAAAGAGACACGTTAGTGACAGATTCCTTACCTTAGAATACCCCCAGGCGTCAGGCTGGATCCGGAAAGTTTTTGCGTAGCAGTACCCTTGCGCGTCGGTAGGCGGCGTCGTGCGGCTCCGCGTCCGTCGTCGGCGTCGGGACCGCCGGGATGACGTCGCGGGCGGTACTTAGACGCCGCCCCTGCGCGCTGACGTCAGTTCTTTCTTTTTCCGCGCCAGTAAGCGCAGATCCGGGAAGAGCAGTGCCCTAGTCATTTTTTGACTAACTTTTTGGTGTTTTTTTCACTGTTTTTTTCCAAGTGTCTCGACTCCGTAGGTGTCGGTAGGGATGCCCGGCTTCAAGCCATGCGACGCCTGTGGTCGAATGATGTCGATCACAGACCCGCATCAGGAGTGTCTTTACTGCCGCGGCCGCGACCACGACACGAAGTTGTGCCCCGACTGCCGGGCCTTGCACCCGAAGGCTTTGCAAGAGCGGTCTCGGAAGCTCCTTGAGGTCCGGCAGTCGGCTCCGTGCCAACCCAAGCCCCGGTCACGTGAGAGGTCGAGGGGCCGGTCGCGGAGTCCTCATCGGTCGTCGGGATCCAAGTCTTCGCACTCCTCTGGTAAGTCGAAGCATAAGAAGTCTAAGAAGCGTCATCGCTCGATGACTTCCCCTCGCCGGTCTCGCGACTCGGCTGAGGGTCCTGTCGGCACCGTCCCCGCGGCGCCGGGAGTGCCTATGGAGCCGCCTCCGCATTACCCGTCCTTCCCGTGTTCGGGGGCGACTCCGGCCGAAATACAGGAGTTCCTGTCGGCCATGGCCCGCCTCTTCGGGCCTCAAGGTCCCTAATGGGGTTCCTACGGCGCCGCCGGCGACTCCGTCCCGGCGCCGCCAGCGACACCAGCCCTGGTCCCGGCCTCGGCTCCGGCCCCGGCCTCGACCCCGGCTCCGGTGCTGCCACAACCCCGATCTACGCCGGTTGACCTGACGACACCTCCACCGGCGCCGATCTCTCCGGTGCCGTTCACAACGCCGCCCGGGGCTCCGGGCGACGTCGTTCCCCGGTTCTCTCCGGATCCGGACCTGTCGCCGGACCGGCGTCGCTCGACGCCGGCTCCGACGGGACCTTGGTCCCGCATGTCCCTCCTCCATATTTTGAACCAGAATTGGAGGACGCAGAGGACTGGGAGGGGTCTGATGACCCTCTCACACAGCTGTGTGAGTTTTATCAGGACTGGGCTGAGGAGCTTGGGGATGCCAGTGGTTTGGACACCTCCCCTGACCCTGGCATGCTGTCTCCTCCTTCCGTGGCAACGGAGGAGGGAGCAAACTTTGCAACGGTGTTGCGTAGAGCAGCTGGGGCCTTACACCTCCAGTTGCCTACAGTGGCTGACAGGACTAACATCCTGACGGAAGTGCTTCAGCCGGCGGCTACCTCCTCGGAGCCACTGCTGCCGTTTAACGAGGCGCTTTCCGACGTTCTTTTGGGCACCTGGTCCAAGCCCACCACAGGGGCTCCTGTGGATAGGAACGTGGCCCGGCGCCATCGCCCTGCTCCGGGCGACCCCCTGTTCCTCTCCCAACACCCCACCCCTGAGAGCTTGGTGGTCCAAGCCTCTGCTTTCCAAAGCGCCTTCCCTATTGCTCCCCCGGATAGGGAATCCAAACGCCTGGATCAATTTGGGAAGAAGGTCTTTTCTTCCTCCAGTGCTGGCTTGCGGTCTGTCAACACCACTTGCCTCTTGGGCCGATATTCCCACTCCTTGTGGGACTCGGTGGCGCAAGTTCTGCCCCAGTGTTCTGAGGAGGCCCAGACACTGCTTACTCGCGTCATTGCTGAGGGAAGAGATGCGGCGAAGTACACCATTCGATGTGGCCTTGATACCGCCGACTCGCTAGGCAGATCGCTTGCGACAGTGGCGCTGCGCCGTCACGCCTGGCTGAGAACCACTGGTTTCTCGGGTGATGTCCAAAACACTCTTATGGACATGCCCTTTGATGGGGTCGGTCTTTTTGGGAACAAGGCAGACCATGCGCTGGAGCGTTTTAAGGACTCGCGGGCTACGGCTAAGTCCCTGGGCCTTTCTGCTGTACGCCCTCCGCAGCCATCTGCTTTTCGCCCCTTTCGTGGACACGGAAGGGGCGCCCAGTCATGTCCGCTGCCCAGCCACCGGCCCGCGCAGCAAGCGTCTTCGCGTGGCCGAGGACGTGGCTCCCGCCGTGGCGGGTCAGGCAACCAGCGTGGGGGTCAGGCCACACACCCCGCCCCGTCCGCGGCCTCCAAGCCCTCCTAGTCCTTCCTTTCAGGTGCACAGCACGCCAGTAGGGGGCAGGGTCCGCCATCACCTTCACCACTGGCGTGCTATCACCTCGGATAGGTGGGTCTTGGACATTGTCCGAAGGGGCTACTCCCTCCCCTTCGTGACCATCCCCCCCCTTCGTGACCATCCCCCCAGCCATGCCACCTCAATTCCACCGCATGTCAGGGGATCACTTGGTGCTTCTTCAAAAGGAAGTTGCGGCCCTCTTGGCCAAGAGGGCCATCGAGCGCGTTCCGACCCCAGAAGTAGGACGTGGTTGCTACTCCCACTACTTTCTGGTGCCCAAAAAGGACAAGGAGGACATGCGTCCTATCTTGGACCTCCGGAACATCAATCGCTTCCTCCGGAAGGAGAAGTTCAAGATGCTCACCCTAGCTCAGGTCTTGACTGCTCTCGACCCTGGAGACTGGATGGTAGCGTTGGACTTGCAGGACGCATATTTCCACATCCCCGTCCTGCCGGCCCACCGGCGTTACCTGCGGTTCACGGTAGGCCTCGAGCATTTTCAGTTCACCGTGCTCCCTTTTGGCCTTACCAGCGCCCCTCAGGTGTTCACGAAAGTGATGGCGGTGGTCGCAGCCCATCTGCGCCGGGCAGGGGTTCCAGTCTTCCCCTACCTCGACGACTGGCTGCTGAAGGCGGGCTCGTCCCAGGCAGTCGTCTCCCACCTCCAGACAACGGCCGAACTCCTGCACTCACTGGGGTTCTCCATCAACGTGCCGAAGTCGCACCTGATTCCTTCTCCACAGCTCCTTTTCATCGGAGCAGTTCTGGACACGACGCAGTTTCGGGTTTATCCTCCCGAACGGCGAGTCCGGGATATTCAGGCTATGATTCCGATCTTTCGGCCTTTATCCTGGGTTTCGGTACGGATGACCCTGAGGCTGCTGGGCCTCATGGCCTCCTGCATCCTGCTGATCGATCATGCCAGATGGCATATGCGGGCTCTGCAGTGGGACCTGAAGTTCCAGTGGGCGCAGCACCAGGGCAACCTGTCCGATCACGTCCAGATCTCAGAGGGGACTGCAAAACAGTTGCGGTGGTGGCTCTCGAACCGGCAATGGGTCATGGGCAGATCCCTCTCCCTTCCCCAGCCAGAGCACACAGTTGTGACGGACGCGTCCCTTCTGGGATGGGGCGGTCACATGGGAGAGGCGGAGATCAGAGGCCTCTGGTCTCCGGCGGAGTCCCGGCTTCATATCAACCTTCTGGAGCTCCGGGCGATCCGACTTGCACTCAAGGCATTCCTTCCCTCTGTCAAAGGGACGGTAGTGCAGGTGTTCACAGACAACACCACCGCCATGTGGTATTGCAACAAACAGGGCGGGGTGGGGTCGTGGACCCTATGTCAGGAGGCTCTGCGCCTCTGGACATGGCTGGAACATCAGGGCATATTCCTGATGGTTCAACACCTGGCAGGTTCCCTGAACGCCAGGGCGGACGAACTCAGCCGCAGGTGCATGATGGATCACGAATGGCGTCTTCACTCGGAGGTGGCGCAAGGTCTCTTTCAGCAGTGGGGAGAGCCTTGGTTAGATCTGTTCGCCACCGAAGAGAACGCGCAATGTCAGCAGTTCTGCGCGTTGGAATTTCCAAGGCGGCACTCGCTCGGCGACACTTTTCATCGCGAGTGGAGTTGCGGTCTGTTGTACGCCTTTCCGCCTATACCACTTCTACCCAGAGTGTTGAAGAAGATTCGGCGCGACCGGGCCCAAGTCATTCTTGTGGCTCCGGACTGGGCTCGAAGAGTTTGGTATCCCGAGCTACTCAGTATGAGCGTCGATCCCCGATCCGTCTGCCTCTTCGGGAGGATCTTCTGTCGCAGCAGCAGGGGACGGTCCTCCACCCGAACCTGTCCAGTCTACACCTGCTTGCGTGGAGATTGAGCGGCGGCAGTTGATTCCTTTCGACTTGCCTACCGAAGTTTGTGATGTGATTCTGGCAGCCAGGCGTCCCTCCACTAAGGTGGTATACGCCTGCAGGTGGAACAAGTTTGTGGCATGGTGCACAGCAAAGGCTGTGAATCCCCTTTCTGCCCCTCTTTCGGAGGTTCTTCTGTTCCTTCTTTCTCTGGCCCAACAGGGTTCTGCCCTGGGTACCATCAAGGGCTATCTTTGTGCGATATCAGCCTTCCTCAGGCTTCCTGATCAGCCCTCCCTTTTCAAGTCCCCTGTGGTTAACAGGTTTCTTAAAGGCATTACACACCTCTTTCCTCCTGTTCCGTTTGTAATGCCTCAGTGGGACTTGAACTTGGTTCTTACCTTCTTAATGTGCGCTCCCTTTGAGCCTCTACATAACTGTCTTCTTCGTCTTCTTACTCTGAAGACAGCCTTTCTGGTGGCCATCACCTCTGCTCGGCGGGTGAGTGAGCTCCAGGCTCTTTCATGCAAACCTCCCTTTCTGTCTGTTCATCCAGACAAGGTTGTTCTTAGGACGCGTCCGTCCTTCTTGCCAAAGGTGGTTACTGCCTTCCACATTGGGCAGACCATCACTTTGCCCACCTTCTTTCCGCCTCCGCATCCTTCCAGAGAGGAAGAGAGGCTCCACCGTCTGGACCCAAAACGTGTGCTTTCCTTTTACATCAACCGTACACAACAGTTCCGGGTGGATGATCAGCTCTTTGTTGGCTACGTGGGCGCCAAAAAAGGTCGGGCGGTACACAAAAGGACCATCTCCCGCTGGGTCACCTTGTGTATCAAAGCCTGCTATTCTTTGGCTAAGAAGGAGCCTCCTGTTGGGCTGCGTGCCCATTCCACCAGGGCTACGGCTGCTACCACGGGTTTAGGCCGCGGTGTTCCGTTACAGGATATATATCAGGCAGCTACTTGGGCCTCGCTGCACACGTTTACAAAACATTACTGCCTTGACAGTCAGGTCCGGAGGGACGGCTTCTTTGGCCGTTCTGTCCTCCGGGACTTCCTTGTCTGAATCTGTTCGCAGACCCACCACCGGGGTTGGTATTGCTGGGGTATCTATTCTAAGGTAAGGAATCTGTCACTAACGTGTCTCTTTCAGATGCACAAGTTACTAACTTGTGTAACGATATATCTGTAAGAGACAGTAGTTAGTGACAGATTCCTTACCGCCCACCCATCCTCCCCGTTCTGCGAACTGATTTCTAGGGTTAAGGACATCTCTTTCAGGGCCCTAGTATTTTTCAGACACCTATGTCAGCTTCTTGCATGGCTCTGCGTTCCTGGCGCGGAAAGTCGTGTACAGAACTGACGTCAGCGCGCAGGGGCGGCGTCTAAGTACTGCCCGCGACATCATCCTGGCGGTACCGACGCCGACGACGGACGCGGAGCCGCACGACGCCGCCTACCGACGCGCAAGGGTACTGCTACGCAAAAACTTTCCGGATCCAGCCTGACGCCTGGGGATATTCTAAGGTAAGGAATCTGTCACTAACTACTGTCTCTTACAGATATATCGTTACACAAGTTAGTAACTTGTGCTTTATGTCTTCATTGGTGGCACCAATCATTTCTGGTTAACAATTTCTCACCTTCCAAGTAAGCTGTGCTCCACCTTGTGAGTCCCTTCTACCTTAATTTGTGGAGTTACTCAGAGGTTAGCCCTATATCCAGCCCTCTCCATCATCCACATGACCCCACATTTTCAGACCCTCTATTACTATGACGGTAACAACCACCTGGATGCGAATGACCTGCATATATACAGAGTACTAAATAAGACTGAACCGGTCTTCTCTGCAACAAACTTGATGCTGCCATAACATAAGGAGTTGAAGATCCTGCTTCTGGGCCAAGTTGTCTCCAAGCCTCTCTACCTTTCACCTGAGCAGATTCCTTTGGTGTACGTTCAGTGCCACTATGAAAAGTACACAATCTGCATCTTATTTGATAAGGACATGGCTTTCATTCCCCAAGTGAATGTAGACACTGAAAGCACCTTCCTTACCTGCTTCATTGTGTTATCCCCCTAAATATTGTTAGATTGGTCACAGTAAATTTGAGCCTAGAGTATTTCCTTAGCTTTCCCACTGGTCTCTGCATGTCCACACTGGACAAGCTGAAAATTTTGAAAGGTCATGCTGTCCAACTCATGATTTCCTTTGACAAAATGTACCTCATTTTACTTGCTGTAAAGGCATTCTGATGACTCTCCATCAAGGAACAATCAAAATGTAAAACTTTTATGTTATCTACAAACCAGTTCATTGCCACCCTCTAGGCTACGAAACCTACCCTGAAGCTTCTGGACCTCTGCTATGTCAAGCTTATGAGTTTTGAGGCAATCTGTACATGTACAAGGCTCAACTCGAAGACTTCCTAAAGTTATGAAGGGGTTGGGCCAGATGTATTGGGTCAGATGATGTCATCTTAACTGTTAGATTTGGGGGTCTCTAGTTGGCAGAGGTAGGTACCTTTGTCCAAATAGGGACCCTTGAGTCTAGTCAGGGAAAGTAGGTACACTCCTAAAATTACCCCTGCTCACCCTCTTGGTAGCTTGGCACGAGCAGACAGGCTTATCTCAGAGGCAGTGTGTAAAGCATTTGTGAACACATACAGTAATCAAGTGACAACACTACAAATGGACACCACACTGGTTATATATTTATAAAAATAGGTATACTTTATATAGATTTATCACAAGACCATAAACGACAAAAATAATCCACAATACTGTAAAAAATCAAGAGTTCTGGTTAAAAATGCTTAAATCAAGGTTCTGTGCGAGTCGGTAGCCTTCTCCGGCTACTGCGATGTAAAGAACAAACAGAGTCTATCAAATCCAGCTGACCGCGTCGAGACGGGCCAACACAGCGTAGACGGACTCGGTCACAGTACCTTTTACTTGAAGCGGCAGGCACGGGCGTGCGAGCCGGATGGCTGTTCGTCGCGGTTGCGTTGAAAAATGGAAGCGTTGCAGGACGCGTTGTCCCTCAAGGCGGTGCAGGCAGCGGCTCGTTGACGTCGTCGAGACGGAGTCGGTGAGACCAAGGCCGTGCGTTGCAGGGCGAGACGGTGCTTCGATGCGGTGCTGGCAGGTTGCGGTGCGGCGACGGAGCCGTATTCAGGAGCTGGCGTCGATCAGTCCAGACAGCGGTGCGAGTCGGGCGGTGCGTCGCGAAGCGTGCGAGCGGTGCCCAACTCCGGTGCGGTCACAGGACTCGAACTCAGCAACAGTGACCGTGTCGGTCGGACCAGATGAATTCGGTGTAGCGAGGCGTTGCAAGGTGCGGTGCTCACAGGTTACGGTGCAGGCAGCGGCTCGTTGACGGAGTCGGTGAGACCAAGGCCGTGCGTTGCAAGGTGCAGGCGTTGCTCGATGCGGTGCCAACAGGACACCGAGTTGGTCGGGAGAGTCGGTCACAGCTCCCTAACCCTGTAGCCACTGAAACAGCGTTTCCAGCAGCAATTCACAAGGCTGGTGAAGTCCACTGGTCCTGGGACTTCGGTCAGGGGGCAAGCTCTCTCTCAAGCCCTTGGAGATCCTTCACAAGTTGATGAAAGTAACAGCAAAAACAAAAGTTCCTTTCTCCTTTCTTTGGCAGTCAGGCAAACCACTGCAGGCCAATCCCCCAAGCAGCACTTCAGCTTAGGGATAGACTCTCCTCAGTTTCTTCTTGGTTCCGCTCCTCAGCAAAGGTTTCTTCTTGTTCCCAAAAGTGATCTAAAGTTCCTGGGTTTGGGCCCCAGTACTTATACTCCTTTTCTCTTTGTTCTCTGAAGGCAGAGAGGCCTTTGCCTAGTTTAAACCAGTTCTGTGCAGCTTTGGAGCACTCTGTGTACATGTCTCCTTCTTTTCCTTTCAGAATGTGGGGCAGGGTACTCAGACGCCCGGCAGGAGGTGGAGCCAGCATTGTGGAAGGCAGGCACAGCCCTATTCAGACCCAGAGGCAACTCCTCCCTCCACTCTGGATGCAGATCTCTCTATTCAGCCCTGGGCTGCCTCACCCTGTCTCCTGTGGCCACCCCCAGCCCCTGTCACGCACAAACCAGACACACAATACACAAGCTGGCAGAGGCAGGCTGGATAGTTAGGCAATAAAATACCTACTTTCTAAAAGTGGTATTTTCAAACACGGAATGTTAAAATCAACTTCACTAAAAGATGTATTTTATCATTCTGAGTTCAGGCATACTAAACTCGAATTTCTACCTAGTTCCCTGAGTCAGTTAAGGATTATAAGATGTTATAATCAAACTGCCCATTCTGGCCTATGGGGAACAGGTAGCCTTGCAATAGTGAAAAACGAAAATGGCTGTAATTCACTATTAGGACATGCCACACACACCAGGGCATGTCCCACCTTATCCTTACAATGCACCCTGCCCGTAGGCCTACCATAGGGGTGTCTGATATGAAGAAAAGGGAAGGTTTAGGGACTGGTAAGTGGGTGCACTTACCAAGTCGACATGGCAGTCACAGACTGCACGCAGGCTCTGCAATGGCAGGCCTGAGACACACTTTACAAGCTGCTTCTGTGGGTGGCACAGCCAGTGCTGCAAGCCCACCAGCAGCATTTGATTCACAAGCCCTGGGCACACTCAGTGCACTGTACTAGGGTCTGACAGTAATTCAAATAAGCCAAACATGGAGTCACTAATTCATATCACAATTTACAATAGGGAGCACTTGCACTTTGGCACTGATTAGCAGTGGCAAAGTGCCCATGAGCATCTAGTCCAGCAAAAACATATCGACAACAGTGGAGGCATTTATGAAAAAATGGAAGGGAGACCCACGTCAAGGATGCCAGGTCTAACATTAACCATTTCTTCTCCATTAATAGATTCCAGCTTCACCATCTGCCACTCAAACGTCCAGGATCCAGCTTAATATCTAGAGTCCCACAGTGAAGTCTTCTTCATATTTCCTTGTAATTCTGAGGCTGAGTCCAAGCGTCTACAAGCACACTTCCAACCTATGCATCTCTAACCACCAGCAGACACTTCCACCAACCTCTGGCTCTATTTCATTCCTTGTGTTCTCCTTGAAACCTTTCCTTCATAATGCTGTGAGACTGTAGACATGTTTTCTTCATCTTGTTACAGACATCCAAATAACTCAACATTTCCTGCCTCAAGAATCTGATGAGCATGTTCACTCCCATCTCAAAGTGCCATCAGTTGCACAGTTGTACCATTTTTGCCTCACCCCTTCTATGCACCAGGTAGTTTTGCATTGTTCGATTTTCTGGTAGGTGAAGGGTGAGGTTTGCTGTCAAATGGACCAGTTCTACACCTACCTTCTTTTCTATGGAGTTGGCTGTTTTGAATTGTTCAGATGCGGGTGGAAGAAACACCCTGAAAAGGACATATTCTACCTCCCCTTCATTTGTACGCATGTGTAAGTTTTGGATTGTTCGGGTGGGGAAAGGATTAGATGACTTGTGCTCTGAAACAAACTAGTTCTACCGCCCCACTTTCATATGTGTCTGGTTGTTTTGTTCAAGTGCGGGTGGTACAGTCACTCTAAAATGAACCAGTTCTACCTCCCCCTTCTTTTCTATGCACCAGGGCCTGTATTATGCAAAAAGCGCTTTTTCTTTCATTGCGCCGGACGCACCTTTAAAAAGGTGCGCCTGGCGCAATGAAGGAGAGTGCGCCACATTATGGTGAATGCACAGCCCCCATGGCAGCCACGAACTTGTGCTGCACTGGGTCAGCGCATTCGCATTCAGGTGAAATACTGAGCGGCTGCTTTACAGCCACTCTGTTTTCACTGTGCATGCAGCACCCGCCTGCACTTTCAAAGGAGATTAGAGATTCTCTTGCAGGCGGGTGCAGTCAGTAAGGGGATGTCTGGGGGGGTCCATGGGACCCCTTTTCCCCCTGCAGAGGGTTGCCATCAGGGGGCGCACTGACAGTGTGCCACCTTTGAGGTGGCGCACTGTCAGTGCGCCTTCTGAGGGCTTCTTTGCCTCTGCGCCAACGTCAGTAATACGGTGCGGGCACAGAGGCAAAGGGATTCCCTCATTTGCATGGGACACGCCCCGTGCAAATGAGGGAATGCCTCCGCAGATGGCGCTGGTGCTTTGTGCACCAGCACTATCGGAATTACAGAAGGGGACGCACAAGCGTCTGCGGCCCCTTCTGTAATACCAGAGTGCCCCGGGGGTGCGCAAAGCGGGCGCAAATGCTTGTTGCGCCCCCGGGGCACTCTGTATAATATGGCCCCTGGTTGTTTTGGGCTGTTCAGAAGCATGGGGGGACGGGTGCTCTGTAAAGGACAAATTCTTGCGCCCCTTTTAGGGTCGAGCCTGTGAGGGCATGCGCTAGCGCATGCGCCTCGCTTGCGAGACACTATTGTTTACAAAAAGGGCTTGGAGCCCGCTCATTGCTTACCATTTGTTGGCTGCAGTGTTCCTCTTCTTTGCAGCCACCTTAATTGGCCAAACGTCATTTCCGATCCTTTCTGTGGAGCAGGGACTAAGTACAGATTATTCAAACTTAATGAGTGCCCGTCTACTGCTCCCGATGTGATGGAACAATTTCTGCCCCCCTCCCTCCCACTCACCCTACCCCCTACTTGCTGTTCCCTCCATAACGCTTTTTTTAAAGCCCAAATAATCAAGCCATGAACAATTGTATATCCCCTGTTATATTTCCCTTGATCATCACTCCCTCCCCTCATGATAGTCTCTAATACAGTCTCTAGGAAATGCACTGCCTCAATAAATCAGTTGTGACAAGGTCAAGTTCCACTCCATATTCCCAGCCTAGTTCTGAATTTTGCTCTTGTACAGAAGAAAAACCGCACAACACATAGCAGCTGAGCTCCCAGGTAGGAGCTCTGTTGCTGCCCCCAATCTACCCCACTCTACCCTAACCAGTCTAGCGTGCTCCACTTTACGACAATCTACCCCGCTCCACCCTACCATAATCTACCCCGCTCTACCCTACCCCGTTCTATCCCGCTCCACCCTCCCCAATCTACCCTCTTCCACTCTACCCACTTCACTTTACCCCAATCTCCCCTCCCCACTCAAACCCCACTCAAATGCCACCCCAATCTACCCCACCCCAATCTACCCCACCCCAATCTACCCCACCCCAATCTACCCCACGCCAATCTACCCCACGCCAATCTACCCCACGACAATCTACCCCACGCCAATCTACCCCACGCCAATCTACCCCACGCCATTCTACCCCACGCCAATCTACCCCACGCCATTCTACCCCACTCTATTTTACCCCACTCTATTTTACCCCACTCTATTTTACCCCACTCTATTTTACCCCACTCTATTTTACCCCACTCTATTTTACCCCACTCTATTTTACCCCACTCTATTTTACCCCACTCTATTTTACCCCACTCTATTTTACCCCACTCCAATCTACCCAACTCTATTGCAATCCACCCCAATCTATTGCAATCTTCCCCACTACAATCTACCCCACTCTATTGCAATTTTCCCCACTCTATTGCAATCTACCCCATTCCACCACACTCCACTCTACCCCAGTCTACCCACGATCTACCCTCTCCAACCTACCCCATTCCCATCTACCCACTCTACCACACACTACCCCAATCTACCACACTCTGCCTCATCCACTCTACACAATCTGCCCCACTCCACCAATCTACCCCACTAAATTCTAGCATGCTGAAGATCATCCACATTGGTGTAAAACATGGCTTAAACACATTGACAAAGCCAATAGTTCTCGCATTGGGTAGACCTATTGGCTTTGCCAATGCTTCTTTTCTATACACCAGGTTTAGATTGATCAAATGTGGGGGAAAGGGGCTGAAATGTCACAGACTCTGCAACTGGGCACTTAGATGGGCAGTTTATTAATATTAATACTGCTATTTCACCAAGTTAGTTTTGAGTTCTTGCAGCTTTGAGATTGCAAGATGGTGCTAAACTTTGCTTAAGGTTCTATAGTGTGTCTAGCACAAAAAAGATGGTCAATTAATCACTGTGTATCTGATAGAGACTTCTAGCCACAGATTCCTTACCTTAGAATTACCCTAGGAGTCAGACTGGGTCCATACATTTTTCTTGAGCAGTACCCCTGCGCACCTGTGGGTGGCGTCGTTCAGCTCCGCGTGCCATCGTCTGCGCCGGAAGTGGTGTGCTCAGTGCCTATATAGGTGACACCCCAGCATGCTGACTTCAGTTCTATTGTGCCAGTCAGCGCAGATCCTGAGCGAGTTACCCTGTCAGTCACTTTTTCACTGTACTTTTTCGAAGTTTTTTATTTATTTATTTTTTATTTATAAAGTTTTATATAGCGCTGGCTAGACCCAGAAGTATCAGAGCGCTTTACATAAGGATCAGTGCGTTACAGGTTACATAGTTACAGGATCAGCGAGTTACAGGTTACATAGTTACAGCAATTAGATCAACGAAAACGGAAGGAGGAGGAGGGAGGGGGGAGGAAAAACAGCGGGGGGACGAGGAAAACAATGTCAGATGTCCGGCTGGGTAGGTGACGGCCAAGGGGGTGAACCAGAGCCAGACTCCTCTATATCTGCAAAGAACAGCTCCACCGGGCATCAGCCAAGGTTGCTCGGGCTCCGCAGTAGGTACAAAACAGTTTTGGAATCAGCCCAGGGGGCATCGTCATACCTCCATCAAAAAGCACCAGGTCCCGGTATTCCTGGGGAGTGCCGTCCGCCTCGTCTTTCAGCTTACCCCCAGGACACGAGTGATGGGAGGAGAGGAGGAAGGGACAGTTCCAAAGTCTGAAGAATTCACACAAAGAGCTGACCTGGGAAAAAAGCACAGGGATCCCTGAAACCAACGCCCGTACTTCATAGCTGTGTTTTTGAGAGCTCTTCTCCTGGTGTGGCATTGATGTCAACTTGGAAGGCCAGCTTCATGCTCTGCGGTACCTGTCATCAACTGATGTTGGTGATGGACCCGCATCTTGTATGCATCTGCTGCCTGGAAAGCGATCAGGATGAGAAAACCTGCGCCAATTGCCACGCCATGCACCCCAAAGGCCTTGAGGGAGCGGTCCATGAAGCTCCTTGCCGCCCAACGTACAATGCTGAAATGGTCTCAATACTTATCGAGAGGAAGGTCTGGGTATCAGTCTCGGAGCCTCAAGTCTTCATTGCACTCCAAGTCATCGGGCCACTTGGCTAAGTCCCACCGCAAGAAGAGCAAGAAGTTGAAGAGGTCTTCAACTTCGCCTCAGCCAACAAGACAAGGGAGCATCGCCATTAGAGGCCTGGCTCTGAGGTTGAGCCAGTGCCTGGGTCCGCTCCACTCTTCCCTGAGTTTCTGGGAGCCGGAGCTACCCCTGCTCAACTCCAAGAGTTGACCACCACATATTTGAGCAGCCCATACCTCCCGGCTTGCCTTCGGGTCCCACGGGATCAGGAGGGGCCCTACAGGTTCCACACCGGCGGCTCGGGCCCCTGTGCCAGTTGGGCCACTTGGAGCCACGGTTGGATCTGGGCCAGCGCTGGATGCACCAACTCGACCTTCCTCTATGCTGGTCCCGATGTCGAATCTCCCGGTGCCGCAGTCCCCATTCTGATCCTCGACTCCGACATGGACCTGAAGGTATGTTGTCCGAACCAGATTCTGCCGCTGACTAGAGCTATGCCTTCCAGGCCGGAGCCTGACCCCTTTTCCTATGGGCTAGGACTCGTGGAGGATTGGGAAGGGTCACTGGGCCCTGTGGAATTCCAGCCTTTCGACCCACATATGGACTGGTGTGAGGACTTGACAGAGGCCGGTGGACTGGGCACTTCTCCAGATACTGGCCTGCTTTCTCCCCCTACTGTGGCCATGGAGGATGGAGCGTCCTCTGCTATGTGAACAGGATGATTGCCTGCCACCACCTCAGGGGACCCCAACTTCCTCACATCACCCTACCCCGGAGAGCTTCATGGTCCAAGCCTCTGCCTCCCACCAGATAGGGAATCCAAGAGGCTGGACACTATAGGGAATATATTTTCATCCACTGTGGTCCATGAACACCCGTGTGCCTTTTGGACCATTACTCCCATACTCTATGGAATTTGGTTGCGCACGTGCTGCCAATACTCCCAGAGGAGGCCCGAACCATACGCTCCCAGGCTTGTGCAGACAGGAGAGATGCAACTAAATTCACGATCAGTTTTCGACTGGATACCACCAACTCGCTGGGCAGAGCGGTTTCCTCTACAGTGGCTCTACGGCGCGACGCATGGCTGAGAACTAGCTTGTCAGGGGATCTCCAAGCCTTGCTTATGACCATGCCCTTTGATAGCTCCCGTCTCTTCGGAGATAAGGCGGATTCAATGCTGGAGCGCATTAAGGATAGCAGGGCTACGGCCCGGTCCTTGGGCCTTTCCATGGCCCTTCACTAACCCCAATCCGCCTTTCGCGGCTACAGAAGGGGCTGTCAACCGCTTCTATACCCACCCAGTCACTGTGGCGCCCAAGCTCCCCAGCCTCTGCGTGGCTGAGGATGTGGTGTCCACAGTTCTTGTGGGTTGGGCGGCCAGATGTCTTGCGGGCCCACCCTCCCCCGACAGCCACAGCCTCCAAACTGCTATAGTATGCCCTCTTAACATCATGGACATGCAGTGGGAGCCAGGATACACCATCACCTGCACCACTGGAGGTCTATAACATCAGACCGATGGGTTCTCAAAATTGTCTGGAGGGGATACTCCCTCCTGTTCGTGACTACCACTTCACCCATGCCACCTGCTTGTCACAGGCTGACTGAGGACCATCTTACTTTGCTCCACCAGTGATGGCTCTCGTGGCCAAGGGAGCCATAGAGAGGGTGCCGACGACAGAAGTAGGTCATGGGTTGCTATTCCCACTACTTTTTGGTGCCCAAGAAAGATGGAGACCCACGTCCTTTCCTAGACCCGTGCCCTCTCAATTTCTTCTTCAAGAAGGAAAAGTTCAAAATGCTCATGATCACTCAAGTCCTGTCTGCCCTGGACCTGGGAGACTAGATGGTACCATTGGACTTGCAGGACGCATGTTTTCAAATTCCCTTCTTGCCTGCCCACAGGCTTTACCAGCAGTTCACGGTGGGCCTCAAGCACTTTCAGTTCACTGTGCTTCAGCGTCCCTCAGGTGTTCACCAAGGTGATGGCAGTGGTTGCAGCTCATCTGCGGAGATCAGGTGTGCCAGTCTTTCCCTATTTCGATGGCTGACTGTTGAAGGCAGGCTCACCTCAGGTTGTTGTCTTCCACCTCCAGACTGTGGCGGGCCTCCTGCATTCACTGGGGTTCACTATAAACGTGCTGAAGTCACACCTGACTCACTCTCAGAAGCTCCCTTTCATCAGAGCTCTTCTGGACAAGGTGCAGTTTCATGCCTATCCTTCCGAACGGCAAGTCCAGAATATTCAGGCTATGTTACCGATGTTTCAGCCTCTATCCTGGATTTCTGGGAGGCTGTTGAGCCTCATGGCCTCCTGCATCTTGCTTATGGCACATGACAGCTGGCATCTGTGGGCTCTGCAGTGGGGCCTGAAGTACCACTGAGCACAGCATCAGGGGAATTTCTCCAATATGGTCCAGATCTCGGACGGAAATGCAAAAGATCTACAGTGGTGGTTGACAAACCGCAGTTGGGATGGGGCGGCCATCTGGCAGAGGTGGAGATCAGAGGCCTCTGGTCTCCAGCGGATTCCGGACTCCACATCAACCTTCTGGAGCATCGGGCAATCCGGCTGGCCTTGAAAGCCTTTCTACCCTCCATCAAGGGAAGGCTAGTGCAGGTGTTTACGGATAACACCACTGCCATGTGGTACTGCAACAAACAGGGCGGATGGGGGTCATGGATCCTTTGTCAAGAGGCCCTTGTGCCCTGGGGTTTCAAGGCGGCTCTCTCTCGGAGGCGCTTTTCCTCTTGAGTGGAGCTCAGGCCTCCTGTATGCCTCTCCGCCCATACCACTCCTAGCCAGATTCTTTGAGAAGATCAGGAACGATGGGGCCCAAGCCATCCTTGTGACTCCGAACTGGGCTTGGAGAGTTTAGCATCACGAGCTGTTGAGCATGACCATCTGTCCTCTGATCAGGCTGCCCCTTCAGGAGGATCTTCTGTCACAGCAAAATAGGAGGCTTCTCCTCCTGAACCTGTCAATGCTCCATTTCCTTGCTTGGAGATTGAGCTGCAACAGTTGACAGCTTTCGACCTTCTGCCTAAAGTCTGCAACGTCATCTTGGCAGCCAGGCGTCCCTCCACCAAATTAGTATACACCTGCCATTGGGACACGTTTGTGGCATGGTGTGCAGAAAAGCAGGTTGACCCCCTTTCTGCTCCCCTTTTTCAGATTCTTCTATTTATTCTTTTCCTTACCCAGCAGGGCTCTGCTCTCTGCACCTTCTAGGGCTACCTTTCTGCTGTATTAGCCTTTCTGCGGTTGCCTGTCCAGCCATCCCTCTTCATATCCCCTATTGTACATAAGTTCTTGAAAGGTTTGCAACATATGTTTCCTCCTTCGTCATTTATCATGCCTAATCTAGTCCTGACATTCCTGATGTGCGCTCCCTTTGTCCCCCTGCACAATTGTCCTCTCCAGCTCCTTACCATCAAGACTGCCTTCCTGGTGGCAGTAACATCTGCCCGGAGGGTCAGTGAGCTTGAGGCTTGGTCATTCCAGCCTCCATTCTTGAACACCTACCAAGCTGGTTCTACGAACTAGAGCTTTCTTTCTGCCAAAAGTCGTCACTCCTTTTCATGTAGGCCAGTTCATCACCCTGCCTACCGTTTATGGTCCATAACTTCCCTCTAAAGAAGAGGAGCGACTTCACCGACTAGCCCCAAAAAGAGCATTGTCATTCTACCTTGGCCGCACAAGAGAGTTCCAAGTGGATGACCAAGTCTTTGTGGGGTATGTCGGAGCACTGCATTAAAATCTTCTACGCATTGGCCAAGAAGCAACCCCCTGAGGCTTGAGTGCTCATTCCACCAGAGCCAAGGTTGCGACTACTGCATTAGCACGCGGAGTCCCGGTCCTGGACATCTGCCAAGCAGCAACGTGGACCTCTCGGTACACGGTCACAAAACACTACTGCCTGGACAGTCAGTTATGTAGGAACGGGCACTTTGCCCTTTCGGTCCTGCAGGACATTTTGTTATGAAATTTTTGGACACCAATTCTAAGGTAAGGAATCTGTGGCTAGAAGTCTATCAGATGAACAAATTAATTACATTTGGTTACGCCTTATCTGGTAGAGGCTCTATCTAGCCACAAATTCCTTACTGACCCACCCATCCTCCCTGCTCTGTGAACAGATTTCTAGGGAGAGGGCTTTCCCCTTACCTTACCCTAGTAGTCCACACCAATGAGTGCTCCACGCTCCTGGCGTGGAAAGTTGCGAAAAGAAACTGACGTCAGCACGCTGGAGTGGTGCCTATAGAGGCACCACGCATGTCATTTCTGGCTGACGACGACGCCACGTGGAGCTGAACGACGCCACCTACTGGCTCACAGGGGTACTGCCCAGGAAAAATTTCTGGATCCAGTCTAATGCCTGGGCATAATTCTAAGGTAAAGAATTTGCGGCTAGATAGAGTCCCTACCAGATAAGGTGTTACTGAAGGGAAGTCATTTGTTCAGTTGATCTAATGTCGGACCCAACATCTTCACGGACGTTGAATTATTTTAGAAGCTTTTTAATGCCCACAAACTGACCTTGATTAATAGATTTCTCTCCTTGAATATGCTGTCTTTTGATAAAAGCACATAAGTGCAATAATAACCAAATATAAAATTCACAAGTGTTGAGGGGGGAAAAAATGGCAACTACTGCATAGATGGCACCCAGCTACGTCCAGTGGCTTTAGAAATGGGGTTCTGACTCTAGAATGCGACCTAGGGTTTTTTGGGCACCACTCCATGTTTGCTTAGAACAACAAGAAAGCGCTGACTATTCGCACTAAATTAAGGGGCTCGCACTGTATGGCTCGTTATGGGCTGATGCAGCTGTTTCACAGGAGTGCTTTGCCTAATATGTCCCCTTTTACTAATTTGTAGTTTTGAGAACTTGAGATGATTTCTATATATGTCGACACCTGACCACTAACTGTCATTGTATGGTGCCATGGTTATCTGTTGCATTTTGTCACACCTCATCCATAAAATCATTAAAAATAATAATAAATGAGGTTCCCACTGAGTGGGAGGCACTTCAGTTTCGCAAGTACAGCAAGGAGAATGGCGTCAAATTACACCTTTAAGAATCATGGATGTGTCTGTCTCAGATTGGCAAGACTTATTGTTTAAGATGTAAAGGAAGAAACAAGTGCAGCAGGTTTTGACTGGAGGCAAGGAGGCAGTGGTGGCTGCCACAGAATAGTACGGGTGGGGTGGGGCGGGGGTGTCGGGGTGAGGGGGAAAAAAGTCACTTACCTGGCTGCCGGCCGTCTGCTCCCCTCCGTCCTCTTTTGTTCCTCCAGAACCGAAAGGAGAAAGCACACAGGCATTCCTAAGCCAATCACGGTATAGCTGTCACCAGCATGACAGCAGCGTCGTGATTGGTCGCGCTCAGACAGGGAGTGGAGCCTGTGCATGTTCTCTACCCAGGCTGTGCATTACATCCCGGTGGAGAACATGCTAAGTGAGCATGACTGTTTGGCTGGCCCAAGACGGCTGGCCAAACCGTCTTGTGCACTTAAGTGGCCCAACCACTCCTCCCCCTTCTGGCTGTGACGACAGCCCAGCCCCGCCCCTCCCCGTAAAACTGCCTTGGAAAATAAAATGATAACATTGTGTTATCATTTTATTTTTCCTTTTTCCACTGCTCAAAGAGCAGTGGAGCAGCACTCCTCCGCCTTATTGGAGGAGCCGCCGTATAAAACACTATAGCCCCGTCCGACTCCGAGCCACATGGCATAGAACTTCAGCGAAGCCTTGCTTTGTGTGCTCAGCTGGTACAATTTATTGAAAGGCTACTGAGCGAAGCGCTGATTTTACAGTATCCGAGCTTAAAGGTTCCATTGTATTTACAGTACAGCTTGTCAAACAAGATGGGTGTTCCTCCAGGCTCCTTTCATGATATTTGCTGTGTATGTAAACCATCTGCCGCACAGCAGCCATAAAAGCCAAGATGCAAGTCCAGCTATAAACAGTGTGCAGAGTAACACAAACCAGAAGGAGGTATGAAAAGCTACTTTAAATATGGATTCCACAATAACAACCAAGCACTGTCAAAGTCAGTAATTTTCCCCCAAGTATAAATGTTGCTATTAAAAAAGGAATTTACAGTTTTAATTGCCATCAGTGATACTGTCCTACAGTGAGTTTGCCCAGGATAATACTTAATATCCACAGCACAAGAAGGCACCAACCATCTTTGAATTGCCCCAGTCACCATTGATGCTTGATTTTCCTCTCCTGTCGCTGCAGTACGCTTTGCTCACCCAGCCATGATCAGTGCAATCTCAGATCTTCTTTATTCTCCCTGATCCACAATGGTGCCAATGTCCTGAGCTTCAGCGGTTGTTTCTAAATGTCCAAGTGTGTCTGAGCTTCACTGAAAAGCTAGTGTGAGCGATGAAATACTATTTTAACAGTAGTCTGTGAAAGAGGGATTTAAAACCAAATTAAAAATAGGAGCGCCGTCTATACATCGAGTGCTGGAGCTCTGCTCCATGATTGCATGACCTGTTCTTGGGCACCTTGTCACCTTGTTGCATGACCAGAATCTGTCATAGCACTTTAGAATAAAAAAAAACAAGAAGGCCAGCGAGGGGGGACACAGTACAAAGCTAGAACTGCCTCCTAGTTGCAAAATGTAGCCAGTTAGTGGAGGTAGGCTCAGGACTACAATTGGGGCATGTTGTGCATTTGGGCATTGGGAACAGCCGAGGTTGTAATTGATGATGGGTACTAACTTTAAAACTTAGGTGAGTAATCTTAGCATAACATTGTACCCTCGTCCCTGCTAACCTGTTGGATTGAACTACCAAGAAGAAAACACTTCATGGATGGTGATAGCTAAGCCTGGCACTAGGCAAGTAACTTTTGAAGAATCTCCTGGCTAAGGTTAAAATCTGCTCTCAAAATTGAATCCAGAGAGCTGAGCTTGCAGAGTGTGTGTGTAGTTGTCGATGCAGCCATTTTGTGAATCTTAAAAAAATTTGAGATCTGTACATAGAAAATTCATGAAAGCAGTCTTCACTGTGATTATAAGTGTCACCAGCTCGGTAGGTAGGTGGCCTTTCCTTGTGCCATAACAATGGGACATAGAGAACACTATCAAATGGGAAAGGGAGTCCGGCAATTTTTCTAGACTGTTCCAATTCCACCATAAATGCCATCAGCCAAAAACTGTGTCATCATAACCACTGAATACTGTCAATATAATACCTCACACTATTACTCTCGTTCCGTGCTCAAGTTTCCTTTAAACCCAAGATTATAGGCTGTACGAAAGATCACTGGCAAATCTTATATGCTTGATTATAAAGTTAGGCTACATAAGAAGTTTTCTGTAACTTGATGGAAGATGTATTAACACTTTAAAGCAGAAAGAAGATGCAGTGTTCAGCAAGTAGTTTTTCCTTTTTGTATGTCAATTTTCTTTAACAACTTACTACCTACTTAAACCTTGAGTTCAGCCACCTTTTTCATATTTGTGTAGTAGGTTTTTTTGTTCTTCAGCCTCTATAACAGTTCATGTATGGTCACGCTGACCACATTTATATGGCTTCCAATTAACTGGAAAATGTTCGCCTCTAATGTTTCTTTGTCGTGTCCTGACTCTTGCAATGACAGAAACTCAGTTACTCCTGTCTATCTACAATTACTTCCCACTGAAATTATTAGTCTTGAACCGTCTATAGCCCTTTACATTTTTCTACAGTAATGATTGGGTGGGTTGTTTCCTGGGTGGTAAGCCAACTTTTTCCTCAGCACTATTATTATGCACATTAAGTCTCCTACTCTCATCACATTCTGATTGCTGAATCAATTTTTCAATCTATGTGGGTCCTTGTACTTTTAGCAGTTGTTTTGCATTTTTTCCAATCATTTGATTCAGCTTGTTACATACCAAGGATATAAGGTCAGTGATCTGGATGGCAGCCATACTGTAAACCGCAATTACAGAGCCTCAAGTCTCAAAGATCATTTTACCTTTTATCAACTCTGTATAATACGTGAAGAGTTCTACTCTGGTTCAATCAAGGAAGTGGAGTGGAGAAAAACATAAAACAGCAGCAAAACATTTGCCTTCACATCCTAGTTCAGTATCCTTAAACTGTGTAACCCAGCCTAGAGAATGGACAGGCAATTCAATCCAGATCCAAGGGAGAACTTTGTGTAACACTGTCACATGATCAGCTGCAGGAGGCCTCTTCAGTTTCCCCTTAGTCCCATGATTCATCCTGGCTACTCCAAGAGCACGTAAGGGTAAAGAAGTCCCCTTTAGCCCTGGGACATCTGTTTGTTCTCTTTGAGGGGCATGTTTAATTCAGTTTGTAGCAGAAGTGCTGGATTCCTTGCAATTGGTAGGCAAGGCATGGGAGCCTCACAAGTCATCCTTATACTCCCCCAACTCACATGGGTATCCACCCAGTGCATCTGCTCAAGCTTGCAGTGCGGGTGACTGGAGGCACCTCTGGCATCTGTTCTCACCTGGGGTATCTCCTGTCTGTCTCCCAGGTAACCTGCTCCACAATCGGCATGCTTACTGTGCGCTCTGCTGAGGCAGATTCTATCCTGCAAGCATCTCACCTCTAGGGTGTCTGTCGTATGGCTGCAGGACTTGGAACTAGTGAGAATCTACCTCCTCCACTAGCCTTTCACAGCAGGATGTGGGTTTGAAGCCAAAGCCAAAGATACTCCAGAGACTTTCCTGACGATGGCCATGTAGGTGCCCAGCAAGTCTCGCCCAAACCCGCTCTGCATTTTTTAGTAAGTTCTGCTACCTCCAAAATTAATTTGAGCGAACTTTTCATATCCAATATACTGTAAGGTGGCACTCTAAGTGTCCCCTGCTGCTTTTGTCCTGATATCTCTAGTTAGTATTTTTGTGGGTCAAAATATTGACTGAACGTTTGCTCTCGGCTGCCTGTTGTCCACTTTTTGGACCTTGGACTAGATTATCCTTCTTTGACCGCTGTGCCACTCAATTTAATGTACAGTCAGATATCGCCATGTTTGTGTTGATCACCTTGTACTTCTATTCTTTACTTTGTTCACATTTTCTTTTTTTTAATATATTTTCTTTTTCTTATTGATGAAGTAAGATTGTTCAAATTTTTCGAGTACTACATTGTCATCTCATTTTACAACTCTGGCCTATGAATGTTTATAAATCATTTGATTTCACGCTTTAACTAGAAATAAATATATGTTGTCATAAGTCCTTGTCTGATCGTTTTTCTTGTATTTGATGATCGATTGTAATTAATCTTTCATGCTCGTGGGATAAATGACTTTTTGCTTTGTGCTGATATCACCAACTACTTGCATGTTCAGCTAATAAATTCGTAAGAACCATTGTATCTTCCTGGTTTTGGTCCAGTAAAGGAGAAAACGCATATCATGACCAACGCGGCCAATCGAGCACTGTATTCACAGGACAGTGCAAAGTCCCTCAGCCCAGACCCACCAGACACTGCCAGAGAGAGGCGGTGCTGTGTGGGTCTGTGTGGGTCAGTGGGGCAGCCACTTTCTTAAGGTGAGGGTAGGCAGTAGCCTTAAGGCACAACCACTCCCTTTTCTTGGGGAGAATTGTCGAAAATATTCTTTCCCCTCTCCTGAACAACAAGCAGAAATTGGGCTAACTTGGTCTATTTCATTGTAACAAATTTCGTCTTGTAACTAAGTCTTGCAAAATCATTGCACGCATGTGCCAATCAGTTGGCTATTAAATGAAATGGCCAAAAGCTAGTTAGACTACGAAATTTTACATTTTCATTAAAATAATGCATCGAATACCCAAGATTGGTCAATTTTATTTTTCCAGCAACTGTATATTCAGTTGTATATTTATGATTATTCATTGTCTCAAACGACGCATGCACGAAGTGAGTGCATACATGCCACTGACCATGCTTCAAGTCTACACTGTCTCAGTGGCATATGACTATTCTGAAGCTTCCATTTTGCCACCCTCTTCCTTCTGACCCCCCGATAGGCACTATTTCTAGAGGGTTCAATGTGGAAGCTTTCTGTGGTCTGTAACCTTAGAATGCAGGAGAGACTAGAATGGTGGATTGCTCACCATTTGCTACTATTTAGACGTAGGTGCAGCACAAGCCAGATTTTTTTAGAAGCCATTTTATGAAACATACTCCCTGCAAGAACAGGAATAATTTACAATCACCTGAATATTTGTAGAGCTTTAAAAACCTAGCTCTTCCCACACACAACCTTTGTTTTAGTTATGTCCTAAATAGGTGTTAGGTATGTGAGTGTGAGACTGTCTTCGCGCACTATTCCTCACCTCCTCATACCACAGCCTCTGCAGTATGGTTAGAGCACGTGTCAGGCTCTGGGATCTTACCCAACATCTCTCATACAGATATAACTACAACAGGCACCCTGCTCAGCCATGCACTTGGAAAGGATGTACTGAAAGCTTATGTAAATCATAGTATTTTATGCTCCATAAGGGTTATGACGTGCTCCATAAATGCTGCAATAGAGTGCAATGGAATAGTAAGCCTTGGAATGGGTGATCTTGGGAGGACACCATTAAACAAACATTGACAAGCCCAATAGGTCTTTGCTTTGGCACCTATTGGGTTTGCCAGTGCCTTTGTCAATGCTCTAAGGTGTCTGTTTTTTCCCCGCATCATTCTATTCATTTGTATCATCACATGGAACGACACAGGAGTCATTTGCTTCAAGTTTTTTATTTACTGATAGTCGCCATATGTACCATTAAATAAAAATATAAGATTGTGTTAGTGCAAAAGCACAAATTTTAAAAAAAAGGAAGCAGATGCGGGCGAGGATGAGAAAAGCATTGGAAAAGGGAGAGAGCCACTGGGGCTAGGAAAGAAGAACACAGTGCAGGGGAGATTAAAGCAGTGTGTGGGGTATAAGCACACCAGACTGAGAAGCACACAAGTGACAGCGGGAGAAGCACATAAGGGCGAGCATAACCTGGGAGAAGTACATGAGAGAAATGTGGAGCGTGGGGGGAGCAAACAGGGGTGAGAAGGAGAGAGCTGGAAAACGCATACAATCTCATGGAGTACTTAACTAAAAAGTTCCTAAAAGTGAATAAGTGTCAGGATAGAAACAAGGCCATCAGAGAAATGGTAAAGAGGCTACAGCGGACAGACAAACAAAATATGAGACCAGGAAAGCTATTGAGTCAGAAGCAATCAAATGAGTGACAAAAAAACAGTCGGTGGTAAACAATGGCGGGCTTTAAGGTCCTGTAAATTCTTGGTAAGCCCACAATAAGTATTTTCCAGTAGGACACTTTTGCTGTCTTTTAGGCTCGACCTAAAAGCAGTGCTTCAGGCCGGGGCTATTGGTTTTGCTAGTGCCGGTCGGGTTCATCTGCGTTAATGCTGCGGACGTCTTGATCTCGTTGGCCGTAGCACTGCATTTGCCTTGACCCACTGCACGTGCCTTTTTGTTCCCGCTCCTATTCTGACTGCGTGCCCCTCGCGCCGCTCGTAGGCGCGCGGTCACTTGAGAATGCCTGTGCTGTCCAGGAATTTCAAGCTCCGTAAATGGAATCTGATTCATTGCACGCTCTATAGTGTATCCCCGTCGCCCCTCCTTTGATATTTATTATGAAAGAGGAGGGGCGGGGCTCTTGATTTATTTTTTGTCTTCGAGTCGGCTGACATTAAAGAATGCCTTGACTTTCCGTTCTCCGTGGCTTGCCTGAAGATTGATGGTTCTACATTTGTGCTGGATCAGGAGCTCCCGCTGATAGCAAAACAGCTGAAGGGAAGAAATGCTCTTCTAATCAGACATTAGACGTGCTTCACTTGAGGCCTGGCCAGAGACTCCATCCAGCCTGGCCTTCCCTTCCTTAAACATACCATGACATCAAAGAGCTCAGATCCTTTGAAATTCCAGAAACATTGCGGATTCTGCTGCTGGTGGAGTACCAGGAAGTCTGTGTTGTGAAGACATGGCTCCAGTTGGCGAGGACTGTCCACACAGGTGTGTCCATTCCCACAGAGAATTGATTATTGAACTTAATTCTTCAACAAGTAAGGTTACCAACTGAGGCACTGTTGTCCTGTGAACTTTACTTCACATGTCTTAAAGGACGGGGACAGACTCGCACATTGTGAATACACACTCCTAAAGACTGCAGGTTTTCTTTTTGTGAAACATGCTTGGAATACAAAATATAAAAAATGAACCATTGCACCATCTTGCCGGGGCCAGGCCTATTTCCTTTGTCGTTTTTTTTTTTTTTTTTTTTTTTTTTTTATATTGCGAGATAGAGGGTTTTTATTATATTTGTAAGCCAATTTTGGCAGGTTGTTATACTATGCTCTGCTTTGTGTTTGTCAATGTATACGACTGGGTTTAAGTACAATTGGCATGCAGGGCAGGTTCAGAGGTGAGATACGATTCAAGGGTGTGGTCAGTGACGGAGAGACCTCCAGCCATGTGCTAGGATGGTGGTGTGCATGCGCTGTAGTGTCGTTTGATCTTTATAAGCAAAAGTAAGTCCTTAGGAATCAGCAACTAGGGGAAGAGCTATGCCCCACTCCCACACCTTCAATGGAAGTTCACCATTACTTTGTTTTCAAACCTGACAACCAAGGACATTGGTATCAAAGTTCAGGTCATAGCGTCGGGGGAAGGAAGTACCCAACAAAGCGACAACACGGGTAACTAGGGGAGGGCCTATGCCCCTCGCCGCACCTTTCCCTGGAAGCTCACCATTACTTTTTCAAACCTGGCAACCAAGGACATTGGTATCAAAGTTCAGGTTCCTAGCGTCGTGGGGAATCCCTGTGTAAGATGCAGAATTTTACATATTTAAAGACATGGTTGAGGGGGACTTGGTTGGGGTATTCCAACACCTTAAGCCACTCAGTCATAGAATGGTTGCCCCAGTGAGTCCACCCGTCCTGACATCTGATGGGCTAGTGCCTCAAGGGGGTTGCATGCAAAGGTTCGATATATCCATGTCACTAAGCTTCTACCATGGCCTTTTAAGTACAGCGTGTTAAGTAGTGGGTGTTGGTTCCGATCCAGGGGCTCCCCACTGTTGCTGTAGCATCTGCGTTAGCTGGAGAGGCCCTTGGGTATGGAATGCCCCCTAGTGTAAGCAGTGGAATTCTGGGAGCCCTTGAAAAGACAACAATGTTCCCTCCATGAACAAGTCAACAAGTGTTGCGATATCAGCCTCCTTCCATAGCCTTACACGGCACCCATTCATCCCATCCTCCCCTAAGGGCAGACCTCGGAGCGGCACCAGTGGAGTGTAAGGTCTTGTGATGTTGGCTCCTGGGAAGACCCTTCGCAGGCACTTGCAGTCTGAGTGGAGTAGGAGTGGTTAGGAGCCCCTTGTTTGCAGCGCAGGAGAAGCAGGGGTGTCAGATGACCCTCACAGGTTCCTGCCTGGGGATCCCTGTCTCATTCGTATAGTTTCCCGTACACCAGAGGGTCACACACTGGAGTTGGACGGCCAGATAATAGTGTGTGAAATTTGGAGCTCCCATGCCTCCCAGGGAGGGGGTAGTTTTTGGGTATGGAATGCCACTCTCTTCCTTCCCGGGCCCCAGATCAGGCCACAAAGCATACAGTCTAGGCGTCGGGGGGGGGAGGGGAGGGAGCTCCCAGGGATCGCTACTGGTAGATTGGTGAATTAGTACAGCAATCGGGGTAGTATCACCATTTTGTCGAGGGCCACTCTGTTTGCCACTGACTGGGAGCCAGAATGAGATCTGGGAGCGCAGGGACCCTGTTGTCCTACTAAGGTTCCCCTCCAAGAGGTCTGCTGCCGCATGATAGATCTGTATCCCCAAGTATTTAAATGTTCGTGAAGCCCAAGTAAGGTGTCCAGTGCTCACCTGGATGTGTTGTGCGGGAAGGCCTTCTACCAGGAGGGTAACAAGAGATTTGGTATAATTGAACTTGAGCAAAACACACAAGATGATGGACGGAATGTTGCACATTGGCAAACATTCACCCCCAGTCACAGATCTGGGTTTAATCCATCGTTATTTTGCTTCACCACGCCACCCCAGGTCAGACATAGCCATATGCAAATCAGTCTTGACCCTGTGCCTCATGGGAACAGTCCAGACCGAACTGCCAAGCCATGTCTTCCCTGGACCGGAATCAAGCATCCTAGGACCGGTTTCGGGCTTTCAGCCCTCATCAGCCAGGATAGCTTGACTCCAGTGGCACAGTGAGCACGGGACCCACGTCTGGGCATACCCTTCCCACCCAGGGCGAAATGCAAAACACACAAGATGATGGACGGAATGTTGCACATTGGCAAACATTCACCCCCAGTCACAGATCTGGGTTTAATCCATCGTTATTTTGCTTCACCACGCCACCCCAGTTCAGACATAGCCATATGCAAAGCAGTCTTGACCCTGTGCCTCATGGGAACAGTCCAGACCGAACTGCCAAGCCATGTCTTCCCTGGACCGGAATCAAGCATCCTAGGACCGGTTTCGGGCTTTCAGCCCTCATCAGCCAGGATAGCTTGACTCCAGTGGCGCAGTGAGCACGGGACCCACGTCTGGGCATACCCTTCCCACCCAGGGCGAAATGCAAAACACACAAGATGATGGACGGAATGTTGCACATTGGCAAGACTGATTTGCATATGGCTATGTCTGAACTGGGGTGGCGTGGTGAAGCAAAATAACGATGGATTAAACCCAGATCTGTGACTGGGGGTGAATGTTTGCCAATGTGCAGCATTCCGTCCATCATCTTGTGTGTTTTGCATTTTGCCCTAAGTGGGAAGGGTATGCCCAGACGTGGGTCCCGTGCTCACTACGCCACTGGAGTCAAGCTATCCTGGCTGATGAAGGCTGATAGCCTGAAACCGGTCCTAGGATGCTTGATTCCGGTCGAGGAAGACATGGCTTGGCAGTTCGGTCTGGACTGTTCCCATGAGGCACAGGGTCAAGACTGATTTGCATATGGCTATGTCTGAACTGGGGTGGCGTGGTGAAGCAAAATAACGATGGATTAAACCCAGATCTGTGACTGGGGGTGAATGTTTGCCAATGTGCAGCATTCCGTCCATCATCTTGTGTGTTTTGCATTTTGCCCTAAGTGGGAAGGGTATGCCCAGACGTGGGTCCCGTGCTCACTACGCCACTGGAGTCAAGCTATCCTGGCTGATGAAGGCTGATAGCCTGAAACCGGTCCTAGGATGCTTGATTCCGGTCCAGGGAAGACATGGCTTGGCAGTTCGGTCTGGACTGTTCCCATGAGGCACAGGGTCAAGACTGATTTGCATATGGCTATGTCTGAACTGGAGTGGCGTGGTGAAGCAAAATAACGATGGATTAAACCCAGATCTGTGACTGGGGGTGAATGTTTGCCAATGTGCAGCATTCCGTCCATCATCTTGTGTGTTTTGCATTTTGCCCTAAGTGGGAAGGGTATGCCCAGACGTGGGTCCCGTGCTCACTACGCCACTGGAGTCAAGCTATCCTGGCTGATGAAGGCTGATAGCCTGAAACCGGTCCTAGGATGCTTGATTCCGGTCCAGGGAAGACATGGCTTGGCAGTTCGGTCTGGACTGTTCCCATGAGGCACAGGGTCAAGACTGATTTGCATATGGCTATGTCTGAACTGGGGTGGCGTGGTGAAGCAAAATAACGATGGATTAAACCCAGATCTGTGACTGGGGGTGAATGTTTGCCAATGTGCAGCATTCCGTCCATCATCTTGTGTGTTTTGCATTTTGCCCTAAGTGGGAAGGGTATGCCCAGACGTGGGTCCTGTGCTCACTACGCCACTGGAGTCAAGCTATCCTGGCTGATGAAGGCTGATAGCCTGAAACCGGTCCTAGGATGCTTGATTCCGGTCCAGGGAAGACATGGCTTGGCAGTTCGGTCTGGACTGTTCCCATGAGGCACAGGATCAAGACTGATTTGCATATGGCTATGTCTGAACTGGGGTGGCGTGGTGAAGCAAAATAACGATGGATTAAACCCAGATCTGTGACTGGGGGTGAATGTTTGCCAATGTGCAGCATTCCGTCCATCAACTTGTGTGTTTTGCATAATTGAACTTGAGACCTGAAATTTCATTAAAAGCAGACAGGATGGGATGGAGGAGAGTTCAGTCGGGTCTCTCTATTCATCCGGGATGTAAAGAATCCTCATCAGGGTAAAGTGAGACCATGTGTATCTCAGTGCCCAAGGGGATGCCCCATTCGTCGCTCCACGCTCATAACTGTGCCGCCAGTGGCTCTAACGCCAGTACGAACAGTAGTGGGGATAGCAGACGTCTATGGATAGAGTAAGAGTCTGAAATATGATGGCCCATCTTTGCACTCACATGGAGTTGGAATATTGGAGATGGATTCACCTCAGTGGCTGTGGGCCAAATCCGAAGCAGTGCCTAGAACATGTAGCTTAGTTTAACGAGTCAAAGGCCTATTCCAAGCTTGGCTTTTGTTATTACTATTTCTGCTCAATACCTTGGGTTATACAAATCATTAATCAGCTGATTTGTGTGGTGTACTTATTTAATCTGGAGGAGGGTGGGCGCACACCTCCTCACATCCCAGCACTCCGTTTGCCCCGATGCATCATAGTAAATGCAGTGCATGATGACACTTATTTCGGTGACAGGCTTTAGTTTCTCACCCTTGTTGGTGCAGCCAGAGCTGTGTATCTCTAGACACGTGTTTCATGATAGTTGAACTTTATCAGTAGAGAGCAACACATTCTTTTTGGGGGTGCTGGAAATGCTGCCCAAAGTCTTGTCAGGTCTCTGTACCACTCGTTGGGCGCAGGTACATCAACCAGAGTTAGTCAGCTCATTAGCTCAACGGAGCCATTTCAAACAGGAGGAGGGTGGGCGCACACTGCCTCACATCCCAGTACTCAGTTTGCCCCGATGCATCATAGTAAATGCAGGGCTAGACCCAGAAACACATTTCTAGAGATAGCAGCACTACCTGCACCAACTTTGGTGAAAAAAGACAGCAACTTTGAAGTAAGCGTACTGCATTTACCAGAATGCAATGGATGAACTGTGCTGGGATGAGAGGCAGTGTGCTCTCTCCCCCCTTGTACTTATTTAGTCTATTTTAAAATTAATTTAGCAGAACTCTGGTTATAAAACTGTTTAGTTTAGTTCCGTTCTTGAATTTTTTGTTGACTGCTCATGCCAGCTCCACAACGAAAAGGGAAACCTGTTCAAATCAATTGTGGCAGTCTTCCTGGTCAAGAGAATTTGTGATAGCCCATTAAGCAGCTCTCCGCTGTAGTTTACCTTTTTGAACTCCGATGCTTCTCAGAGACCTGAAGCTGCAATAGAACAACACTGACCGCATAAGAGACTTGCAAAGCGCATGTTTCTATCCAAAGGCTTCTTGTGGTACAATCTGCAATTGCCTCAGGGATCCTTTATTGGACAATGTATCTTAAACCCTAACAAGAGTGTTTTAGAAGCGTATACAAGTGAGCCCTATAGGAGTGGTCAAATTTGCTGTAGACACCGATTCTCCTGGTTATTTCTCCAGCCACTACTTGCACAACCAATACATACATTTCAACTTTGTTTTTGGTTATTGAAACAGAATCACAGTGTGCATACTTCCACAGTTATGGGGTTCATAATCCAGCCTCCTACAGCTCTGGTGAAATAAACAATCTGTGTTCCGTGCTCAGCACAGATTGAATCAATTAAAGTTCCTCAGCTTTTCAGCAACTAGGTCAAATGTCTTTTCAAAAGAGTTCAGGGTTTAAACTGTGTTGTAGATGCCACAAGAAAATGTCCTTCTCAGGTCCACATTGCATTTTCATGTGGTGTCTGGCTTCAGACCATGACTCCATGGCCTGCGACTCCTGTACATTGAAGCATCCATAAGCCATCAGGGAGCAGGAGGTCAAACTATATTTTGCCAAGACCAGCAGGAATATGCCGAAACATTCTTCACCTTCAGGTAAGTCTCCTCAAACGGAATGATTAAACAAAAGATCTTCCCACAAAATAAAAGTGCCGTAGGAAGGGCATATTCTCTTGTTCCTTGAGGAACCAGAGCAGTCCCAGGGGCTATTGGAAATCTTCACGCCATTCCCTCCCTCGTTATCAGATAAAATCTTGATAATAAAGACGTTGAAGCTGGAGATCTTGGCTCTATCGGCCAACTCTGCATAGGGGGAAGGCCTTCGGGCTTGCTATGCTGGATTTAACCTGTATAGTTCTGCTACCCACTGAGCCACTCCCCAAAAGTGAGCCTGATCCTGCAGGTTTAGCTACTCCAGTAGCTCAGACTTCTCCCAACTCCACCACCTAAGAAGAAAACCACACCTGACAGTCCGTTCCACTTTCAACTCCAACACAGACGCTGTCCTTAGAGCTGCCTCCTTGAAATTTTCAAAGTTAGTTGAAATCAACAGAATAGTGAAGGAAAAAGTCAAAGCATGTTTTGATAGTATACCTTTGGCAGAGTTTCTTCCCAGGACCCTGAGGTTTGCCCGGAAGGTAGAACTGCCACGTCTGATAAACATTAAGGCCACACAGAAGCTGATGACTCGCATGCTGACAACCTCCTTCTCCCTTCTAGAAAAAGGTGCTTAAATCTTAATTTACAAAATTCATGTGGCTTGGATACATTGCCAAAAGGGCACATCCCTTACTCCTCTCACCAGTACTGTAGGTAGGCCTGGTCCTGTCAGGCTGTGGCAAATCTACAAAATGGGCATTCAATCGGGGCTTTGTGGAGCTCTCTATTGCTGTTGCTCACCGGCGAAAAAAAAACCTACTTTCTTGCATGTCACTTGCTAGTTCTCCAACGCATTGTCAACACAAGTGCCTTTTCTGACACGGGGACTAAGTGACAGATGTCTACTGTAGTTTACAATTTGTATTCGAGGGCCTAAAACATTATTTAATTTCAACTGAATAATATATTGTCACTTACAGTTAAACTTACATTGTCAAGTTTTTTTTTATTGCTTTTGGCCCTGCATAAAGGTGCTTTATAAACTATTGAATTGTTTTTGCTTTGCTCAGTAGTTTTTGAGTTGTCAAACAGAAGATGCTATTTCATATGTATTTATTACATAGGCCACATCCTGTGTAGAGGCTTCTCAATCCACACTGACTTTAGGGCCCTGCCACCTTTTCAATCTTACTTAAAGCACAACCTCTTCCCCTTCTTCAGAAGACTCTCTTCATTTACTGCACTGATTAAAAAAAAGCAGCAAACGCATTTGTGTTAATGCTACCATCTGCAGAGGCAAAAGCTAATATTTTTTCAGAATTCTTACACCCGGCCTCCAGGGTGGCAGAGCCCTTGCTACTCTTTAATGACAGTTTTCTGAAACCTGGTCTGACTATTTGGTTGAACCACTTTTGAGATCCAGCAGTCCTCAAGCAAAAAGCCAGAGAATATATGCCTGGTGCCTGGGTGACACAAGATGTTTACCTTTGTACCCTCTACTAGAATGTGTAGAGGCCCAAGCTTCTTCAAAATTGGACCCAAATACCTTTCCCATGGCAACTCCAGATAGGTTTTTAATTTTTTTAATTTAATTTAACTCAGTTGTATGGCGCAACGAATCATCCCCATTGGGATCTCTCGGCGCCTGAAAAGGGACACCAAATAGCCAGTAGAGTCTAAAACAGCCAGGATTTGAGTAGCTTCTTAAACCGTGCAAAAGTAGGGCAGGCACGGATTTCCTCCGGGAGCCTATTCCAATGCTGAGGGGCAAGATAAGAAAAAGCCCGTCCACCTAGCTTGACCTTTCTAATCCTCTGAGTACAGAGTAAAGATCGGTTGCTAGATCTTAACTGCCGTGTTGGTCGGTACCATTCAAGTTTTTTTCCCATGTAGGCAGGGCCATTCCCCTGTACGGACTTAAAGACTGTACATAGCAATTTAAAGATGGCCCGCTTCCTAATGGGGCGCCAGTGCAATTGATGTAGGAGAGGAGCAGATGACGTACGTGCTGGCTTATTCAGGGCTAGACGGGCTGCCGTGTTTTGGACCACCTGCAATTTTGATGCCTGGTCTTCCCTTACTCCCACAAGCAGAGAGTTGCCATAGTCTAGTCGACTGATCAAAAGCGACTGAATCAGAGACTTCCTGGCCGCTAGAGGGATCCACGGGAATATCTTCCTGAGCATCCTCATTGTTCCAAAGCAGGCGCCCCAAGAGTGATTTAACATGTGCTTCCATCGACAGTTTATTGTCGATCCTGATGCCTAGATCCTTCGCCCACGTCTTTGGGGAGGGCGGCGCTCCCAGTTCTGCAGGCCACCAGTCAGAGGTCCACAGCTCTTCTGCTGTCCCAAATAGCAATATCTCGGTTTTAGTGGAGTTCAGCTGAAGGAAATTCTTCCTCATCCAGCTTGCTATGGTAGACATGCAATTTTTGAACTTTTGCTTTGTTATTGTGACATCCTCCTCTATAGGAACTATCAGCTGCGTGTCGTCTGCGTAAGATATTGTTTCAAACCCGCAGCCTCTGATAATACCGGCCTAGGGAGCCACATAAATATTAAACAAAGTGGGACTAAGGATAGATCCCTGAGGGATTCCCTTGTCCACCGCAGATGTTTGAGACAAAAGAGAGTCCAGCTGAACACACTGTGACCTGTCCGACAGATAGCTTTGTATCCATTTCAAAGCCATGCCCCTGACACCAATCCCTCGCAACCGATCTAATGGGATTCGGTGAGAAATGGTGTCAAAGGCGGCTGAGAGATCGAGAAGGACCAACATCGTAGGGGTTCCCTTGTCCAGCGACATCCTTATGGAGTCGGTAACCTCCAATAGGGCAGCCTCTGTACTATGAGAGGCCCAAAAACCGGACTGGGAAGGGTCCAATATGTTGTTTTTTTCCAAATAGTCGGAAAGGTGCCTATTAATTATAGTCTCCAAGATTTTTGAACAACAAGGGAGAAGAGAGATCGTCCTGTAGTTTTGCAGATCATTAGGATCCCCCGATGCCTTTTTAGGCAGTGGCTTAATTCGAGCATTTTTCCACTTCCTCGGGAATGTGGCCGTGGCTAGCGAGATGTTATAAAGTGTACTTAGCACATCCGCCAAGACCGGAGAAAGTTCTACTAAAACTGCTGGCGGGACCGGGTCCAGTGGGGAACCTGATTTTACGTGCATGATTAAAGAACCCACTTGCTCACTCGTTATATCGGGAAAAGATTCTAGACTGGGGGTGGAGACCTCCTGTGAAGGATCTTCCTTGTCCTGTGTCTCTTCCGACCCAAAGACCCGATAAATTAAATCGATCTTATTAGTGAAGTGGCTGGCTAAGTCTTCACATAGTTCCTGGGAGGGTGGCAGGGATAGGTTGGTGGCCCTAGGGTTCGTAAATTCCTTCAGAATCTTAAAGAGCTCCCTAGAGGAGTTCTTGGCTTCCGCTATTCGAGAACCCAGATGTGCCCTTCTAGCTGCATTGCAGCTAGCTAGGTAGACTCTATGAGCCGTTCGATACCGCTGTTCGTCTGACTTCAATTTCGATTTCCTCCATTTCCTTTCTTTGGCCCTGCAAAGGGTCTTTTCTCTCTTCAGAGTATCTGAGTACCAAGGTGCAGGGGCTGTCCTCTTCTGCATCTTAACCTTTTTTAGCGGAGCAATAGCGTCAAGGGCCCCTATATTTGAGGCCTCGACCTTCCCTAAGGCTGTGTCACAGTCTTGACAGTCTCTAAGTGAAGGGGCCGTAAATATTTGCCAAAGGCAGCTGCAGTCACCTTCTTCCAAGATCTACGATAGTCCATACGGCCTTGTGGTCGAACGGGCGGCTTAGAGAGTGCCCAGTGAAAACATAAGGCCGAATGGTCGGTCCGATGTAGTGACTGTGGGGGATCCACTACCAATTCCTGCATATTGGAGAAGATCGTATCTAACTGGTGCCCGGCCCGATGTGTGGGACTGGCAACTCTTGAGAGGAGGCCTAGTGATTCCATGGCTAACACTAGGCTAGCGGACTCTGTATTGGTGGAAAGATCTAAATGATGATTAAAGTCCCCTACCAAAAGAAAATTATCTGTACGCTGTATATATGGGGCCAGTCTTTCTAATAGGGTCATGCAGAACGCCTTCTTATTTTCTCCTGGAGGATGATATACTAGGGCTCCAGACCAGGCGGTTGCTTGGGGTGCTTCCACCCTAAAGCTCAACAGTTCTAAATTGGAAGAGGAGACAGTGTCCAGTGTCTTGATAAGATAGGGTACGTACAGCAATTGCTAACCCTCCACCCCTCTTACCCACCCTATCCAATCGTATCACGGAGTATTCTGCGGGGAAAGCTAAGGCCAGAGCTGGTGTAGACTCATGATGAAACCAGGTCTCTGTAAAAAGGCATATATCTGGTCTAGCATCGTCTAGCAGGTCCCAAATTTCTGCCACGTGTTTAGAGACCGATCTGGCATTAAGATAGAGACCTTTAAAGGGAGCAATTTGCTCTCCCCCGGTCTGCTTTCCTGTCCCCACTAGCTGTTCCTTAAGGGGATCAGTTTTCCTGGCGAGGTGAAGTGTTTTAGTAAGGACTCTCTGTGGGTCACCCAGTGACCAGCCACAGCGAGGGCAGTTCCCCGGGCCAATCGTATACCTTACTCCCTGGTTATCGAGGACACAGGGGGATAAATAGCCTATCTTCATCAGGTCCTCTTTCCTGTAGGATATCCTAGGTGGGGGCCCCACCTGGGGGGGGGAACAGGCAGCATCTCCTGGCAGGCGGCAGCGTCCAGGCACGGATGGGCGCAGACGGGCTTGCCTTCGGCGTGCCAGCGGCGCGTCCGCTGCGCGGCCGCCGACGCACTGAAATTATACCCCCAGGAGGCCGGCCACTAGAGCGCTGACCTCCGCAATTGGCGTGAGTGGCAGATACTGAAAAAAAATCCTCTCTCCACTCAATCAATCGTCTCGCGATTGCGGTGGACCGGAGAGGCTGCCTGGCGGTACACAGATTAAAGCAGGTTTGATTGCGGCTCCCCGCTCCCTCCCAAACACAGCAACACAGTCGCCCAAACAATACAAATTAAGTATTTTAAAATTAATTGTAAGTAGTTCGTTTTTTTAAAAAGCTCTAAAATCCAACACCTTCGTGTCTACCTTTCTCATGCGCGGCCGCCGACGCCCTGAAGTTATACCCCCAGGAGGCCGGCCACTAGAGCGCTGACCTCCGCAACTGGCGTGAGTGGCAGATACTGAAAAAAAATCCTCTCTCCACTCAATCAATCGTCTTGCGATTGCGGTGGACCGGAGAGGCTGCCTGGCGGTACACAGATTAAAGCAGGTTTGATTGCGGCTCCCCGCTCCCTCCCAAATACAGCAACACAGTCGCCCAAACAATACAAATTAAGTATTTTAAAATTAATTGTAAGTAGTTCGTTTTTTTAAAAAGCTCTAAAATCCAACACCTTCGTGTCTACCTCGACAAGCTGGATTGTCTGGGCCAAAACGTCTTTGCCCATGGCAGCTTCACCCTCTGTACAGTGAACTATGTCCATGCCCTCACAAAATGAAGTAGTTAACCAAGCCGACCAACTGAAAAAGACATTTCCCTACTTGTCAACAACGGGTTCGACACCTCTAAACCCATCATTGAGCACAACCTGTATTATAAAGACACCATGGCTCGGTGGGTCCATGGGGACATTCATCACAGTGCGCCACAAACCTAGGATGTGTTTACTGGCTTCTCAGGAGATGTCCAGGCAAACCTCATGGAGATGCCCCTTGATGGTGAACAGCTATTCAGATAGAAGTCCAACTCCTCCCTGTGGTACTTCAAAAACAGCACAGCTATAGCTCTCTAGTCCTGGCTTCCACAGCAAGACAATTCCACCAACAATATATGAAGTATAAAGTACAGACAGGAAGGGCATGGTGGTGACCAAAAAGACCATTTCACATTGGCTCATCTGCATCAATGGGCTATGCCTTAGCCAAGAAGAATTCTCCGAATGGCATTCATGTCCACTCCACTAGGACTGACACACATTCCAGGGCTCTCACTAGAGGCTTTCCTGGTGGCTGATATATAGTTAGCACAGTCGAGGGGTCAGCTTGTAACTCTGTACTCGCTAATTGGGCGACCAAGCTTTCCCACAGTAAAAACAAGAGTTTCACGTTTTTTACTATCAGAACAATCTAAATTACATGTTCTGCCTGTGTTATATATTGCTCCCAGCCTTAGGACTTGATAGGCCTTCCACATGGGTGACTCGCATACGTACCGGGGGAGGGGTCTGACTTTGCCATTGCTTTAAATGGCAAAGTTGGGCTTGCAGTAAACTGCTCTTCCAGCCTGCAGATGGTGGGCTGGGAGTCTTGTTTTACTCGTGTCAACCCAGGGTGGCTCAACCAGTGCTGCGATCCTGGGGGAGGGGGGTGTTTCCTCTAACTTACATGGTCTGGGTACCATTTACTAGGGCCTTACAGGTAAGTTAGCTTAACCAAATGGATAAGAACCAATTCAACATACTAGTTTAAAGGTAAGGGCACAGACACAGAGGTCTGGTTAGCATGCCTCAGTGCGCACTCAAAGTAGAAAAACTAGCAGCATCAGTCCAAAAACTTGAGGGTGGTCATACAAACAGAGGCATTTCCCTACATCCCTCATTGGTCAAAAGCACACAACAATTGACTCCTTTTTTTTATTTTAAAGAATGGAAATGACAATAGTGTGCATAGGGACAGAGAAGCTGTGGCATGCTACATGACATACAGAGACATGGTTGGTAGTGATGTGCAATAGTGTCTATTAATAGCTTTTTAAAGCTATTAATGGTAATGCCACTGGATGGCAAGGATGCTCAAACATTATGGATAATGGGGAAAAAGATAACCGATTAACTGCTTGGTTGGGGAGGACAACGAATTCCATTCCTTTACACTACCTCCCCAGTGTGAAGGACGTGAATGTGTCATCCTCTCACCAAGGGGAGAAACTCATGTAGCGGGGAAATAGCTTCCCTTGCACCCAGAGATAAAAAAAAAAAATGGTTTTTACTTTGTGATGATCATCGTGCATAAAGTGAAAGCAATTAGGCTCCGGCTGCTTTCGCTTTGATCAGTGCTCTGGTGACTATTTCACCCCCGATCATCGATCAAGATGGAAGAGGTGCAGCTTTCCAGTGCTATCTCTCCTTTCCAGTGGTTTAGTGAGCGATTGCTTTGGGATCACTGCAGGAGGGCGATTCCCAAGCATGGATGCACCCACTAGCTACCAGGAATGGTACCAGGCAACGTGCATCCCCTCCCCTCTCCTCAAAAAATTGAAATTGTCTTTCTGCCCCCCTCGGGAGTGCAGTGTGAAGGAGTGGCGGAAAGACCACTTGAGCCAGTGCTTTTGCTTTAAAAAAAAAATAATCATCTCTCTCTCTCAGGGGGGGCAGAAAGCCCACTAGAGCCAGGATTTTTTTTTTTTCCTTTAAAAAAAAAAAAAAAAAGGGCCTGCCACAGCCCATCCTGGCATCGGACCATCCCCCCACCCCTAAAAGCCCCAGTAGTCCTTCTGCCCCTGCTCTGTGGAGGGCAAGTTGAGGGTTTACCCCCAATCTGCCCTTCCCAGGGACACGAGGAAGGGGACATAAAGCTCACTGCACACTAGGGATAGATTTTGTTTTAAAATAGAAAAATAGGGTTTGGCCTCAGGCAGTCCTGGCATCAGGCCATACCCACTCCCCTAAAGCCCCAACAGTATTTCTGCTCCACTTTGGGGGCGTGGGAGGGGATCAGAGGTTGAAGGAGCAGAGATATGCTTCTTGCTGCGGTGAAAGAGACAGGCTTAGTATTTGGGACTTTTGTACGTTAACCTTGAACCCAGAGGAAAGTGGGAGGATTTGGGATTGATCTCCTCATCTTGTGTCTCTTATGACACTGCAATGGCATAGGAACTGTACCTGGTTATGCTAAGGGTTCTTTTTTGTTTTATTGTTATATGATCAATGACGAAGACTACATGTTTGTATACAACATTGATGTGATCTCTTGTATTGCCCAATATTGGGAGAATTGCTACCTATTGATCAATAAAAAGAACTTTGAGGAAAGTTCTGTCACCAGGGCACAGGGAGGGACGACATCGGGTCAGAGAGAGCAATAATAACGTCATCAGCACAGAGGCTAATGATATGACTATCGTCTCCAAAGGAAATCCCCATGATGGTTGAGTTCGCTTTCACCCATTGGGCTAGGTGGTTTTATGTATAAAGCAAAAAGCAAAGGGGAGAGAGGACACCCCTGCCAAGTGCCCCTTTGGATTGGGAAAGGTTGAGACGCAACTCCATTGACTCTCAGCGTTGCCCGTGGCAAGCTATAGACGCTCTGGAGCCAGCTTAGGAATCTCCCTCCAAAACAAAATTGTGGCATGATCGCAAAGAGATGGGGCCAATGTACCCTATCGAATGCCTTTTTGGCGCCAATTGAAAGGAGGAGAGCCTCCCTCTGGGACAGGTGGATCTTGTCCATGAGGTGGAGGATACGCTTGGTGTTGTCTCCACATTGGTGGTTTGGGACGAAACTGGCCTGGTGGGGGTCGACCAAGCCGGGCATAAGAGGGTTAAGGCAATGGGTAAGGATGCTGGTAAACAGCTTGGCATCGACATTAAGAAGGGAGATAGGTTGATAGGACCCACATGCAGCGCTGTCTTTCCCAGGTTTAGGGATGACTGAGATGGATGCCTCAAGCATGGTGTTGGTAATGTTCCCCGTGTCGGCAAAGGAGTTAAAAAGCCTGGTAAGCAAGGGGGCAGAGCATGACAAAACTGAGGGGAGTGGCCGTCGTCCCAGGAGCTTTCAGCGGTTTCAAGTGGGCAATAGTCGAGATCACTTCTTCAACCAGGTTAGGTTTCTCCAAGTTTTCAGTCATTAAGTTAAAGGGTAATCGATGTCGCCTCTAGGTAAGAGGAGATTTTATCTACAGGGCAGTCATCAGCTGTGTGTAGTGTTCTGTAGAAGTCTTGAAAGACGTCGGCAATTTGTGTATCTCCTCCAATTTCAGATCCCTGATTATGTGTCATTTTGACATTATCCCTATGCGTTTTAGACTGTAGTCATTCAATACCTATGCATTGAAGTGACTGGGGGCAACAATCACTCCTGCAAACTGCACATGTTTTACCACCCCCCTCGCGACAACCTTCCCTTCACAGAACAGATCATGGACATTATTTCAGCCAATGTAGACTTCCACGGCTCCCAAATCTTCCTGGGAGATGTCAACCTCCATTGGAATGATGTAAACGATGTGGTGGTCAATAGCCTTAAATCCTTCCTTCTTGACCTCAACCTAATCCAAATCTGTGACAGCCCCACGCATATCAGAGGAGCTACCTTAGATCTCGTCATTGGTAAGCCCAACTCCATCCTCCTGGATTCTATCCTCCTGTGTGATTGGACAGATCACTATTGCATCACCTTCTGTATCCTGGATTTGGTAAGAACAAGTAAAGCCCAGCCCAAGAACCCAAAACAGTTAAAAAGATGCCTACGGAACATCAACCCGCATGATCTGACTGCTCTCTGTGATAACATCCTGCCCCCACCACCGAACATGTCGGATGTCCACGACCTTACGGCCCATTATAATCACGCAATGCTGAATGTACTAGACTTGGTCGCTCCACTACAGCTCAAAAGAATCTCCTCTAAACTCTCCAAACCATGGTTTACCGATAGTCTTAATTCAGAAAGAAGAAACCTAAGACTTGCTGAAAGGCTGTGGCAGTCCAATCCATCCCTTGAGCATCTCTACCACCTAAGATCCCTGAGAAGCACCTATAATAAACGCATCAGATGCTCGAAGGCCACCTTTTTCAGAACTCAGTTAGACCAAGCAAAAAACCGTCCAAAAAAACTGTTCAAACTCATCAAGTCACAAGCCAATAGTCATCCGAACTCCGCATCACTGGGTCAAGGGACATTGCCCAACTGTGAAGAATTTGCAAATTTCTTCACAGATAAGACCAGTAAGATTGAAACTGAACTACGATCGGCCTGTAACGACCTGTTGATCAGTCCACTAACCCCCCTATGCCCACCTGGTAGGGATTTCATGGTCCCGGCGCAACCACACCTCCCCAAAAACAATGCCTCCTGGACTCTCTTCCAAACCTTGGATGAATGCGCTATACGCAAAACGCTGTTGACTCTGAAACCTTCCAACCACCACAATGACCCGTTGCCATCGAACCTTTTCCCGGAAGTTAGATCCCCCCTACTAACATTGTGGACTACGATAGTCAATGCATCACTGCGGCAAGGTGCTATTCCAGATTGCCTAAAAATGGGTCGTCACTCCGATTTTAAAGAAACCTACTACGGATCCCTTGGACCTTCATAACTTCTGCCCAATCTCCAACATCCCCACCTTAGCAAAGCTTCTGGAGAAATGTGTGCTTGCCCAACTCTGCAACCATATCGACCATTTCCAACTCCTGGACCAATGCCAATCTGGTTTCCGCTCGGGCCATAGCACAGTGTAGGCCCTAACGCACATTGTCTATGACGCGTTAAGAATGCTGGACCACAATGAGTCGTGCCTACTGATCCTTCTTGACCTTTCGTCAGCATTTGACACTGTCAAACATGATACTCTAATTGACCTCCTGGAACACAGGATGGGGTTGTCTGGGCCTGTGCTTAATTGGTTCTCTTCGTTCCTCCTGAATAGATCCCAACGCTTCAAGGTGAACCAATCCCTGTCCCATCCTGCACCGGTTTCTCTGGGGGTTCCCCAAGGTTCAGCACTCTCTCCCACGCTCTTTAACTTGTTCATGGAGCCTCTAACAGAAATGCTGAAATCATCCAGCATTCACTATCACATGTATGCGGACGATACTCAATTATACCTGAAGATCGCCTCCCCTGAGGACATTCAGTCCCTCAACTCAGTCCTACTGGAAACACAAAGCTGGATGACACGTAACCACCTGAAACTAAATGCTCTAAAAACAGAATTCCTCCTTATCTCACCCCATAAGAAATCACTGGTCATTGAACAATGGTTGAATCAGCTTACGGCTCTTAACTGCAGACCTCACCTCGTGGACTCGGCATCCTCACTTGGTATCATACTAGACAAGAGTCTGAACATGCAAAAACACATCAGTTCCCTCACCAAAGGAGCAAACTTCCAACTCAGCATCCTTAGGAAGCTCAAACCCCATCTCCCTGCTCATGACCTAAAGGTTGCAGTGCAAGCATTGGTGATCGCAAAGCTGGACTATGGAAGTGCTACGCTGTGTGGCCTGCCGAGAGTGAAAACGGCTCCCCTTAGGGTGACCTTCAATGCTGCGGCCAGGCTCGTAACGGGCACAAAAAAATTCAACCACATCTCTCCGGACCTGCTTGTTCTGAAATGGCTCCCTTATGAAGCTCGGATACAGCTGAAAATCGCATGCATGACACACAAAGCCATCCACCTCAAGACACCGATGTACCTCGCTCAGAAACTGGAGCTCTCATGTGGTTCAAGAGCCTCCAGAAGTGCCAGCACCCTCTTACTCAAACCACAAAAATTCAAGAAAAAAAAGACCTATAATCGAACATTTCAGGTATGGCGCCAAGGATCTGGAACTCTCTTCCCCCCCGAAGTCAGGGTGATCCCTTCCTCTGTCTTCTTCAAATCAGAAGTTAAAGAGCTCTTGATGAAGAAATATCTGCCTCAGTCTGTCTTCCCCACTTGACTCCCGGGCCATTCGACGCTGTTTTGTGTCCTAGATGCTAGGCTCTTGAGAATGTTGGACATTCTAAGTCTATGTACTTGTCGATATGTCGATTATTTGTGTTTGCATGTACTCGTCCTAATGCACAATCTGTAAAGCGCTCTGATACCCTTGGTGGTCATGTTCGCGCTATATAAAACTTTCTAAATAAAATAAATAAGTAGTCGGTGGGCCAGCATCCGGCTGCACCTGTTAACTCCCTAGGTAAAATGTATGCTTCAAATGGGACAGAGCATATTCCGCCCTGTCGAGGTACAGGCGCTTAAGTTGTAGGCGCACCTTTTCCAATTCTCTACAAACCCTCGGGCCCCCATACGTTTGTGGATGACTTCTAGCTCTAGAACCTTTTGCTCCAGACCCTGCCGTTTCTCCTTCCTGCAGCGGTTGTATGCTGGTGAGATAGCAATCAGTTCTGTCCTGACTACCAGCTTCAAGGCCCCCCAAAGTGAGGCCGCTGACATCTCCCCGGTGTCATTGTTTTGGGGGAAGTCAGCGATCACTTCTCGGCTCGTGACAACCGTGGATTCGGACTGCAAGAGGCTATCCCGAAGCCTCCAGTGAGAAGGCCGAATGGAGCTCTGGTCCACTCGAATAACCATTGAGAAGGGGTATGATCAGATAAAGATATTGGGGCAATGTGCACATCCTGAACAAGGGTCTGTATCGCAGGGGAGGCTAGATAGTAGTCAATGCAGACCTATGTTTTTTGGGCTGAAGAGTAGTATGTGTAATCTCGAGTAGTAGGGTGGGAGAGTCACCATAAGTCCCTTAAGCCACAGTTGCCCAACTATTGGAGTCCCAAAGTCAAGAAGGTTCCTGATTGGCCGAAACGTTGGCCGGAACGGTCCAGGTCCGAATCTATAATGAGGTTCAGGTCGCCCCCACCAAGATGGCAGCGTCAGGGGATTGCAGTACCGATATGAGGACTCCCACAATAAATTCCTCCTGTTGGTCATTGGGTGCATACAAGGAAACAAGAAGGCATCTTGGATACCCCCTAGGGCCAGTCGAGGAGACATTTACACCGGTGTCCCCAGAACTCAGGTGGGAACTCTTTCAGTAGCCTGCCAATATTTAGCAATATTAGAACACGACCAAACCATATGAAAGAAATCTGCATCCTGGTCTCTACAATGAAAGCAGGCTGGAGTAGAAAGTCTGTGGTCATGCCATAGTTGTGAAATAAGTTGCATGTAGATATTTTAGGTGGATTAGCCTGCGGTGGGAGGAGGTGGCAATTGTCCGAGGGGGGGAGCTTTTGAGCGTCTCTCCAGTCAGCATCCTCCAACGGTCCTACCCAACACTCCTATTTCTGTTTGAGGGCTGTGAACCTATCAGGGGCTTTGATCACTAATGATCAATATATTTGGGAAATGCCACCTCTTCCCACTTGTCCCATCAGGAGTTTAGTTTTAAAAGGGCTGTGCTCTGGGAGTTCTGATATTTCTGACAAGTGGCTTGCAAGTGTGTGGCGTTGCTGCAAGTATTTATGCAGTTGAGTTTTAGAGTGTTAATTGGGCCTGAAAGTCCTGGAAGGATTTCATGCTTGACCTCTGCCAGACATCTCCAAGGTTAGTGATACCAATTCTGACCCATGCAGTAAACCCATCCAGTTGTGCTGTGTATCAGAGCTATTTCCCCCTCCATAGCAGAGTTTGCAGTGTAGGTCTCATATCCCAGACAGTCCAACGTAGCCCTGACCGCCTGGCCACAAACACCAACCTAGTAAGTTCTGGGAGATGTTGGGTAGTAGACTCTCCATATAAAATACCCAAAGGATGCCTATTTTCACATTCCAATCCATCCAGCACATCACCGTTACCTCGGGTTTGTAGTCCGCGGATGGCATTACCAATTCAAGATTAAATTAAAACACGCCTGGTCCATGTAGATTAAGATGGTTGATTTATTCAGGATAGATGTTATCATGTAGAGCCCCACCAGGAGCAGCCTCCCTGCTGCCCAGCCCATCCTCCAACTGACTCTCTCACTCACCAACATTCCACAGCCACCTCTCACACCAACATTCCACCACCACAGTCACACTGGCTGAGCAGCAGGTATAACTCATCTCCTTTCTTTATACAAATGACAATGGAACTCTAGAAAGAATGTCATACAAACTAATGCATACAAAAGAATGACATTAGAACTAATGCATGCAAAAGAATAGCATTAGAACACTTGCAAGCACATAAGCAATGTAGCGAATGCATGAAACTACAGATGGAAACATTTCACGCACAAAAAATATAAAATGAAACAAGCAAAAAAACTGTGAAAGGTAAAGAGAATACACTCACATCATCTCCCTTTCTAACTAAACGAAGGACACACACACTACCACAACACAAAACGACAAACCGAACCCTAATACTACAAACACGCCAGCTGGCCAGGCTAACACCCAAGTGGTACATAATGGACCAACCACGGGGCGCGGTAGGGAACCATCCAAAACAAGTATGTGTGGAACACCACCCCACCCGAACCATGCAACATCTAGCTGCCCTTCACCCGAACCCGTAGTAAGGGTGGAAAATGTTGAAAAACAGTCCACACGAACCAAGAAAGAACTACACAGCTCTACACCCAATCTCGTGGTAAAATAGAAACAGCAATCACTAGTGATAAAACACTCACACCGCAAAAACCCGGCTCACTCTCAGCCCTTCACCCTAACCCCATAGGTTGGGTGGAAAAACACTAAAATCCCAAGAACTGTGGCTTCACAGTGCCACACAACACTAACAAAAAATTTGGCATCTGCACTACTCTTCACCCTTACCCATAGTAAGGGTGGAAAGTGTGGAAAAACACTCCACACCAATCAACCACAACACAACTCGACACCCAATCACGTAGTAAATACTAACACTTCAAAAATCTGCCTTACACTCTGCCCTTCACCCATACCCCATAGGTAGGATGGAACCATAAAGAAAGAAATTGCCTCTCTGAAAAATACAACATGGCACTCTCCCAACGCAAACACAGATGTGCTAGTGAAGAAAGTGTTTGGTACTCAAACACTAAAACCTCAGGAACAAGAAAAAAAATAAGTACCCCACCATAGGAATCAGTCCGCACACACTGTGCATAATCACAAAATCTGCTGAAAGAGAAACTCTTAGATGAACATTTCCACGTCATACCAAGAACTCCAGGAGAATAAACCGGTTACAATACACGTCTTGATGGAGAATTAAAAGAAATAATCCCCATTAACGCAACACCTTAAGAGGGAGGAAAAGCTTTGCATGTATAATAAACACACCAGGATAAGTGCCCCTTAAAGTTTGTTAAAGCAAAACTGTTAAATCACACCAAAGCAGGGGAAAAACAAGACATTGAAAGTCAGAAGATATGGCAGCACTGAGGAAGGACATGTGAATACACCGGTGAGCGACCTCTCACCCAAGATCATGCTTGAAAAATGAAAATTTGCTGTTTTTTGGAAACGAAACAATCTCTTCACACCACAGTTCCATCGTAGGGTATGGCTGTAGTCCTTGGAAACCGGAATAATACCCGTCTCACTGGGCACGATAGCGATGTTGCCTCTTAAGTAAAGTCAAACTCACCAACTTCCCCACAAAGTCGGCAGAGGCTGAACTAAAACTAAGTCTTGACTGAGTAAATGCTGAAGGAACTCTTCACCGGATTCCAGAAGAAAAAAGAAAACCCGGTATCTCCAATTTCTCACAAAGGAAAAAAAATATATATATATACCTGTTCCAAGTCTGACACGCATCACAGATAGCAGACAGGGATCTCAGTCTGCCAACACGTTGCATAACGCTGCACTGTTGAAGTAGTGAACGGCGGCGGTGTTTTTTGGCTCAGAGATGCCCCAAACTGCAGACTGACGGATTGACAGAATACCCGCAACTCCTAGGTGATGACCAGGAGCTGGTAAACATTGCGGCACGTAGCGAGGACGGTCGCGGATGGCTCCAGGCACGCACGTGCTGCAAAACGTCCTTGAGCAGCTTGCGTTCCTGGACTAACTGAAGACATTGCAGAGCTCTCGCCAGCACCTTCACGCAACACCATTGATGAGGTAAGGTGTGCGCGAGTCGAATTAACTCCGTCTCGCGGCACTTTCAAATACCGCTAATATTAACGGCCTGGATCTCTACATGATTTCCTCATGTTGCTCTCCCAAACGTCGCATACATTAACAGACATAGTATTTCCTCACCATTTCTATGTGTGCAATGCCTTGCAGTACATACGAATGCCGCTTAGTTGTAACTCCAAAAGTAGATGAGTAGAACACCACAGTCAATTCTCAGGTCTGCGCCTTGAGTGTTCTTCTCTGCCGGAGTCACGCCATGTCAGGCCCCTCCAACGCGAATAGCACATTAGATCCCACGCTGTCAGATTCCTTGAAGAAACGACGTTTTTACCAAAACGCTGTCGGTAAATAGTCACTGTAAGCATGATGGTGTCAGTTCCTACTCCATGTGAAGAACTCCAGGGTCTCATTAAAACCATTGTAGTGGGTTGATAAGCGAAATGTTGCTGCCAGTCTAACCATACGGTTGACGATACTTGGCAAGTGCCCACGGTGATTCCTCCCACTGATCCAGCGGGTTACTAGCAACAAGCATTCATACACTAAATACTCACCTGGGCCCATTCATTCACACTAGCTAGCAATCACCGCTGGTGGGGTCAGTTGTACTCTTTATCAAAATCCCTGCTACCAATTACCTTTTCTGATTGAAGAGTAATGACTTACCAATGGACCTTTGATAACTGGGGTTGATATGAGTTCATACAGAATATAATTTCATCAAACACCTGAAATAATCACTGACTCTGGAAGTTTTTAAATGTTTATCTAAAATATTTAGCAGAGTAAAATACAAACCACATAACTTAATCGCATTTCAAGGAGGAAGCACCCTTAATATAAATCACCTATTATTCACAAATGACGGTCCCTCAGAAAGAAGAAGATAGGAACAGCAGTACAAACTAAAGATTACGCATTTATAGTTACCTAAAGGTGTGAAAACCAAACCCCTTAACCAAGGAGTTGGATAAAGGGTTCCCAAGATAGGATGAAGACCAAGACCTCCAGACCGGATTCAGGACAGGATAGGTGACCTCTCTACCAACGACGCCTGCGTCGTTCCCCTCTCTGACACTTCGTTCCTCCTCGTGGTTCTTCCGCATCTTCCTCTAATACAGTTCGCCGCCCCGACCTCACGACCTCTTCGGACAGCGATTCAGTCTGTCTGTTCTGCAACAGCATAGGTTCTCTGCTACAGCATCTATGTCTATCTGCGCCTGTGTTCTGATCTGTGCCACTGCAACAGCATCTGTTCTCTCCTCTGCGTTAACTAATTAGCTAATTCTATATCTATTATACCCTTCTACGCCCATGTACCTCCCAATAATGTTTCAAAATTATGGGCCCCCTAATTCTGATTGGACAGGGACAGGGGGTTGATCCTCACACCATGTCAATTTAGTTTAATTTTCTTAAGCCCATTGTTTTAGAATCCCGCCCCTCTCAATTAATACATTTGCTTTATTTCCCACCCGCTTCAAACTAATATTGATACAAAATATATACAAAATGTGTCATATAACAGGACATTCAGTTGAACTTAGGTGATCAACGGGTCATGTCCTTGGACGTCCTCCAAGTTGACTTCATCGCTTTGCTTTGTTATTTTTCAGAGCGCATGCGCAGGTCACATGACTCTTGAGCTGCTGTTTAGCCAACCCAGGCCCAATATACGAACTAATAGAAAGTCAAAGAAGAAACATATTAAAATAAAAAATAAATGCTTTCACTGTATACCTCCTATTTCTACACTAATCCCATTTATTTATGAATGTCTATCCCGCATTAGTAGCTTTTAAATACCACATTATTAATTGCAGCCATGCGAAAACTTGAGCATGTGAGAACATTAAGCAGCCATTTTAGCACACACTGCGCAAAAGCAAAAGATTCCCTCCAAGCGAAAGACGTGACATGGTTGACATATGCGCAGTAGAATTCCCGCGTTTTAGCGGCCATTTTGGATTAAGCGAGGATTACTTATTAGTGGAAAACATATAGGCAAGCATCTTCTAGATAAAATATGTTGTGTTGCACGTTGTTAATAAAGACATTACAAGGGTTTTAGTACAAATTAATTAATACTGTGAGAGAATTGCTTCCGAACAAGTCTCATTGTGAGTCCTTGCTCCATCACCATGCAAAGATGGCAAGCACAAACTCACAGAGCACTCCAAACGCTCTTCCCCACAAAGACAGAGGGAACCTCCTTCTACCTCAAAGATGTTCGTGACACCGACTACAGCAGAAACTGGCACGGCCGGGTTGGGGCCAACCGGTCTTGTGGTCACTGGTGGGGCTTGGGGCTGCCAGCTTGCTGCACGCTAAACTTAGTTACAAGAGGAGCTTCTTGAAGTTTTTCTTCTTCAATTTCATGTTACATTAAGCTTCGTAGTGAAAGTCCAAACAGGTAGCACACGCAGGTTCTTCTTATTAAATTCGTTGCCAAAATATGTTGTAATAAATCATGCCTGGTCCATGTAGATATTAAGATGGTTGATTTATTCAAGATAGATGTCCATATAGGCAGATGCCTTGCATGTCGATATGGCTGGGGCAGAATCAGTCAGATGCCAGGTCTGACCACATGAACCTTCTTACAGAGAGTAGAACCTTTAATCTGGAGTTTGCGTACATTGGCTGTAGGCGCGTTAAACCCATGAGCTATCAGGGATTGTGTAACCTGCAAGTTCAGCTGCCTTACACACATGCTGTATAACCTTGCCAATACCTTTTGGTGATGCTATACAGTATAGGCAAAAAGCATTTCTTACTGATGGTATGCAGCATGTCTAACGCGGGGAGAAAAAAGGCAGAATGGCATGGCCGCTATTTCTTTTTTCATTTACCGATCTTTACAGATTCAAGATGGATCAGTAAATAAAAAGAAATAGTAGTGTGTTAGGTTTTAATTTTTGTAAATGAGACCGACAGCAATTTGTGTAAGAAGAAAGAGACCGTGGATTTGCGGCTGCATCAGAAGAGTGGCTGGGTGGAGATTTAGTATTTTATTTTATAAAACCACTTTTGTTAGCAGTAAGCAATGGTTAGATATTAGTGTATAGTATAACATGTTTAATATATAAACAGTGATTGGGTATATGTGTAATGTACCAGTTCTGTAATAGGGTAAACAAACATATTTGTCTTTTTCTTCTTTTGTCTAACATATGCAAACAGTGTTTATATTTTAATGCCCACCCTCTCGCCTTTCCAACGATCATATTAAATAAAACAATTATAGCATTATTGTCCTGGCACCTAAAATTACATTCCCAGGGTAGGTTCTTCATTTATCGATTGCAATTCAGTAAGTCCCCTTCTAGGTGGCATGTTAAGCTCCATCATATTATGGACCTGCCACAAATAGTTTTTCATAACCTAGTCAAAACCACAAATTAGTAGTCATAGGAATCTATGGGGGATGTTCATCCTTGTTACGATGCGTTCTCAAATTCTCCAACATTACATCCCAGTTGTATGTCATACAAATCTCCCTCCGTCCTGCACGCTCCTGTCTGTGCAAGTGTACACACGCCATTGCCAGCCACTTAACAGTTATAGTGCCATGTCATGACAGTGGCAGGATTGACATATTTCCAATTCATTGCAACATTACATTTTACTTAAAGAAATGCAAATTCAACAATTCTCCCCAAAGCCCTATCGGTTTTAGGGCGTGAATAAAGGCCCAGCACACACGCTTCAAGTGTATTGATGTCACCGCATCCTGAAACTTGGGGCACAGTTAGTGATCCCATCCCAGTAGATTTTCAATGCACTGCATGTCCACATCATACAGGCAAAGTGTGCCTACTCTATAAAGCAATGAGACATCTTGAAGAAGCACCAGGATAAATTTTGCAAATCCTACTGGTGTGAATTAAGCATGTAGGAGAGGGAGTTAAAGTAAATATAAAGGTGGGCTAGGAGGAGAACAGCAGCACATAAGTAAGGGAGCAACAGGGAGGTCAAGGGAAGAACACAAGGGAGCAAAAAACCGGTGAGGAGAGAGTGCATGAAGGAAAATGCAGCACGGAGCTTTGAGGATGGAGGAGAAGCACACATGTGAGAGAGCAACATACAGTGAAGGGGAGAGAAGCACAGGAGGGAGACAGCTGGGAAACACATGCACTCTAATGGAGGGCTTAACCAAAAAGAAGGAAACAGCTCACTAAAAGTGAGCATTGAAAGGATAGAAGCCAGCCAATCAGAGATTGGTAAAGAGGCTAAGCTCCATAGGAGTAACAAACACAAGATGGACAAGCTGGGACAGGGAAAGCCATCAAATAAAAACAAATGAGTGACAATAAATCTAACCAGTGGTAAGCAGTGGGTGTGCTCTAAGCCCTGTAAAGTTCTTAGTAAACCCACAATAGGTCTTTTGCAACCAGACAGCTTAGGCGCAAGGTTAAAATGGAGAAAGTTGTTCGAATGTGTTTGAGCTGACCAAACCTGTTATTTTGCCACGTTTAAACATATCATTCTCTGATATTGCTACTGCAACATTTCTAATTTATTCAGTGTTCACTTTTGGCCGAGTAAGATCCTCACACTTTTTTCCGTTAAAATGAGCCTGTAACACCTGAGAGGGATGTCCATGTTCATTTTTCTATTTAATAAAGCGGGCATCCTCCGTGTGCTTGTCAACATTTCTATAATGCAACATTCCTGTTCTAAACAAAAGTTGGAGTGGTGCACTCCCCAAGTAATATTTTCAATAAATCTTGTTGACTTGTTTCTTTATATCAAAAAAATCCTTTATTTTCAATGTCATCCGACAACAAGAGTTCCAGCCAACGCGTTTCGTTCATTAAGCAATTAACTTCTTCAGGGCTGAAAGTTACAATGCATAAATAACATAAATATATACACAAACATCTGATTTAACTCAACATTACGCATTATTACAAAAAGACTGATGCGTTTTATTTAGTTCTTACTCTGCTTGGCAGCTGGCTCCCAACAACGGCAGGTGCAGGAGTTGTATGTGCACACCGACTCTAACTACGTTCTGATAACTTATAAGGGGAATACAGCAGGAAGTGCGGCTACTGCGGTCCGCCGTTGCTCGCCTTCTTTCATAACATTCCGGTTCTGTCACTGTGCAAACAGTGTCTATCAGTTGACCGAGATGCACTCCATCCAGACATTTCAGATTGCCTGCTCATTTCATCTCTTAAGATTGTGATGTAGTGCACGCGTTTGTAATTGGGTGTTTATGTATGTATTTAGTTGTGAGATTCTTAAAATGTATGTCTATAGCTGAGCGGAAACTTGAACGTGCCAACAGTATTACTCACAGATAGGGATGCCAGTTATTGTACGAGACACAAATACAAAGAGTGTTTTTTATCCTCTAATGGGATTCCTCAGATTTATGATTAATTGGAAAAGTTTTTAATCTACATACAGTATCAAGTTGAGAAAATATTTTACAAAAAGCACGATTCATTAAAATTTTTGGGATGAATCCTATTCCCTTACTTATCCTAGGGGAGTAACTATCAAGTGCAAAGGTATTGAATCGTGGATAAGAAGGTTACTGTAACGTGAGTAAAAGGGTAATGGAACGCAATAATAACAGCAGCTGCCCTTTAAGATATTGCTGGTGCATGTTAGGTTTTCTTAATTGTCGGCTTACCCCATGACCATTAAATAGTACCCACACCAACTTTACAGGGTACGTGGCACTTTGCTGACTATTTTGCACAAAATCGATGTATGGTACGACTAATAATAGTTAAATAGGTGCATGTCTGATTATTTTAACTATGTCAGTCAACCTAACGCCATTAAATAGAATTTTACTTTTGTGTATCCTACAGGGCACGTGGCACCTTAATGACTATCTTGCGTAAAAATGACGCATGGTTCAACCAATAACCGCTTAACCAGAACTCGATAGGTGCAAGGGGTTCATTAAGGGCAATAAGATCTATGAGACGATATCACTGTAGATCGTGTTTTTAAAATCAATTTTTATTCTGAAGTTCTGGAAAAGTTTATGAATGTTTTAATTGCATTGTAAGATGTTTGTTTTTAAAACTATACTTTTATATGATGTGCGTTTTCTTTTTGATACTGTCAAAATGTAAGTTTTAATTAACTGAACAATAAATTATTCATTCATTCATTCACAGTTGTACCAAGTTTTATATTGTGCCGACTCATCACCGGAGGCGTGTCAGAGTGCTAGGAGTTAGGAAGCAAAAGCAAATCTAAAAATAAAATCTAGTTAAGTGCGTTGAAGTCCAGTCATGTAAGGGAAGGTTCCAGAAAATGTTAAGTCGCCTACATGCATTTGGTTCTTGGACGCTGCTCGGAAGTGTTCGATTTTCAGACGCTTTCTGGATTGGAGGTAGCTGGCATTCAGCTCTGAGCGGAGGGCTGAAGCTATTCCACAATCTATGATCCTCCACTCCTAAGGATCACCTTCGTCTCTTGAAGGTGCATTTTTGGCAGCCAACAGATGTTTACGGACTGCGCATGTTGTGTTATATTTCATATAGGTACCCCGATATAGGTCTAGGTATCATCATAACCCTTCACCTACATTCTCTCCTATACTACATACATAACGGATTTGGAGGACTGACCTTTTACCCAGTTACAATACTACACAAGTACGTAGGGTTTTTCCCTGGACACTGGCCTCATAAATTATGCATGAGGATTCTTAGTTTCTTGGAATCACAGCAGGACCATCATCTCCTGCATAATAACTGTGTATAAAGTTCATTCCCGACGTCATCCTAAGTCCGACACTGGCACAGCAAGGTAGAACCCCTGGGGATACCTTAGGGTATATAAACACCACTTCTTGCTGAGATAGTCAGAGGAGATCACGACTTCCATGCCGACACACTGACGCGAGACTCTGAGGTTCCTGCATGCAGACACTCCAGCTCGCAGTGATCTGAACATCCCTTGCGGGGTGTCCAACTCGAGACCAGAACGGGGTCCCGCAGTCTAACATCAGGTAATGGGATTGGCTTTATCCTAGAGGGATTCTTGGCTTTACACGTACTCACATGCTAGGTACACTTAGGTACATCTAGTTAGGGTTGCATCGTAGGAGTACGCATTTTACTGACATGTATTTTATAGTCTTACCTGTGGTTATGATTTTAGCAAGATGGTAGAAACCTACCATCTGTTTACTTTCTTAGTGCTGTTACTCATTTATATATGCTACTGTCTACTGGTGATTTCAGTGCACTTATTCTACACTAGAATAACGACTGTTCAAGAAATACTTATTGAAAACGTCCCAACCGTTTATTCTGTGTCTCTCTCTGAGAAAACGTGAGCACGAGTGCCTGAGCGAAAAGTGAGTTACTGTTTCCACGGTCCTGAGGGATCAGGGTTGTCATGTTCGATAGTTGTCAAGAACTATTCTCTCCTTGATAAGAGGAGGTGATAGTGGCATTGCGAGCTAGTTGGTACACAGGCCAACATACCCGGTGGGGTTGTCTGGAATCAGTCTGGACACCAGTCCCGCAGTGTATGTTGTCTAAACGCGCAAATCCTATATAGGTCTTATAGGAACTACACGACATGGCGCCCAACGTTGGTATTGGCACTTATTTAACAGTCAAATCTGAGTAGTTCGGTCTTGCTATTCTCAGAGACCTCTACTCACATTCCCAGAGACGTCTGGAGTGGGAGGGAACAAAATCCATCGCAGCTGAGTAGGAAAAATTCCTATGTATTGGCTGTTGGTCTAAACAAGCTTGAAGGATAGATTGTTCCTAATTCTGCCTTATCTCAGTACCCGTGAAAAGCTTTTCTTACTAAAAACAATGTCGGTACACGGAGACCCGACAGGAGAACTAAACTTCTCAGCCGAAGAAGATGATGCTGATGCAATATACATTGCGAAAATGTTAGAAATGCCGTCACCCTAAAACTAGTAGCATATGGTGTTACAATTAGGGGTGGGCAAGTGACTTTCGTGATTGAGGCACACGAATCGTATAGAACAGAGGTATTCTATTCATGGATTAAATTCCCGCAGGCAAATGCACAAACCAAAAATTTCACTACTATGTAGAAGATGAAATACCAAATGAATATAGTCCATATGAGGACATTGAAATTCCACTCACTTACGAAGAACACCTCTACTGGTTTAAAGGCGCCCTCCCCCATACAAGAAATAGAGTAAGACTCAGTCCGCTCGGAAGAGACGGAGCAACATGGCCAGTTTTAGCGGCATACACACCACATCCTGACATTGACACAATGCCAGGAGGAGACTTACTTGTACAGCATAAAGAATTAATAAGACTTTACAGAAACATGACACAGTTTGTGCTGAGAACAATCACACTTCAGCCCACACCGGCTACACAACCAGGACCAGTGCAAACTCCTACAATAAAAATTACACCACAGACACTGCCGCAGTGATGGGTAAAATGCCCACAAAACGTGAACAAATGCCCTTCTGGATAGCACAAAAAATTACACAGCTGGAGGCGGTGTTTCCACACACTGGTCCTAAGGAAAAGCATTGAATACTTACTATTTGCTTGCCAATGGGGATAGCTCCCTCAATAGAGGATTGTACTTCTTGGGGTACAGTCTTCGCTGCAATATATACCAGGACACATGGTATCCCATCTTTAGCGGTAATACCGGATGTATTAAGACAAATACAGAATGAGTATGGAGCAGAGCCTGCTCTAAACTTAGGGATGAAGTTGTTAAACAACTTCGCCCAGGTATCTGCGATAATATTGGCAAATATTAAAGGGGAAGCAGCATCAGCGGCAATACGCCAACGTCTGAGAGAGTTCACTCCATTACAACAGGAGACAGAACTACCTAAAATAATTTAAACTGCTTATGCAGAGTTAGGTAGGGACAGTCTGGGAGCTAGACATGTAAAACCCCAACTAGTGGGGAGTTCAGATAAAGAACAGGCAAAGCAAACACCAGTTTCTTCAAAGAAGAAATGGGACAATAATAAACAACAAAAGAACAGATCTCACTCCAGGGGAAGGTCTCCTCAGCAGGAGCCCCCAGAAAGGAGATATAATCTTAGAAATAGAGATAACATTAAAAAACCTGATAGGTATCAGGATACTGATACTCGTGCCTCTCGTTCCTTTCAGGGTTCATCAAAAAACTCTGAGAGGGAACGACGGTCAGAACAAAGAGAAGAAGAGCGTACAAAGTCCAGAGACAAGCAACACACTTCAAACTACGCTTCAAAGGAAGAAGAAAAACCTAAAGCAAAACCTCAATTTAAAAAGAAGGTAGCAGGTCTCAAAGTTAGACATGCCCAGAATTCTGAGGACTCGGCTACTGAACGGGGAATGGGCTCTGACGATGCTAGACAGCGCGGCAGAGGTAACAATAGCTCGCCGGAACCTGATGGAATTTCTGGTGACAGCGGAGTTGAGTGAGTATATCACGGTGGAAACACCCGATACTAGGGTGAGTGTCCCACACAGGTTACATGAAATAACACTCCAAATGGAGGGGGACAAGCCCAGACAAGTTAAGGGTCTCTTTTGGGAGAACCTGACTTCTGGCTACGACATCCGATTAGCAAAAAGAGATTGTCCGCCTATTATTGTTATGGAATGCCCAAAGGGGGAAACTGTAATTTTTCCAGCTTTCTCCGACCTAGTCCCCGCACACCTAAGACATACATATGCACAGGAGTGGGCGGTAGCCCTTGCTCCAACGTTATACCGCAACCATGTTGGGTAGGATGAGAAGTCTCCCCACCACGTTATTCCAATAAAAACAAACCCAACTCCACAAAGCCAGTATCCCATAAAACAGGAAGCTAAAAAACAGGTCAGGGGGATCTTAGATCAACTTGAATACCAAGGTGTAATTGAACCTTGCACCTCATCAATGAATAATCCTTTATTTAATGAAACCCAACAATTCATATCGTCTAGTTTTAGATTATAGACACTTAAACTCATGCACAAAAACATTTGTAGTCCAGAATGCACCAATGAATAACATTGTGCGGAAAAAATACAAAACACTGGATATTTCAAATGAATTTTTCTGCCAAAACATAGCGCCTGAAAGCAGGTATTTGACAGCCTTCTCAGCGCTAGGTTCCCAGCGGCAATTTTGTCGACTCCCCCAGGGGTATAAGAACAGCCCGGGGTTATTCTCAAGAAGGGTAACAGAGTTACTACAGAATTTGGATGAAGAAGCATTATCTTATGTAGATGATATTTATCTAACGGATGAGGACTTGGATGAACACTTGACCAGGGTGAGCACCATTATTTTGGGTTTCGCCTTTAGTGCTACAAATGTAACTTTAAAAAATCAGAGATAGCCCACCTCAATGTCCTATTTCTGGGATATGAGCTTTCAAGTGAAGGCAAGAGCCAGGCAGCCCACTTTTTAGAAAAGTGCGCATTGCTCCAACCTCCGAAATGATTAAAAGATTTACAGTCCATACTGGGATTCCTGAATTTTGGCAGAACATACATTTTGGATTACGCAGAGAGAGTAAAACCTTTTTACGACCTCATAAGACCAGACTTTTCAGTCAGGCAATGGACACAAGAACACACAATTATACTACGTTCCCTACAAACTGATATGATATCATCAAAACACTTACAAACACGCGTAAACGTACGCAACCTGGTGATCCGCGTAGTCGCAGGTCAATCGGGGTACACCTACTTAACCTCCAATGAAGGCGAAACAGTACCAATTGCATATAAATCGCATTTGCGCACTAACGCTGAAATGCGTTTTGCTCCTACAGAAAAAATTCTGACAGCAGTACAGACTGCTGTAGTGAGAGAGAGAGCACTAGCTCAAGGGAATTGAATCATTGTCGTGACCCAGGTACTGGCCTTAGAGGCTGCCACAAAAGAAAGTGTCCCAAATGCGAAAGCATTACATCCAAGATGGATACAATGGGCTAATTCTCTCACTGCAACAGATGTAGAATACAGATATGACACAAATCTAAAAACACAAGTATTCGTGCAATACGAACAAGAATATCATCTAACAAATGAAATTATGCCTCTAGATCGGTATGAATACATTATTTACACCGATGGATCTGCTGAACCGGCCATAGGGAGTAAGCAACAATACAGTGCAGCATGCGCTATTGTAAAAGGTAGGATGCAGGATGACAAGTTCCATCCAAGCTGTACAAAAACGCAGTCTCTTGGAGACTGCACAGCTCAGTTGGCAGAATTAAAAGCACTGTTACTGGCACTAATAAATACGGATCCCGAATTCCCCACACTAATAGTGTGTGATTCCTTTTACTGTGTCCAGTCGTACAACAAATATCTCCACTATTGGGGACAGAGTGGGTACAGAGATGCAAAAGGTGGCACAATTAAACATAGAAAACTATGGGAACAGGTAGCAGAGTTGAAGAACGAACTACCAAGAGCTCACGTGATACACACGCTGAGTCATCAACGTGATAGCGTTCACGTTGAAGGGAATTCATTGGCTGATGAAGCCGCGAAGGGGGCAGTACGCACTGCGTCCGTAGCTGCAATCACCCGTTCAAAAAACGAGGGTAGACGGTAGCACAATGGTAGCTGTGATTGCTTCACGCAATAACAACAAAGCACTATCTAAAGGTTTTCCACTCAAGTACTCCTACAAGTTAGATGCAAACAACGTTCCATTTGCTCAGATTCCTGGAGTAGGGGATGGAGTAATACCAAACATGGATCGCAGGGTAGGTTTAATCTTGGCTGCACACGAGGGTCTGGGTTCTGTGCACACAGGAGTTACGGCGATAGTTTCTTTACTGAAACAACGCTATTGGTTGCCAGGGTTAACAAAGCAGACCAAAGACTTTGTCTTAAAGTGCGATTTCTAACGACAGATAAATGGGGCCACCGTAGCTCACCCAGCACAGATCCCATTCTTAGACGGCATCAAACTGACCGCTCGCGTGCATTTACCTGGACCACTGCGGCCCCTTACAATCTGATGGGGCTTACAAGTATATCATGGTTGCAGTGGATTCCTGTTCAAGATTCTTATGGGTATGGCCTCAGCGCTCGTCTGACGCTCGAACTGTTATAAAAGATTTGCGAGTCTTCATAGGGACATACGCAGTTGGCACATTACATTCTGACCGTGGCCCGCGTTCAGCTCTAAGGCGTACAAGGAAGCCATGGGAAGTTTGGGTGTAGCATTGTGGTACTCCTCTCCGTAGCATCCAGAGGGAAATTCGGTTGTGGAGAGGAAAATCCGGGACTTAAAGCAATCTTTAACAGCTAGGGTATTAGGCTCGGGTGGTAGTTGGGTCAATCACCTATTTGGGGTCCAGCGGGCCCTTAATAACCAGCCAAGAAGCTCTCTGGGAGGTGCAACTCCATATGAGGTCCTGTTTGGGACAAGAATGTGGGTACCTGATCTCGATTGTGAAGGCACAGTGGCGGGTGAAAAACCGTTTGACATCAATAAACGTTTGGCTGTCTTACAGGATCTGAATGAATCCAGAGCCTCCTTAAGTAACGTTGAGACAAAGAAAACCGCCACTGGGGAAGTCACGTCAGCCACGGCAAGACCTGCCTGTATTCCTAAAGTTGGGGATCTGGTCAGAGAAAAGATTGTGGACAAAAAAGAATTCAGGTCATCCTATCGAAAGCCAGTACCTGTCCTGGCCGTTGAAGAATCAAGAACTGTACTTCTACCGCCTCTTGCCGGAAAAGAAAAGAGATTTGTCTCAATCGATCTGATCAAACCACACTATGTGGCCGATACTAAATAGTAGGCCTCGTGGGCTCCTGAGTAGCTGACGTCCTCCTCTCGCTACAATACAGGAAGTTCAAACGGAAAGACTCATAACATTTGAAGAGTCACCTTTACAAAGCAATGAAATCAAGAACAATGCAATGGAACTAGTTCACCTTGACACGAACTCTCAAAATCAAAGTGAAAGACAAATTTCAATTCAAGCTAATAAAGATGTCTACGTCAACATGCCTCAACAAGAGCAATCCACAAGTTTAACAAAACCGGCTGAGCTACCAAAGATAGATCGAACTGCATCTGGCTATTTCATCGACTTCGATACCTTTTCATTGGATCCAAGTGATCCTAAAACAACGCCAGCCGAAATTTCTCGCAAACAACGGATCAAAGACCTTTTTAACTTTCTTAGAAGGACTTATTTAGTATCACTTTGGCTGGAACTTTGGATAATCCCAGGTATATTATTTTTTCTTTTTTGGTTAGGATTAGTAATCACTTTCCACTTACTCATCAATGGAACTTATCTTCAACAGAGCTCTGCAACGTCAGAAGTAAACTTAATTTTAAAACCTCATGTTTCATCTCACCGTGAACAAAGAGACTTTTCCTTCGTGAACATTTCAGCAGTTACTATACCGGATGGTATAGTGTGGGACAAAGTAAATTATGATACATTTGGACCGACCGAGCTTTTAAAAATTGCACATTTGTTTAAAATTTCATTGAACGATATCATTACCTCCAATACATTTTCCGATGATTGGGATTTTGAAACTGTTAATAACTTATTGTCTGATTTAGAACAATCTGCCGCATTTTCTAGCACTGAAATGTTAGAGAACAGATCAGATTTTGACAAAATGTATTGTTACCAACATTATGGTCATCATTTCTTGCATAAATCGAGCAAACCTAGAAATGTTTTCACATACCACCAGTGGAAACATTGCCCTACACCACCGAAAAGTAGTTCAAAAACATTTGCACAGAAATTATCATATTTTTCAGGCTTAACACTTCTGACCCTACCTCGTACTATTATAAGGTTGCACCCATATCTGCACAGAAAAATATGTTAACAAACACCAAACAGATTTATTCTGCTTCCTTTATTTCCCAGCTGTCTGAACAGGGTTTTGACTTATGGATGGACACTGTAGACTTGAAATCAATCTGGGGTTCTAGGGTCTGGCAAGTCCAGGGAACAGAAGCACTCTTTAGAGCATGCCTCATTCCACAGCAGATGATTTTTCTGAATGACACTGTGCAACAGACTTCCTGTCTTGGAATAGCCAAGAATAAGGACATGAACACGCCTCAAATTCCACCACCTTTAAACGCCAAGTGGAATTTTACATCAGAAAGAGTGGCTAAGTTGGATAACATATTGCAATACAATAGATCAGACCCCAATTGGAAGGGATGGTTGGTTTGGCCCACAGACGCGAACAAATGTCAGGAGAGATTCAGGGGTACCACCGAAGGGTTTAGTATCCATAGGCCAGACCCACGTTATGTACAACGAGAACATCCGGGGGTAGTGACATCGTACAGTGTTGGGAAGTTGTGCCTTGATTGGCTAAAGACCTCAACACTACCCCAGGTAAAACAACACTTGTCCTTACTCACAGAGGATGTGGACTTACGGGGTTTCTTGTTAGGTCTCAGAAAACCACGTCAGAAGCGTTTTTTGTATGCTGTCTATAATGAAATCTGGAAAATCTCCCAACATAAAGCTGCGGAGAGAATAAGAGAAATAGATAGAGTTAACCTAGAAAAGGCGTTAGCCGTAGTTGACAATGGATGACTACATTAACATCCAGGATATATTCACTGGGCAACATTGTATCTTCTGCTATCGATGTATTAGAACAGGATTTGTCCATATTGCGACACGGACAGTCGCAGTTATGTTCTATTATTTTGTTAAGCTGGACGCTGCAGTCATTGCGCGCCGGTTATGTGCCTTGGCATTTTATAAACATTACGTCATTATTTTCTGCATACAATCTAACAGAAAAACAGATGAAAACGGCACAGAGAGGAGCAAAATATACAATGCTGCGCATTGAGAAACTGGATAGGTTACCCTTTACTGCGGCAGAGTCACCGTCCACACAGTGGTTAATCCACGGCCATATAACATTACCGGTCGCAACTTTTCAGTTTCAATATTGCCTAGAACAACAACAGGCAGGCAGATATGAGAAGATGGGTAAGGAATTTATCAGGGAATCCTGGTATTTACCATACAGATTTCGATGCAGGAGTGGGGATCTGGAAGTGTTTCTAAGCGGAACTAACTGCGAGAACGCTTTAAGTGGACCTCTCGTATGCCAGGATATTATGCTACATGGGGCTTGTAATGGGTCTGTGGCGAACT